>WBNO01029457.1:405780-450645 GCA_013400575.1 Peucedramus taeniatus | reverse complement strand
TTTTTTTTTTTTTTTTTTTGTGGTTAAAAATAATGGAAGAAATAGAGAAGAGATGTCTATTTTAATTTTTAATGGATTTCTACAGACTTGAAAGTTTCAGATTTACTGTTGAACAAAGTGTTCTGTTATTGCAGCCTTGTTTGTTCTAAATATAAACAAGAATTTGAATTTTCCTCTTTTTTTACTACAGAGTAGAATTACCTTTTTGATTTTTATGACAGAACAAAATTAACTACAATGTCTCCCTGGGAATGTTCTGACAGGGAAATGAAGTAATTAAGTTTATAGTTTTATTGAACTGACTCATTAAAATCTTTCCAGTAGGTTCCAAAAAAACCCAGTATGGTCTGATCCAGATCTCACAACTAAAATAAAATATTTCTTTGCATTTTTAAAGATAGAAAAGCCCACCCCAACCAAAAAATGCAATTTTATTCTCCTAGAGAGGAGCTTCTTTCTATAGAATGCAATATGACTTTGCCGTAAATTCTAAGGCTGGAAAAGACAATTGGGCCATAAATATTCTTTTGCATCTAACACAGGCAACAAACAGTAAGATACAGTCTGTAATTTTGAGCTGAGTTAAAGGTTATTTTAGTCAGAGAAAAAAATTGATTTGTGTTGATGGCTGGAGAGATGGAAATTCCACAGTTTCATTGAACAGTTTGTCACAGTTGCCTTTACTACTTAGATTTCAGATTTGCAGTTGGTTGGATCCTTTATTCATTGCCTTCCATCAATTCTCTCTCTACCTCTGTAAGTAGCCCATCACTACCCAGAATTTTCTAATTCAATCTCTCTACCAAGTGATGAATTTGTGAGCCAGTTTTCTTTTCCACAAGCTGAGTAATAACTAAATTTCTTACATGCTGGACAATGCCCAAGACCCAATGCAAAAAACTTATAAACTGATTTAATAATGTCTAACAGGTCATTGCCTCTCTTCTTCTGTTATTAAAGTCCTTCTTATCCTGCAGGACAAATTAGCCTATTAGTGCTCAGTGAAATGACAAGGTCAAGCACACCAAGAAGGAGAATTAAATAAACAACCCAAAAAAAAAAACAAAAACATGCAGAGAAGCCTTGGTCTTCTGAAGTGAGGGACTGAGCTGCAATCTCTCTATACAGGGTGTCTGAGAACAATTCTGTTGATACTCAGAACAGGAGGGGCCTCTACCTGCCTGCCCAGAATGCAGAAGCCCATCTTGCAGCTCCCTCTACGGGTATCCCCAGCATGTGCTCAAACCAGTTTGCCACGTAGACCTCATCACCAAGACCAAATCCTGAAAAGGCTTTTGTCACATCTGGCTAGATTTTTGAAGTTTTGTTTCAGCCCTCCCCCTAATGTCTCAGGGTTTACATTTAGAAAAATTCAAATAGTAGATTCTTCATAAAGATGGTGATTTGGCATATTCCGGTTTAGCAATGGAGTGTAGTGAAGTGGTTTAGCAAAGACAAGCTGGCCAGATACTTCTGGCTGGACACATCTTGTCTGACATTCAGTGTGGACATAAGAACAGAGTGACTAGCTTGATACAAGTGCTGGAAAAGAGGTCTGACACTGGACAAAGCACTCTTTCCTCCTTTACTTACTCTAGTGCTTCACAATGTTTCTCACAAATCTCACTCCTCCTTGTTCCAAAGTGCATTTAAATAAAAAATAATTATTTCAGTCCCTCATGGGCATGAAGTGTTTTTTTGTTTTTTCTGCTTCGTAACATCAATGGGAAAACCCTTCTCTCACAAAATCTCCAATAATAAAAGTCTAAATTCAGTACATTAATTCCCCAGCCCATCAGCTGTGCATTTTAAACATATGGACTGGGCAGCTTGTCTGGTTCTGGATGGATCATTTTTCATTTATTTAGAAAGTCATTTGGCTTTTAAGGAGTAATTAGAGAAAATGATACAGCAATAAAAACATATTAATGATAAGTAGCAATAACCACCACTTTACTTCCTCAAATTGCTTTACAAATGTGAGCTAATTCTTCCTAAGGATACAAGTTTCAGGTAAGATAGCATTTATTTGAAAGCTCGCTTTGCAACCAAAGTAATTGATAAAATTGATAAAATAAACCGTGCTCTGTAAGTTACAGTGAGATTTGGCAGGGACTATTGGACTGAAACATAGGAACCCTCCATATTTCACTAGAAATCATATTTTCTGCCTTCTCTGAGTGAGAAGGAACACTGAATTTCAGATGCCTTCAATCATGCAAGGAGAAAATTTAGAAATTTTGAGACATAAAATGAATTTCACCTTTTTGAGACCATCAGTCTAACAGTATATGATTAGCACTTATTCTCCAGCAACCAATCCCTCCACAACACATGTTGTGAGCTGCTCCTGTAGAAATAAACAGTTGTGCACACCAGAAAAAATGTACTTGTAGGAAAAGAGCACCTGAATGTCCACAAAACCAGCTTGTGTTGGTAATTCAACCTGTCTGAATAGTCTGGATTAAAGTACAAATTAACATAGATACCTGTGCACCAGAGATAGCACATAGGGATTACTAGTTCTGATATGTTTTATTTATATTCACAGAAGTATTTATTATTAAAGACTATTTTCACACCAATGTTAGGGCTACTAATAATATCTTTTGCAAGTACTTCCCTACAAAATATTTTCTCTTTTTAGTGCTCTTAGAGATACCCTAATGCAACATAACTGTAGGAGAGCCAGGTATTATTACTACTTGAATAGAGACTGCAATAGAAGCACTTGGATGGTGATCTCTGCTAAAATAACAAAGAACTAGAATAGCCTTTCAAGCACTAGAAATTTCAGTCTTAACTTTAGATGCAGCTCTGCATCAATCCACAGGCCTTTAAAGGGACCAGAGGCAGAGACACTGTAGACACGCACTGCATCTGTATGGAAGATACCCCACTCTGGCCATCACAAAAGGTTAAAGAAATAGTGTTTGTTTAGCATTATGGTCCAAAATGTGTTCTCAGTCTCAGAAAACCTCTCAGCCATGGCTAACTGGAAACATATGAGAAAAAGGCTCTTTTTCATTCATCCTTAAGCTTCTATTACTGCACATAGTTGTGAAATGGATGCTGGACCACAAGGTCTGAGCATTTTTATGCCATATTATAGAAAGAAAAAATTTATCCTGATTTCTCTGATGAGCTCTGATAGCTAACAGCTACAAAACTGTCTTTTTTTTTCCATGTCTTCAAGAGAAAGAAAAGAATTCTTAAACATAATGAATGGTGCTCATGCCATGGCTTGGGAACTCTAATTACCATCCTTCAAATGCAACAGCTATGAAGCATTAAGGAAAAAATCTAATATGTGACAGGTTTGAAACACACAAATGTAATTCTTCTCATAGTAGTTAAGTTCAGGAATTTCTTGCTAAAGATGTTGTAAATGCTACAACTTTACATGAACTCAAGGTTCAACAAGGCAAGACCACAGGGAAGAGATTATCATGGACTTAACTATAAAGGCACGATTTCTGGAAACTCATGCGACAAAAACAGAAATAGTTTTTTTGGTTACACTGCACATTCCAGGCCCCCTTCCCTGGTACCAATTTCTCTATATAGCACTTCAGTAATAAATCAGTGAAATCACCCTTGGGAAGAAGAGTAAAAACCTAATGCCTAGATGAGTTTCTATAAGCTGTATTTGCGCTAGCAGGTAATGTGTAACAGGGGAGCACAGGCTCTGCTAGCACTCAAGACATTACACACAAGCATTTTCAGATACTTTGAATTATCTGTAGTCTGGTCTTGTGGACTGAATTCCCACCAGTAACTGCAGAGTGGGTTCCACTTCCAATTAAGTTTAATCTAAAAGGAATTCAGTTCATTTGTTACAAGACTGTCCCCCATGTGAACCATTGCAAGCGATGATAACAAGGAAGATTTCTTTCAAACTGCACTTCTGATCTAAGGTTGAACCCTGACAGACCCCTGTGTACTCCGTTTTTCAGAAAGTGTCAGCTATGGCACATAATGGCATAGAATATAAAGCCACAAGGCTATGCTAAGGATATGGAGTGCATTAATTCCTATTCACTTATGATTTGCAGCATGAGATGGGTATATCCTGAAAACTTTCTTAATTTGAACTGTAATTAATGATCATTAAAATAAAAATCATTAACCATCCCATTCCAGGCATGAGATAGGACTAGTTACACAACAATGAGATCTACCAGAATCCTTAAGTATTCCATGAATAATACTTTTTTATTGCTTTAAATTTACTGTCATTCTGTTTCAATGACAGTTTCCATTTTCTTTCAAGGCAAGTAAATAGTAAAAATGGCTCTTACTTGGAGGTTTTTGAAGTGTTATAGTAGAGCACATGCATTTTTCCATAATAGGAGACTGCTTGGCCAATAAATATAACTGATTGTTTTTGTTATAATTTTCTCTAATTCTTTGTTTCCTGGCAAAGAACAACTCTACTACAATATACTTATGTTATTCTTAACTGAATATTTCTTATTTAAGGGGAAAACTGAGATTTTCTCTGAAGTTTTCTATATTGTCTGTTTGATGGTTGGATTTGAAGACCTATATCAATCAAGGCTGCCCATGGGGACATACCCAGCACAAGTTTTGATATGATACCTAGTATGCACTCTCGCGCAAAATCAACTCCAGATGCCTGTAGGGGAGATCCAGGCCAAGAAGGCAGAGAAGGATGGCAAAGTCATACCCTAAGAATGCTGTGTGCAAACTGCCTTGCTGCACCATTCCCGTGGTACTTGCTATAAAAGGGCATCACATTTTTATTGCACGTCCTATTGCAGCTGGTAGCTGACAATCTACATGAGTATCCAGATACAAATCTCATTTTCCTCTGACTGAAGCTCTGTGCCATGGAGACAAGACATGGACTTTCTTACTAGCTGTAAAGAGGGAGGAAAAAGTATAATATAGTGCTAAAGAAAGGAAATTAAATCCCTGTTAATTTAATTTTTAAATATCTCCCAATATATTTCAGGGGTTCATAATATTGCAGAATAAAGAACTTCAGGAGCTAAAGTACTTCTTTCTCCTTTTTATACCTTTTTAGAAATAAACTTTTATAATCTCTGAAGCAGAGGAAACACAAAGCAGTCTCACAGATCTTAGAGGCTGCTGGGGCAGAAGGAAAGCAACAGCCTTTCTTTTCCAGGAGCCTAAAAAATAGGCCATCACAATTTTGGCACAGAGGACAGCACTGTGGGAACATCATATTAGTACAGGGTTAGCTAACAATTAAAAAGGCTCAAAGAATGCTCATTTTCAGCAGCCACTACACCACAACCTCCCAGGACAAATGATGGGTTTATTCCTGCAGGTGCAGCTGCCTCTCTCTTCCCACATGGGAATCAGGACTGTAATGCTCAACATCTCAGGCTTGTCATTAGCTATTAAAAGAGGCCAAGTGTTTGTGATAGAAAAAAATGCAGTGACCAGAAGGACCTACTGGTTATCCTGAACTCCTAAGTGCCCTGTGTCATGCCTGTGCTATGCAGGAAATCTCACCTTTCCACACTGCTTACATTTGCCCTCCTGCCTCCGCCGGTGCACCCAGTGATGACGCACAAAGTTCTGCAAACAAGAACAAAAAAAACATGTTATAGGAAGCATGGGCACCTTGCACTCAGTAGTACCATGTACATGAAATTTGTTAACAGACACCAAAGAAAAAGTCCCTTCAGCCAACAGAGTAATTCCTGGAGCAAAATGTGCAGCAGGCACAGCAGGAAACCTCAAAAACCACCAAAACTGTCAGAGGAATAAGAACAAGGTGGTGTTTTCTTCAGCCTCATTGAAATAAGGCCAGAACTACTTCCTCAGTATTCAGGTTTTTAAATCTTTGGTTTTATGTTTGAGATACTTCTAGAGGGGAAAAAAAAAAGATTAAGAGAGAAGTGAAAGGAGAGGAAGATAGTTTTTCAAAAAACAAAAATACTAGATCTAAGGCCAGGAAGAAAAAAAAATACTACCAAAAAAAGAAAAATATAGAATAACTGAATGAATGGGCAAAAGACAACAGAAAGGTGAAATGGTTTCTGTCAGCATAAGTAGTAGAGTGCTTCACCTAGAATTCATTTTATATTTATTTTGGAGAGGGGAACATACTCCACTGCGAACCAGTTATCTGTCAAAGACTCCTCTCAGTCTCAAAGCACTTCTGCAGTTGCACACCAGGGGGATCAGCACATATGTCAGATGTAAAGTAATTGTCATTTATCCATTACTTACTTCTCTTGGAGATCTGGAGCCTCCTTCTCGGAAAGTTGGTTTGCAGCGAAAATTAATCTGGCATTGAAATAAAACTATTAGAACTTAAAGTGAGCTGAAGGAAAATGTATCCAAATATCTTGATCTAGGCTAGACTTCCAAAGTATTTATTATCTATTAAAATATTAGCTTCACTGGGTGAAAAAAAGTGACTTACCTGGTTGTCAGAAAAATCTCTTTTCATATGCCATAATTATTCTCCTTGCTAGACCACTACACAGCCCCATCTTCACTAATGCTACTGCTGCCTACTCAGTTCAAATATTTCAATTGCCGCCTCCTTCTAGAAGGAAATCGCTTTATCTATTTTGTTTTTCTGAAGATCATTTGCCAACAATTGCAGACTTCAGCTGAGGTCTCAAAAGTCAGTAGGTGCTGGAAATCTCACTCTGTAAGACCTACTTGCACATCCTATCTTTATGTCTTCATAAATAAAATCTGTGGAGAAATTGCCACTTACATAAAGAACCATGCAAATTCTCATAGATGTCTACCTTTTCCTTAGACAAGGATGTTTGCATCCACTTCCCCAACCACAAATCACTTGGAGAGCATTATATTGCCTCCTGGAATGGTGTTGCCACTCCAAAGAGGACAACAGGAGCTCTCATGAACAGAAAACATTTTGAGGAAGGTGAAGAGAAAAAAAGTATTTAATAAACAAGAAGGCAGTCCTATGAGAAAAAAAGTTTTGACAAAGGAAAAACAATAAAAATAAGAATTGAGGGATGCAAACACTAAAAAAGGCACTGAAGAAGAGAGAGGCCTGCACAAAGTCTAAAGGATATATGAAGTAAGGATGCATTAAATGAAACAATCCCAAGTTTGAGTTGATTATCCTTCAAAGAATTAAACATTTGAAGATAAAGTACAGCTATTCTTTTGTCACAAAGGTAAAATGACCAAGTTTCTTCAAATTTAAACACAACCCTCCCCAAATAAATAAGTTCTTCCCTCATTTAAAAGTTGCCTTCAAAATAATAGCTCTAGGGAGAAAAATAAAAATAATAACTAAAAAGAAAAGGCACACACAAATAAAAGTAACAAAAATACCTAGTACATATAAAAAATGAAAGGCATTTTAATATTTGTCTTCTTCCATTACTCTTCACCTGGAATTGCAATTTGTTTCTTCACTGCTCAGTCATGGCAGGCTGGAAAGACCCAGCTTATATTTATTTTCCTTAAAATTTGCACCTTTGCAGAGAGGGCTAGGCAGAAGACTTATGTACTAGTTTTAGACTTTGTAGACTTTATAACAGCCCTCTGCCAAGAGGGGGATTTCATGGTCTCCAAAACAGCACCGAGAAGCTGGGTTTTATCTAAGTGCTCATTTTCTCTGGCTGGCAATGTCACCAGCTCACTGGGCTAAGGGAAGTCAGCACTGCTGGTGATGAGGGAAGTCATGAAAAATTCACTGGTAACATTTTGTGCTGAATGCATGTGCTAATGTTAATTTCACTGTGGATAAAAGCATCGGGGGTGGAAATGGTACCTCTCCAACTTGGTATTATGGCAATCACTGTGGGATTTGTCAACATGAGTCCAAATACTTGGAAAGGAAAAAGCCCTTTCCTTATAGACTTGCTGCTATAAATTTGTTATGCATCAGATTCTTTTATGAAGAACAACATTGCTAAGCATTTAAGAGTGAAAATGAAGCTCTAATGAAAGCAATGGGGAAATTCCCACACATATTTCTTTGCACATATCCCACCAGGAATGAAAAGGGGCGGGAGGGGGAGATTTCTCTAGCACATTTCCAGTTAGGCATGAGGACAAATCTCTGAGGGGAAGACTGAAATCAGTGATAGATATTCTGTAGGTCCTTGGGTGTGATCAAGGATCCTTGAAGGAAATGAGAAGCAGGACAGATGCTCACAGAAGTAATGGTAGTTTAAAGGAAAGGTTTGATGTTTTCCATTTGACAGACAAAAACTTGAATTCTGAAGTTTTGAAGAGAAAACAGTATAGTCTAGTAAACACAGGGGGGAAGTTCACTAGCATCTTATGCTGCACTGTTCATAATAAGTATAGCTGTCATACAAAGAATTATGCTGGCTTTAGTTGGGGAATTGTAAAAGGTCAATTTTGTACAAGACAAGATACTCCATTTTCAAGCTTCAATTTTTAATCTAGAAGCAGAGGTAATTTATTTTTTAAACATTAAAAGTGTGAAAGCATTCTGTAGCTTTTTCTTTGAAGCATTCTGTAGTTTTTTCTTTGTTTGTTTTAGGATTTTGCTGGTTTTGGTTTTTTTTATGGTTCACAGGGTTCGAAGAAATATAGTTAAAAAAAAAAGGTGGAATCTTAAGCCATGGTTTTTCACAAGTACATTGTTAAAACAGCTGTGAAAACTTAATTTGGCATGGAGTGTTTTCCAGGCTGAAACATCACTAAAAGAATTAAAAGCATGTTGGCTGTGTCAGGCTCCAGAAGATGGCAATGTCTCACCTTCTCTAACTGCTCCATGCACGCGTTGTGGACCACGATCTTGCAGGCAGCACACTTCCTCCGCAGGGCAGACTTCTGCAACAGGAAAGGGACAGTGTATGCGTAGAGCTGAGCTATGCCCAGGGGGCAAACAAAGTCAGCTGAAAAACAGGAGATGTTGCGCTCCCTATGCTACCTTTTTTTTTTTTTTTCCCCTCGTTTGGTGCTCTCAGTTGTGTACAAAATAAATGAATAAATAAATAAATAAAGGAAAAAGATATTAGCTTTTCTGGTCAAAACCTGAACTTTTGTGACAAAAAAACAGCCACAGCACTCCAGCTTGTGAACTAGAAGCGAATGTCTCCCTTTAGGTAGGGGATCAGGCTAACAGTGCAGACCATTGCTCCAAAAGTGAGCATCCTACAAAGATGATGAGCAAAGAGGAGAAAAATTGCACATGCAAATCAGAGAACTCGGATCAGTTTGCAAAGGGTCATTTCATGTTTATCATAAAATATTTGATGGGCCTGACCATTGCCTTTCAGAAAAATACTTGGGTCATTTTGGCAGAGAATGATAAAATTCTCATAGAATGCTGTTAAATGCTTATGAAATGTTACAGCAGGGACAAAATTATCAGTTATGCTGGTTAGTTTTATTAATTTCAGTAGGGCATTTGAAATAATTTCCATTGAATCCCCTGGCCCAAGGCATATCAAAGGCAAGAGAATACATTCAGAAGGGAGAATGTATATACTTACTTTACTTCCATAAACTCAATTTAATTAACCAGATGGAATTAATTTTCATAGAAATTTAACTTACAGACTTATGCTTGAGGGACAGAAGATTTATAAATACACAGTAAGTTGAGATTTCTTTGCTTCAGATTTCTTACATTCAATTTATTCATGTCTATTTAAATCTCTAATAAATTATTTCTTTATAATTTTCAGCATATTTTAAATAAGCTTATGAAAACAACAGGGAATACAGTTTCAGCTCACATCATGAAATAATTATAATAATTTTATTAATTCTTGTAATTATCTAGATACACCCTAACTGTACTTGTTCACATGTATGTGGTGTTCTAATGTTTCACCTGAAGAATCGTGGCATTGTATAGCAGACTAAGCTTTCGCATGCTACATGGCTTAATAAGATCATGGTTTTTATCTCTGTGTTTACCAAGTTTGTTTTTTATCTCTGTGAAAACCATATACAATATATTATTGAACTTCCATATCACTTTTGATCTGCTAAATCATGAGGAAGAATTTGCTCAGTTTTAGGAAGGAAAAAATCTACTGGGAACACAAGAACCACCACACTGGGTCAGACCAAAGGTCCACTCAGCCAAAGAAATCCTGTGTCCAGCTTTTGCCAGAACTCAGTGTCTCAGGACCAATGGAAGTGCACAGCAAACCCACAGGGACACTTCCCTTGAGTATTACCATACAATCAGCAGCTGTTGGGACTTTGCTCCAGTACTCTGAAGGAGGCATAGGCTTCTCAGGCTTGGCCTTAATGCTATCTACTATAATGTAGCAAATTTGTTTGAGAATTTTTGGGAGATGGATATTAAATTTGTGCTATGGAAAGCACTAGTATTTTGGATCACATTGCCCTGAAAACTGGGGGTGATTAGTGAATCAAAATGCTTTGATTTGAATTTAATGCTGTGAAGGTGGAGGGGCACTGGGGAGGGTGGTAGTTAAAGCAGAAAGGCAGCATCATGAAGAGTCACAGGTGGCAACCACAAACATCCCAGAAAAGAGGATTTTCAGTCTGAGGGCTAGGATACTCCCTTAGAGCATTGTTTCAAATCAAGGACATGAACACAGGATCCCCACTCTCTTCCCAAGCTTCCTAAATACCAAAGTGAGAGGGGCTTGAGTATTTTCTTCTCTTCTGATGAAGTAATTTAACTGAAACACTGGGGAAAAAGAGCTCCTGAAATAGCCTGAAAGTGTAACAGTCAAAGAATAGATACTCATGGATCTGAGATCAGTCCAATGAAATGTTTCCATAGACAGTAGAAAGGCTTCAATAGGAGAAAGCTAACCTTGAATATTCCCAAACCAAAGAAGGTAAACACTCAAATATGAGTGCACTCATTGCTGGTGAGTGCATTCAAGAGTTTGGAAAATTCAGTTCAAACCTTTGCAGTGATTAAAATTGCAGAAATTTGATCAGACCCTCCTCTCAGAGGCTGCAACAAGTGATTTATTTGCATATATTTTATGTAAAATAGACTAGTGTCTTTCAATGTTCCTGAAGGATCTCAGTATTCTACCCTTTTTTCCCTTACCATGTTAGTAATGCTGTTCATTACATACATTCTCACTGCGTAAATAATCTGGGTCAATCAAAACTGATTTGGGCTTTTTTTCCTGAAGCAATAAAGTCTTTACCAGCAGCCTTTTGCCCTTTTTGCTCTTCTTTTGGAACACAGGCAAACAATTCAAGCTCTCAAGCGACTGAGCACTGCACCAGTCTGAAGCCAGGCTTGTTACCTCAGAAAGAGAAAAAGGAATCCAAAAATAACTCACTGAGAATTTGACTTGGCAGCTCTCCTCCCCCAGGTAGCAGAGGTCCCCAGAAACATTTGTCTCTAGCCACAGATGCTCTCCATTCACAGCATTTTCCTGGGGAAAAAAAATAGTTGCTAATCTGTTTTGTGAAATTCAGCCATGTGAGCATATAGGGGAAAAAAGTCTGATTTTCAACATAAATTTAGAAAACTAAAATAAACTAAAAAAAAAGCCAAACAAAAAACAGCTATCACACCACCAGATACTGCTTTGGTTTTCTACAACACAAAGCCATAGCACATTATTATGTATTACAGTATTACCCTGGCTGACCATCCCAGCTTAAAGGATATTGACAATACAGTGATGTGTCACCAATCAAAACCAAAGTATTTCTGAACACACTTCAGTTAAACTTTGCTGATGTTCTTCCTACATGCTGCATAGCTTAACTGGGAATTCAGATTTCATAAGCGTGAGATGTACACAGAATTTTAAAGAAACAGAAAATCCAGAGAGATTAAACAAAAACACAACTAATGAACATTCAATGGGAGAAACCAAAATACTGGAGAACCAGGCACAGGGGTAAAAAACAACACGCTGACTATAGCTTTAGAATGACAGGATAAACCAGATTAGGGAAAATGCTTTCCTTGAAATAGCTGGGTCAACACTCTGTGAATACCTCAATAAAGCATTACACTACCAGGAGAGACTCAGCTTGAACTTTATACATGAAAGAACAACACATTCATCTGAGAATGCTCTCAAAAAAAGAATCTACCTAGCACACTGACAATTAGGAGTGATCAACATCTAACATCACTGGCTAACATGTAACTTTGTCTTGACAGCCTCATTTGACCAAATTTGTACCTTGATTCTATGCAAATTCTTGTTCTAGGGAAACTTGATTGTAGGTGGACTATGGGTTTCACTTGCTTCTAATCCTGATGTGACTAAAAAGTCTAAAAGTCCACTGTACATTACTTGAGCAAAGTGAATAAATAGGGACTGTGTTCAGCCAGAATTAGAGCATGATAGAAAATGCTTTGACAATCTGACATTTGCTTCCCACACTGCAGAAGTCAAAAATTATGATGCTCACCAAACAGATGGCGTCCGACAGCAGGATGCTCCGAAATAGCCATCTTAGAGAAAATAATTTATTTTAAATACCACTGTCAGTTTCAAAGTGATAAAATAAGATAGCTTCTCTTGCTATGCTGATTTCTTAGGTAATGCAGAAAAGCAGAAGTAGCAAAATCCTTTTCCTTCTGGGGTGCATCCACAGAAGCCAGGACCTATGCAAGACTGCACATGGTGCCTACCACCACCATGGTGTTCACTTCCAGTAAAACAAGAGGACAAGACCAACACTGGCTGTTTTCTGGTGAGAGGTCTACCTGTCTGCAGGTCTTTAACTTAATCAGAAATGTTCCAATTCCCAGAGCACAATAGTTTGAGTGAGGACTTTCAACACTTTTATAATGAAAAATAATTTCTAAGAACTTGCACTAGCTTAAGAAATTCTTCAAGCCTTTCTTAGAAGGTACATTATTCAGTTTGTAAACTCTGTCCCTCATGTGTGTCCTTATATTGCAGCTATTTTCTCTTCAGCAGCAGGATACAAACTCACCAAAGAGTGCTTGACCTGAGCGGATTCTCTGCTGACAAAACAGTGTAAACTCAACATCTAAACCCAGAGGTAAATCTCACTGGATATAAAAGATTCTTAGGAAAGACCAACTCTGAAAGCTAAATAAGAAAGCACACAGCTTCTGGGACAGATTTTTTAACAAGGAATAAAAGTTATATTAAAAAATAGATTAACCACCCCTTCATTTGGACCAGGTCCACATAAATTGCCATCAGGATTTCTAAAGATAAAGTGGCCTATTTCCATAACCTGGTTTGGACTGTTTGTTCTCTATTGTTCCAGACTGTATCAGAGATTTACATGTCTAACTTTACACCACTGTGTAAATAAAATTAGTTAGTAGTCTACAAGGATGACCTTCGTAGTTCATGTCATTATAGAGTTCTAACACAGCTAGGTCATAAAAATGTAAATAACCTGATCTGGTATGAGTGGTACACCTCCAGACACCTGCTGCCACAGAAAATTTCACAGCACTGTGTGTGAAAACTCACAATTTCAATTCCAGCAAATGGACTTTTGGAAAATCTTTCATCCTGAATCAGAGCAAAGAGCTGAGACTGCCCAAGATGAAACACCTTCCCTCAAAAATCTTTCTTTCTCAGTTAACATGTCTCAATAACATCAAAGGGAATTATTTGAATTTCATTGTTTTAAATTTTACAAGGCTCTGTTTTTGTATGATGAGACATTCTCTTGCCACTTATGAAAATCATGATATAGTCAAAGGAAGTGCTGTGACCTTTTGTAAGCCAAATTTTTTATTCACCTCTGAAAGAAATTTTTGGCAAAAATCAATACATTTCTATGAAGAATTTTGACTTCAACAAAACAGTATCTCTACTCCAAAATTTACAATATTCTACAACATGCTGGACAAATGGGCTCTCATCCCCACCTACCAACACAGAAGCTGACAGAGGTCCCTGGAATAAGCTCCTATCACCTCTTGGATGATATCCTATTTAACACAAAGTGAACCACAGTAAAGGTTCTGTCATCACTTGTATGTTTTGACACAGACTTTTTTTTTTTTTCATAAGAAGTTTGCCAGTTTGGTTTATTTTGTATTTGATGTCTTTACATTTGCTTTAGGATTTAATCGCTTCTCAAGAAGCAGCTGTTGTCTTTCTGTCCCTGAAGACACAGATTCATGCTCCTGCCAGTCTCATGCTCTTGCCATTTTCCTCATGTTGAATCTGTGGCTGTAAAGCTACACATAAAATTAGTTCAGCTAATGGAAAAAACTGGATGTCTTATCTATCAAAACAGCTAGAGAAAATGACTCACAGTTATGTGACCACACATAACTGTGTCACTGTGTTATGTGACACCACGTAACTGTTGGATCTGACACAAAGAGTGGTGGGTTAAAGATGGCTTCAGTGGGACTGATGCTTTTGGTGCCACCTCAGCTGACCCATCAAATCACACTTTTGGGCTAACACATTTTGCTCTGACTTGCCATGTGGAAAATGGATACTGTCCATCACTGTGGATAAAACAGCAATGACTACGGCCTAATACAGAAAACTGTGAACTCTCTCTCCTCTCCAGCTTCCCAGCCTTCACAAGTGTGTGAATTCAGTGTCCTGGGGAAAAAAAAGAGCCCCTGCTCAGTGAAGCGGAGGCAGCAGTGCTTTCCTGGCAGCCTGGCTCACAGGGGACACACCATCTCAATATCTCTCCATCTCCCAGATGGAGACTTCCCATTTGATTGCTCCTGATCCATTACCACCTTAATAGCAAACAAAAATAATTTCAGTATAGCAAACATTCCTTGCGTACAAAACAAATACCACACACAATCCCCCCTGAAGTAGGAGAGAAATAAGAACTCAAGGACCAGGAGTTTGGGAAGCATGTAATTACATGCATGTGATCATGACTTGCTGTGCACATTTCACTGATTCAACTAGATTTCTTCAAGTGCTCCAGCACAGTAAATGACAGAGCAAGAGTTACCATTTTTCAAACGCCCACCACTATTTCCATACTTCACTGTTCTTCAGACTGCAGTCAGCATGGTTTCAAAAGCAGTGAAGATAAACCTGGTTGTTTTAATTTGCCATGTCAAGCAGTTGTACTTATTCTGCCAAACAAATAAACCAGTCAGCCCAAACTTCTAGTTCAAAAGAGCTGTAACTCCAATTTTAACAGGAGGAATGGAACTCTCCTCCACTCCTGCTATGACTGACATTCCACCAAAAATTATTTAAGAAAAATCTCTAAAATACATCAGTAAGAAAATTTCCCCTTTGTTAACACTCCAGCAAGAGAGAAGAATCTTCTTGCAAATATGCATTTGGGTGATACTTATGATTAGTGTAAATCAGTGGTCATCAATCCAAACTTAATTAAATACATTTGTAAGCAAAAATTATTATTTTTGGCCCTTCTCTTTATGAGATGACTATTGAGCAGAAACAAATTTGTTTGGATGTTTCTTTCCCAAATATCTTTCTGTCATGTTTGGGTTATGTTTCACACTTAACTCTGAAATTTCAGAGTTTGCAATGCTTATGTTGCAAACAGGCACAAAGCCTCAAACATTCTTCTGTTGATATATATTCTTAATTTTAACTTTATTTTAGCACATTTTAATTTGGGAATATATTTAATGTAGAGGTCACCTCTTCTTTAATTATTGCAAATGTAATACGTGGACATAGAGCAAAATAAAACAGCATAGGGATACATTTCTCCTTTCCCCCACCGTGCTTTCCAGCATCTCTGCATCAATTGCCTTTTGAGATCCCCCTAAGCCTCAGCTGACAGATCACCTGCATACAGAGGCAGAATAACAGCATTTGTCTTTATGGAGCAGCAATGTTCAGATGCTATCAATAGACATGATGATTCCCTATATCCTCATGAACCACTACTTTAGCTGATAAGTCGCACTTCAGCAACATGAAAAATTATGTTTTCCAGATGGACACCTTCTGCAAAATCACTGCATCCTCTACACCACTGGAAAAATACAAAGTTATGGCCACCATTTTGAAATATTACAGACCTCTTTTCTCTTTAGATCTATCTGGAAAGAATATCAGATCTCAAACCTTCAAAAAGCAGCAGCAAAATAGAACTACTGATCCAGAACATGGCACTTCAAGTGTCAACGGCACACAAAAAATTCAACAATTTTTAAATATGCATGGGGCTTGCACTCACCACTACATAATTTGAACTAGAATTCCTATCACCTCTTCATGTTACTAATGAAATACCTTGGGATTCTCCTTTTGTCATGAGAGCATATAAAAATAAACATCTCTTTTCAACTGAATGCTTAGTTCCCAATTACAAATCTTGAAGACCCTCTAATGGAAGAGAAGTCCATCCTTCAGTGTAAAAGTCAGTATAGCTTTTAGGGAGTTATGATACAGAAGCCAAACAGTCCATGGGGAAAAGAAATAAATTTATCTAGAAGGAGGGAAATGTTTCATCATATGTAAAAACATGCTACTATACTAACACATATGCTAATTATCCAAGCTTTAGCACATCATTAGGCACTTCAGAACACTTACTGTCCATGAAACCTAGCAGACAGAACTACTGACTAGTCCCAAAAAGGCACAGAATATAATGCAACAGACTCCTTTTAAAGTCACATTCACTATTTTTAAATACCTCACTGGTGTAGGTCACTTCATGTCTATTTGTCTAGCTCATACCCCAATCAGTTTATCTACAAGGATGTTATGAAAGATGGTGCCAAAAGCCTTGCAAAAGTCAACACAATGGCCACTGCTCTCCCCTCATCTACCAAGCCAGTCATTTAATCTGTTAGGCTGGTCAGGCATGATCTCCCCTCCACAAATCAGTGCTGAATACTCTCAGTCACTTCTTATTCTTAACATTTCTGTAAATTACTTCCAGAAGGATTTCCTCCATAACCTTCACAGAAGTCAGGGTAAGACTGAGTAGCCTGGAGTTCCCTGGATCTTCCTTATCCTTCTTGAAGGCAGAATTGATATTTATTTTTTTGCAGTCATCAGGAGCATCCTCTGACCATCACGACCATTCAAAGAGAACAGACAGTCCTAGAGTGATACCAGCCAGCTCCCTCAGCACCTTTACATGCAACTCATCAGGTCCCAAGGACTTCTGTATGTTCAGTCTAAGTATTCCCTAGCCTGATCACCCTCCACAAAAGTAAGTTTTCCTTCTTTCAGAACCTGTTATCAGTGACTTGGGACTGCTGAAGGCAGCTCTTACCAGCAAAAATGGAGGGTAAAAAAAAAAAAAAGAAAGGGACTGAGAAATTTAGGTTTTCTTTGTCCTTTGTCACTATGTTCCCTTCCCTATTCAGTGGCAGCCCAACATTTTTCCTGCTGTTCCTATCACTGTTGATTTGTCTACAGAAACCATTCCTGTTACCTTTCCTGTTCCCGTAAAATTCTGCACTAGATGAGGTCTGGCTTTCCTTACTCTATCTGTGTGGAATCAGGTAGGGCCTTGTACAATCCTCCTGACCTAAGCCTGCTTCCACATATTGCCAAATGCCATTTTTCAACCTCTACTATGACACACAGTTTTCTGTTCTTGTTGAAACCTAAAAGATTTCTGGCTTTGTCTTTTATACACATAATTTATGGTATAAATTGTAATATTTCTCCTCTAAAAACATTCAACTTGTACCCAGAGGACTCCAATCGTATATTCACAGAACACAAAGCATAGATCAGTCAAGTTTTTTCATTGACCTCCAAGAACGGAAACTGAATAACTTCAAATGCCTCTTAAGAAGTGGAGGAAAGATTCTGAGTCTCGTCATGAGAGAAGGAAAGAAATGGGCATTAACAGAAAAAATGCAGTATGAAAAAAAAAGAGATTTGAGGATGTTCAACACTCTTCTCTTGGCTGTCAATAGTTTTGTAGGCACTATGGAAAGCAAGAGCTAGAAGGCAGCAGTTAAAATAAAATTACAGGAGGACATTGTGCACAAGCTTATGGTTATAATCCTTGGTAGAAAATGGCAATAGAAAAATAGACAAAGACCTGGATCCTCAAAGGTACACAGGCAGTGTATTGGGTGGCTCAGTGTGTACTCACTTGAGAATCTAGGTGAGAATTACCTACTTTATTATTTAACACTTGGAAGTGATATCTAAAATGAAGGTGTGTGGGAGAAAGGGATAGGAATGAACATATCACAGAGGCAGCTGTTTAGGTCAATTCCTTTTTGGTAAGGCATCCCCAGCACTCCCCTCTGGTTATTATAATACCTACTCCACACACTGTATTCTGTATGGCCCTGGTGTGAAAAAAGAACCTTAAATTATACAGCAAAGCTACAAGTAAACTTGAATTAAGTTTACTTAATTGTTAAGTGTAACAAATGTGATGAAACTGGACATTTGTAACTATGTTAGGGAAAAGAAACTTCAGGGAAGAGAGACAGTAGCAACAACAATAGTAAAGAATACTGGGGGGTTTTGTGTAAGAAGTCTTAGGGGACATGAGAATCATCACCTCTGTTTTACAGCTAGAGAGGCTGATGTACTGAGAGGAAAAACAATTCCTCTGAGCTCACTCACAAGGTAAGTGACAGAGCAGAGAATGGAATCCCACTCTCTGACTCAGTGCCCTGTTCACAGGTCCCTCTGATAATGGCAAATCACCTGCAAGGAGTTCTCAAAAATGGAGGCAATGGCCAGGGAATTCTTTCCAGTTATTACTGTGAAGACTGTGGTAGAAAATATTTCCTCCCTTTTAAGTCAAGAGACTATTTACGTTCATGTCACTCAGACTTTGGAAAGATCTCCCATCATGTGTCCTTCAAGAATCATCGTAAGAAGTACTAAAGAGAAGGATGACGTATACAAGGATGCAACACACATTGGTCTATGCTGCCTTCCAGGGATTAAATACAAAAACTTCTTGTCTGGCTCCAACACATCAACTGAAATACCTTTTCACTCTACCAAATATACCTCTGGACTTAATTTAAAACTTAGGGTTTTTTCTTTTGTTGAAATTCACTACATATTAAAACCTTTGGTCCTCTTCAACCTCCCCTCATCTCCAAACCTAACTTCCATCATACCTCAGATTTGAGAAATACATTTCTCCCTTTTACTACAGCTGGTCAGTTCAGTCTCCTCCCAGCCACAGATGTCTTCCACTCACTATCGTGTCCCTTCCCCCACATAACACAGAGCTGCCTCCTTTCTCCAAAGTTTAAGTAAAGCAGCAACACCAGTCTGAGAGGCTGCAAACAGCTAAGAAATTGAACTGACCAAAAATTTAAGCTATAAGCATGGAAGTAAACTACGAAAACACCATATGCAATTAAACCCAAAATATTTAATCAATATTTACCAACTTATAGCAACTCCTGTTGTATTTATGTATACGGATCACATGAGGTAAAAGGAGTAATCATTATGGAATCATGGATCACCCTGGTAAAGGAGTAGCAGACAATCAGCGGAGGAAGAGCAAGCTGTGGTTTTTGGGTTTGGGGTTCAGGGGCTTTTTTTGCAAGGATTGTTGCTGTTGTTTTTTCTAAGTACACTTTTCAAAGGTGTTTAATTTAGCTAATGGGCTTAACCCTTCACCTATGTGACTGATCTTTCAGATTTCTACTGAACAGCAGTGATGACTCAAAACAGGCATTTTTACTACCTTGCTGAATCAGCACCTCAGTTTGCTGGAATGAAAGAACAAGACATTCTCCAAAACATTTCCAAGAGGATTCCATGCAAGTTTTCAAACTGCAGACACTCATAGCGAATTTAATCCAGCTTCCTGCAACACAGCCTGCAAAATTTCACCCCCTTAAACTTTGAGTGCAACACATGGAGTTCAAGAAGAGCAGGCAATCTAAAAATCAATTCCGTTTTGGTACAGAGAACAAAGATAAACATAAGCCATATTCATCAAAGCAAAAGTTATCTTCAACTAAAAGCTGCTTGGGTGGCTGGTGCTTTGATACTGCAATGTATGAATCTCTTCACCAATAGCCAAGTGTAAAATCTTCTGTATGCTTTGCTTTAATTGACACACTTGTGTGACCTGTTGGCTTATGCTCATCTTTGTAGCTCTTACCAGTGCATAACCACATGCAAGGTGCGTGGGCAGGGTTCAGGGGAGGTAGAGACTTGCCATTAGTAAACACAAAGAGGGTGGCCAAACCCTGGAACAGTCTTCCTAGAGAGGTGGCTGATACCCCATGCTTGCCAGTGTTTAAAAGACATTTGAACAATGCCTTTAACAATCTGCTTTAACTTTTGGCCAGCCCTAGAGTGGTTCAGCCCAAAAATGCAAAAGAGACAAGGGATGGAAACATGGTCTCCATGTCTACACACTAGCTTGGGCCCAGAAGAAATCTAATCCTACCTACAAAGAGCTGTGACCAAAGACTTCAATTACCTACTCTTGGCATGTGTCTTCAGCCTTAAATTTTGGCCCATCAAACAGAGGCACAAAACCCTGCTGTGCTAAAATTAGATCAACCTTCAATGGCAGACTTTGTCAAGAAGGAGGCGGGAAAATGTAACCAGACAGCTTCCAAGCTGGAAAATCTGTCCTTTTTTTGTTCAAGTCCACACAAGTTTACATGTCTCTGCCTTGTGCTTCAGCTCATAATAGAAGCATGTTCCTAATGACTAGCACTAATTCTGACAGCAACATGATGTCTTATGCTGATTTAAGGATGGAAAGATCAACAACTAGGGATACTGTTCAAATTAACTGCCAAAAAACCAAACACCTACAGTCCACTCTAAGGCTGCTCTTGGTTCCTTCACAGGTCCATTGGTGACTGGAATGTTGAGGGTATGCACAGGAGCCAAGTGCTGGAGGCCTGACCTGGAGATGGCTTTCCTGCAAATTGAAAAGAAAAAGAAAAGGACAAATAAATGGAGTGCATATATGAAGCGTATGTATAACAAATATAACTCTCCAGCATAATTACCCAACATCTTCTCCAGCTTTCTCCAGAAATCATAAGAGGCAGCAACATTTCATTTCAGCTTCAGTGAAATGGTGCTTGAATGCCATTTCCTGCTAAAGCAGTTTAGGAAAAGAATAAAGCAACCTGATCACTGGAAATTACTCTTTAATGGAGATCAGTTACTCATCTGGCCCTAAGCTGAAATATCAAATCCAGTGGACTGTCTGTGTTTATGTGTGCCAGTGTCAGTGGAGTCCTCATGCATTACACCTATTCTTTACACACCAACTCGATCTGTCAAATCAATTTATGCATAATTCCAAATACCATTCATAAGATAGACAAAATATGAATTTATACAAATAATCAAATCCTTGTTGCTTTTACTTAGTGTATAGGCTGGAAAAAGTCGTCCATTCAGCATCCAATTACGTAAAACAAAACGTGGGGACGCCACCAGGAAGGGAAGTCATAAACTGCTACTTTCTTTGATCATATCAGAATCCCTCAAGGAATTACAGCTTTTTTCCACTTACATTTCTATTTCAGTTCTATCCTTCTGGTCCAAAGTAATTTTTACAGCTCTTGAAGCACAGATGTGACCTCCCTCAGAAGTCACAGGTGGTGGCCAGAAACACTCTTAAGCTGGCTCCACAGTACTGAGGGGACATCCCCTCTGCCTGTCTCCCTACAGACACCCAGCCCTAACAGAGCTGCCTCCCCCAGTGAGCCCTCAGGTTGAAACACTGCATGCTGCCAATACAAAGCTCAGCTGCACCTGAACAGTCTGTTTCCTACAGCTTCCCAACATTATTGCATTGCACATATTAGAACCCGATGGTAGCGGCCAAAAGAATCTCATAGCTTCAGCTGCAGTGATTCAGAAGAGGACAAAAATCATCTCAGAGAGATATCTCCCTTTGTAAGCCAATCACACACATCCCCCACAAAGTAAAATGACAGGCTGTTTGTGTAAAGTGCATTTTTGTGATACCGCTCCCACAGTGTTACAGCTATTTATAGCATCTCCTAATCTTACCACTGTCCCAAGGCAATAAAGGTCAATTGAGCCAGTGGAGACAATCCAGGTCAGCCATATGCTAAATAAATCTTTTCATTGTACTGAAAATATACAGTGCAATATATATCTGCACTAAAGGAGCTTGGCAGCCTCGCTCCTTACAGTGCATGTCTGGAAAAATCGAGGGAACTGCAGCAGAGTCTCTTAAATCCCCTCTCTGGTGGGCAGCATGAACAACTCAGAACATTAACATCAGCCTCTGATCATCCAATACCCTCTTTCTACCTAATGTGGGCAAGACCTTGACATTAAGGGGTTTTTTCCCCAAAATATTTTGCATTTGACAAAAAAGGGAAGAAGCCCAAGGAAAATACTTTTACCATCTGGCAATGTATCAGGAGGGAGTAATTTAGCATGAAAGATTTTATGCCAAATATATAAGCACAACATAAGCTACACATCTCAATAACTGGATTAAGGCCTTAGAAAAATAAGTTACAAGAAACGAAAAAAATGTTTTTAAATATATTTTTCAAGAAAATTTCCCAGTATTTAGCAGTTTCTTTCCATGCTGTTTTCAGTATCAATGTAGTTATTCGAGCTTCCTAAACACAGGAGCACATTCTTGTGTCTATTTGTGGTTCGTAACATGTTAGCTTATTTGGGTGGAAACAGGGCAGTATCACTTTTTCCACTCTGCATCGCTGACAGGGGTATAGCAAACCTACTTAGGCCTGTCCTCACAACAGAGTAAGGTAAATATGTGTTATGAGTGGTTGCAGACATCTCAGCACCAAGCCTCAGATACTATTTCAAGTCAGAATTAGAGATGTGCAAGCCTCCCACAGGAGAACCTGAGACTTGGCCCACGTTTCTTTAAGAGCAAGCCGAGGCTGATGAGCCTTTTTGGGGAAGACCTGGCACAGTTTTGTGCCAGCATCCTGCCCTTCCTCTGCATGCCAAGCTGGATTTATGGCTTTGTCTGGAAAGTACACATACACAAAACACAGGCATGACAATAACGTGTTTTTTNTTTTTTTTTTTTTTTTTCTTTCTGTCTGTTTTAACATAAAAGCCTTAAAATTATCTCAGGGATTGCAAATTTGCATGAGTCAGCCAGAAGTGACCCTGGAACAGGAACAAGCTAAAAAATGTCTGCTTTTGCACAGTTTCTTATCAGAATTTTGTCTCAGAGCAAAGAGAGACAAAGTGTCAAAACACACCATATGCACTGCAGAAGCCCTTCCCGTTAAAAAAGGAGGCCAAGCTAAAGAGTGAACATGTGGCCTTCTAATAAATGTGAGACAGACAAGAGAGGGGAAAAAGAGGGGAAAGGGAAGGTAGCACAAATCTGATAACAGAGCAGATGCTGGGTATCCAGGTGATCATATCTCATATTACTCTGACAAATTACACCACCTGGCACTTTTCCAATGGCAAGGTAACACGATTGGCTTTTAGTTATCTTTCCCAGAAATTTCATCTCCACTGTGCTGAGTGCATGAATGAAAACACAGGCTTGACAGTCAGCCTTTCCCAAAGAAGTAATCACTGTTTCCTGATAAGAGACAGACAGAAAAAGTGAACCTGTAGTTTCATCGGATATTCCTTTCTTCAGACTATGAAGAGCAGAACTTTGTTATAAGAGGTACAACCAGTCCAGTTGCTGATGTAGTAACCAACAGCTAGGAAATACTTAATCATAAATAACAAGCTGTACTTTGATAACTACTTTTTCACATCCAGTAATCAGTTATTTGTAGTAGATGCTAGTATTGACTTAGCTAACACACCACAACTGAGAACAGGCATGGGTACACATAAATTCCTATGTCACTGAATACCCAACTAACAAAAATATCTGATACTAATTCCATAGTTGATACCACTAAGGAAATTCCTTAACAGAGCAGTCAGCTGTCTTGAAAGCCAAAAGCAATCAGACATTCAAGTACACTAACTGACTTTTTTATTTTTTAAAAGCATTACATTTGCATTTTGCTGAAAAGTCAGGCAAGACTCAACCTACTTATTAGATCAAAGGATACATATTTGATCAGGGGAGATTTGAGTTTATATCTCAGCCT
This sequence comes from Peucedramus taeniatus, assembly GCA_013400575.1. Taxonomy (NCBI): domain Eukaryota; kingdom Metazoa; phylum Chordata; class Aves; order Passeriformes; family Fringillidae; genus Peucedramus; species Peucedramus taeniatus. The sequence continues at coordinate 426,728 of WBNO01029457.1, read as the reverse complement.
TTGGCTTTATTGAGCCTTTTCCTCCACTGAAGGCATATAAATATCCTCTATAAATATCCTCCAATGAGCTCTTCAGACTGAACAATTTTACCTGAACTTTCAAAGACCACAATAATTAGTCAATAGTATGCAACTTATTTAAGTGCTAGGAAAAAATCTGTTTGGAATAGAAAGAGAAAGTTACTGTGGGATGTTGTTAACAGCTTTGACTGTCAATTTAGTTGTCACTGGTGCTGGAGTTGTTGCCTTTCCAAGGCTGGGGTTATCATCCTCCTTTGTATATGAGCATTACCATTGGGAGAGTCTCTCAGCTGCAAGGTTCAACCATAAAAATGCAGAGACTGGCTCCCACAGATCCTATGGCTAGGACATCTGCCAGGAAAGATAGTTTTAGGAGTCTTTTCTCAAAGTTAACCTAGATATTTACAGAGAAACGGACAATATTTCTATGGTGATATTTAAATTGCAATAGCCCTGAATTTCTCTGAATATTCGATGTGGGTAAACCCTACACCTGTTAGCCCTCAGCTTTGCCAACTAGAGCTTGAAAGGCCCTGTACAAGGCCAGACAGCACCTGTAAGCTGTATGAACAAATTATATGTGCCTGAGTTTATTTGGAGGTGGTCTTCACTCCTGCAATTTGGTGCTTATGAATGTTATGAAGAAAATGTACTGGCTAATCTCTGGCATTATTCAAGTTTTCCCCATGCATCTCTGCTGACTGCACCAGAACCCTGAAATCCACTGTTCCCAGCTTTTTTTCTGGGCATGTATTTTTCTCATTTTTAGCTGACCACTGGGCAGTGATTATTTGACTGCAACATCAATTTCCAGATTTTTTGCATTTGCTATGAAAGGAGCCAACTTCAGCCAAATTAAATAATCTGTCTGGTGCACCAACCCATTCCTGGAAGTAGCCAGTAGCAGGTGTTTAGAGAAGCACTGGCACAAATTGGGTGATCCTTCCCCTGATATACTCCAGTCACAGTTTCCAGTAATCAGTAGTTTAAGGACTTCCTGAGCTAGAGGCTGCTTCCAGACCTTTGCACTTAAAAGCCTGTAATGGCTTTTTACTCTAGGAATGTGTTGGTCCTTCCCTGAATCCATTTATAGTCTTGGTTTCCACAGCAGGCTATATAATAAGCTCCACAATTTAATTATGGGCAATGTAAAATACTTCCTTCTGTCTGTTTTTAAAATCCTGCCTGATAATTCAATTGCTGCATCATATTGTAAGTAACAGCAAGTAATCACTTGCCTCTCTACAACTTCTGTGATTTCATGAATCTATTGATATACCCCTTAAATCACCACAACCCCAAGTGAAAGCACCCTAGACTACTTAGATTTCTGCTAATCCTGAATCTGTTCTATCTTTATCAATGTTCTGTAGCTCAGTTATGGGTTTTTTTTGATGTACGATTGCCAAAACAAGAAAAAATATTCAACATCTGACTGCACCAGAGTGATGGTGCCATCACACTTTCTACACTGTTCTCTTTAATTATCCAAATATCTACGGGAGTGTTAATTGATAATATGAAGTCCAAACTCGATAGATTTTTAATCTTGCATGTGCATTATTTTGCCTTCACCAATCTCATATTTCATCTGCAATCTGCCTCAGAGTCATGCAGTATCATGAGATCCTTCTGAAAATTTCTGCAACCAGACTATGCCCACTCTAATTGTGCAAAACAAACTTTACCCCCTTTTATTTTGCTTCCAGTGAGCAGCACTGCTCCCATCACAGATCCCCAGTGGTCATCACCAGTAAATACCTAGGTAAACTCTGAACACCACCCTATTGCTTGATACTCTTAAACAGTTGTTTAACCATGAGGACACCATGACTTTCTCCCCTGGTTTCTGTACCAGAAGCTGTTTCTCTTACCCCATCAAAGCTTTCTGGAAGCCCCCATGGGCTCCCCTTAGTTAGACCACCCCAGTTCACAGACCTCATGCCTCTGTCACAGCAACCTCTGCAAGATTCATTGGCCCTGGTATGGAGAAAGCTGTGCTGGCTCTCCTCCAGCACATCACATTCAGTAGTGCATTTACTAATCCTGCATCTTGCCAGCAGCCTTACCAGTTTCTCTGATTAAAACTTGCTGCTAGGTTGCCCCATCATCACTCTGTGAACCCATGTGACCACCCCACTCCTTTAGTAGTAGACCTCACTAACAGTGGATTTATAAAGCCCTTTCAGAAGTTTCTTATTTGAATTCTACCAGAATACTTAGCAAAATCAAACCTTAGTGATTAGTTACTGGCCCTTTTGCCAATGTGGTCATAAGCCTCCTACATTAACCTTCCCATTTTCCTCAGGTTCATCTGCACAAGTAGCCTAGGACACTCTCAACCACCCTCAGCAGTGAACATTGATGCAAAAAACCCAATTAGCACTAAAAGAAACAGACCTTTCAAAAGTCCTCATGAAATGCTTTCCTAAGCATCTGTCACTCCCTGCTGCCCAGGGAAGCAGTGTGTGGAAAAGCCAAGATTTGGGTAATTTCCCAGCCAGTCAACATCCACATCACATTCACATCACCAATACCCCAAACAAACCTTTCCTGCTTCTCTCTCCACCCCTCACCACACAGAGCTGTCTGAAGAAAGGTGCCTGGAAACTGCCACATATCCATGAAACACTGCAGCTCCATGCAGTGTTAACTTTCAGCCTCAAGCCCAGCCCTCCTCTACACGGAGCAGCTCATGTCCACTAGAGACTGACCTGAAGAGAGTGAAACAAATTCCCACTACGACAATCTTCCCAAGGGCCTCCAGCAGCAACCACAGAGCTGTAACACCGTGCATCGACCCCCTGGTAAGTTCTGCTAGAACATTTGGACCTACCACATCAATAAACACTTTATTCGCCTTGTATTAAGCAGGTGCATGACCTAACAGAGCCAACAAGCTTTCCAACAAAAGGAATTATGAGGCAAAGCAAAGGGAGCAGAAAAGAACTGCAGAAAGTTGGATCAGGTTAACAGGAAATGCCTCTACCACATGATGATGTCTTTTCTGCATCAACACTTCAGTTCACAGACATTTCTGTGTTATGCACATGAAGGGATATTCTTTAAAAGGAAGCCTTTTGGTATTCTTGCCCCTCAAATTCTGGGTGCAAGAATGGCAGGTTACTTTTCCTAACCCAAAAGAATAAAATGGATTCATGAAGCAGGTTGTGTGTTACAAGAGGCATTCACAAGTTGTGGCCTGAATATGTTTGCAGTTTCTTCAATGTAGGCATGCAAATCATCACTGCCCTGTAGTTATACTTGGAGCTTGATTTAGTGTCAAAACAATGCAAGTCCAAATGCCAAAGATCTCTACATATAATCTCTACAAATATCTCTATATAATTTTTTTCTCCTCTCTGCTTCACTTGACCAGTAGGCATATATTAAGCACCAAATTTTACCTTTTGGAAAGCAATTTATGGTTTCAATTTGGTCCTGAACTGTGCTAAATTATTCAACCCCTTAAATCTTATCTTCCTTCAAGAGTTCATCTTCTCAGAAGCCAGAGAAAGCACACAGTTTTGTGTCAGCTCCTATCAAGGTGACCAATATATCTTGTCCCAGATCTATAAGTCACTTCAGAGTCCCTACTGCACTAAAATCAGGATGACTTTGTCTGATTGCATGCCTTCATTGGCCAGGCCCTGGATCCAGATCATTCCCCTGGAAACTGTAACAATCCTCATCTGCAATGTGGAAACTGAAAATGGCTTAGTTCCAAGACGTGGATAATTAATAAGATAATTATAAGAAAAAGTCAAAGTCATGTGGAATTCTCTCTGAGCTCCTATCAGAGCTCAGATTTCCATATAAAAATGGTTATCACCCCTTTCTTCCTTCTGCTCACTTTAGGGTTTTCTTGCCTTTCTCCTAATTTATTCTCTAGATTTCTTAGCAAATAGGATAGAACATGAAGGAGACTTATGGTACAAGGCAACTAAATTTTAGGACCAACAGGATTTCTCCCAATATTTTGTTTAAAAATTCTGAAAACATATGTACAAATAGGGTGATTTCTCTTGCCACAAAAAGTGACAAGCCTTGGAGGACTCCTTGTAGTAACAGAAATGTCTGTTAAGTTTCATGAGGAGGAAAGGAAAAAAAAGTCATACAGTAGGTGATGCAATAAAGATGAAGAGTATTCTCTATCTCTCTAATTTACTGAGAAAGCGACTAACAAAGGAGCCTAGGAAAGCTGGGCATAAAAAAGACACAAAAGCTTTCTTAAACTGATTTATTTTGCTTTATTTTTGCTTCAGTCAAAACCAATTTCTTTCAGAAAAGGGTTTAGAATTTTTTCTAGCCTTTAGCTTTTAAAGCTATGAATATATCAGATCTGGAAAAGACCTTTTAGGTCATGAAATCCAGTCAACTTTATTTCAGGCAAACTTATCATATGTTTGAATTCACAAAGTTAAAGACCCATTTCAAATCTAGCCTGGTTGTAGCTTCTCTCATTCCTACTCAGAAGCTATGCTGGATCCCCACTCTTTTCATCATTAAAATCCTNTTTTTTTTTTTTTTTTTTTTGGTAATTTCTATCCAATATGCATGCCCCTGCACAATCTTCCTTAAATTCATATTATTAGGATTTTCACATTTCATCCAAAGAGTTAAAGTTGAACTGACAACCAATAATTTTATATGATCCTTCTATAGAATAAAAGGCCGCTAAAAGTTTTGATCCAGAAATCTTTAAACCTTCGGATGAAAGTCCTTTGAGTGAGTTTATGTAGGGCAGAGATGTGCATAGGGAGTTAGAAGCTCACATTTCAAAGATTCTGGAATCAATTGAATAATCAAGATTATAAAATTTAATCACTGTCTTTCCAAGCAAACAACAAGAAATGCTCCAGGGAATTGTGAGCATAAATGATTTCCAGCTGCATCACAGACTGGACATCAGCATTAGAGAAGATTGATACTTTTTTCACTATTTCAAAAAGCAAAAGAAGTCTGATTGGGAGTCATTTTCATAACACATTTTCATACGTTTCATCCAGACAAAAATCATGTGATATGCAGGACCTGCATTCTGTAGTTCAAGTATAGACAAACAGTGGTGACAACAAATTGGATGGACATGACTATGGTATGATTGTGACTTTTTTTTTAAATAATATTCCAAAATAAAAAGAAGAGTACAGATATTCTATGCTATTACTCTGCCAACCAGATAAAAAAAAAAACTAAGCTCTTTTTTCAGTGTACTTATTGGTGGCATCAATCAATATTCATTTGATCTGGAAGATAAGAAGGAAAACAAAAAAGACAGAGAGGAAGGGAGGAATTTGGAGCAGCATTTTAACATTAGTCTTGGAAATGTTTTCTTGCCACTCAGATACTAGCACATGCTTTCTAAAATAACTTAATTTAAGGTAATTTCTATATCAGACCAGGATTTTTCATTGGCATAAGCTATTTACACAAGCTGAAATATTAGGATTCAAGGACTATACAGCCTCTCATAAACTATATAATGAACTACTATGTTTTTCTCCATTTCTACAAATCCAATGTGTGCCTTGCAGTTTTGCACTGTAAGCTTCAGGCATTTGTTTCAAATATGGATTTTTTTAACCTTTCCATGACAATGAATCATTAAGTGTTCTTTTCTTTCTTTGTGTAATATCTCTTCCTTGAAAATGGAAACACTAAAAATTGCAATTGTCCATTTCCACATTATTCCAGTATAAGATTTATCAAGCAAGGGTCTCAGAGAGCTTAAAAATAAAAATCTTCCATTTTTGAGTATGTAAACAAAAATTGAAAAGTTAATGGAGATTTGTACTTAGGAGACAAAAGAAAAATAATTTCACAGTTTATAAGACTGTGGATTTAAGGAAAAAAGGAATATTATAGGGGATGCCAGAACAAGTTTATTACCAAGTATTGATAGAAGAATCAAATTTTCTTCCTTCCAGATATATAAATACCTAGGACTCAAGGAAAAATTCAGAATAAGAGCAAGCTTTAAAACAATATAAAACTATCTTTCTTTAACAAAAGATTTCGCAAGTCCATAGGACAGAGAAACACTCTCTGTTCTGAAAAGCAAGTTAGACTTTCACACTCCAAACACAGAGTCTAGAGAGCAGAGCAGGGAAGGAATTTCAGGCTTTGCTTGCATAGTTAATGAAAAAAAGGAAAAAAAAAGAGAGGGGAAAGAAAAAACCCTACATTAACCTTTCAATAGAGTGACACTCGAGAAAGACAGATAAAAATATAAAACTACCATTCACATTTACCAAATAAATTATATTTTCTCTCTAAGGAAGGAAGTCCAGCAACTGAGATAAGACAAAGGTTTTCTCCCCTACTTTCCCTCCCCAGGATCCTATGAGATACAAAACTGATGCAAAAAAAAAAAAAATTCAACAAGTGTCTTTTTCTTTTCATTCCTTCACATTCATTCATTCACAAAGACTACACAGTTTGATGGCGTCTACTGCTATGCTTAAAAAATATTGTTTTGAGCACCTGGGACAAGAAGCCCTTAATGCCTCAGGGTCTGGTAGCTGCCAGGTGAGACAAGCACCACCATGCTCCAAGCACCTGCACCTTCATCCTTTCCACCATTCTCAGCTGTCTTCCTTTCCCTCCAGCATGGTTTTTATGCACCCATCCCAAAGAAGCAGATGCATGTCCACCACTTTCGATTCCCTCTGTTTGAGGCAAACAGAAAGAGCCCAGCAGAAGGTGGAGAAAGAGAATTTACTGCAGTAAGTGAATGGCAGATGAAAACAGAAAGCATCAGTTCCCCAGCAAGTCTGTGTAGAAGCCTCTCCCTCCAGGACCTCATCCAAAGCTCAGATTCTAATCAAAAGGTTTTGATTACTTTTAAAAAGTTTTAGAATTAAAGAACAGAGGCTCAGGGATAAAATTTCATCCAAAAAAACTTAAACCAGGAATGACGGATGTGTGTAGAAAATACAATAAATCACCATCTTCCCCTCTCCTCATCAGCAACAACTGTATGGCAATACAGAAATGAGGAAAAAGCGCACCTCCTGACAAGATTCCCCCTCTCCCTTCTGACCACAGAAAGCAGAAAACTTAAGAAACAGCTTAAAACTAACTTCCAAAACTGGAAGAGAATCTGACTCAAGCCCTGCTCTGGAGTGTTAACCTCATAACACTCAGTGTGTTTATAAAAAAATTAATTCCCACTCACAGAATCACAGAATATGCTGAGTTGGAAGGGACCCATCAGGATCAAGTCCAGCTCCTGGCCCTGCACAGGACACCCCGAGAATCACCCCATGTGCCTGAGCATTGTCCAAATGCTTCTTCAACTCTATCAGGTGCTGTGACCACTTTCCTGAGGAGCCTCTTCCAATGCCCAACCACCCTCTGGGTGAAGAACTTTTTACTAATATTCAACCTACATCTCCCCTGCTGCAACTTCAGGCCATTCCCTTGGGTGCTGTCACTGCTACAGAGCAGAGATCAGTGCCTGTCCCTCCCCTTCCCCTCCCGAGGAAGTTGTAACTGCAGTGAGGTTTCCCCTCTGTCTCCTCCAGGCTGAACAGACCAAATGCGCTCAGCTGCTCCTCATTCGGCTTCCCCTCAAGGCTGCTCACCACCTTTGTTGTCCTCCTTTGGACTCTCTCCAATAGTTTAATGTCTTCTTTGTATTGTGGCACCCAGAACTGCCCCCAGCACTCGAGGTGAGGCTGCCCCAGCTCAGAGCAGAGCGGGACAATCCCCTCCCTTACCTGGCTGTGCCTGATGTCCCCAGGACAGGGATGTCCCTCCTGGCTGCCAGGGCACTGCTGACTCATGTTCCACTTTCCATCGACAAGGACCCCAGGTCCCTTTGTGTGGCACTGCTCTTCAGCACCTCATTCCCCAGTCTATCCGTACCTCCAGGGTTACCCTGTCCCAGGTGCAGAATCCAGAACTTCGCCTTGTTGAACTTCACAGATCGCCCGCTGGCTGATTGCCCAGTCCCCTAATTTGTCAAGGTCTCTCTGCAGGGCCTTCCTGCCTTCAAATGAGTCAACAGTTCCTCCCAGTTTGTATCATCTGCAGACTTGCTCAATATCCCTTCCAGTCCTGCATCCAAGTCATTTATGAAGATGCTGAAGAGCACAGGGCCCAAGACAGAGCCTTATGGAACCCCACTGGTGATAGGTCTCCACCTGATATCACCCCTTCACAGTAACCCTTTGTGCCCAGCCCATGAGCCAGTGCTCTCCCATTGCATGGTGTGTTTATCCAGCTGTTTAGCTCTGAATAGAACATGAATTATCTACCAAAAATACTTATGATTGAAGCTTATTCTTGGTAATCAACTTTGCAGTTACACATAACTTTTTTTTTTTTTTTTTTAATCAGACTTTCTGTAGCAAACCTTAACATTTCTGCCTGGAGGACAAATCACACCAGGTTTCACATCAGATTAAGACAAAAACATTGCTTGTGTCACGTATTGTTACAAATCTCACCAGAATAACTGTGAGGACCTTCTCCCTTCACCATGCAAGCTGACATTGAATTGTGCTTCAGGGAGAGGCCAAGGCACTCTCAGTCAGGAGAGAAATTATTGCATTCCCTCCCAACCCCAAGGGACAGCTGTCACAGGGTTCAGCCTAGGTCTCAGTCTTGGAATAGGGAAGCTTTCAGGGAGACATTAAAGCAGAAAAGTGCAGGCAGTACATCAACTGGGGTAGTGATCTTCATGGCAGAGATGAAAGTGGAGGTCTTTAGCTTTCGTTAGCAGCTCTGTTGATCTAGTTAAACAAATGGTATAACAAGAGTTTGGGTTGTGTTTCTTTCCGTTTGGAACCAATTTAAGAAATGTTCATTTTTCTCATAATATGCCCTTTTCTTTTTTTCATCTAAATTCTGTTAAATTATACATATATGGTTCTGCTTCCTCCTTGTTGACTCATCAGTTATGTACAAGTAGGCTAAAATAACCTCCACACTACAAAGCACTGTCAAATGCATATAACAAGCAAACAGCAGGGAGGAAGGAGACTTATTTTTCTTCTAATTTCTTTTTGGCTACAGTAATACTGGTTGCTGCTTCTCTTTTGCCTATAAAGCTTCAGAAAAGGACACCGTAAATTGCTGGTTCTCCTTCAGGATTGGATAAATCCTCTGACAGAATGACCTGAAAGCCTACCTTGACCTGGCAGAGATCTGGACATTAAGCTTATGACAGGACATGCCCTATTACTTGGAAATTATTTTAATTTGAAAGAGATTTTGAGTGCAAAACAGGGATTTGTAATGTCACACTCTTGTGTTGGAGTATTGTTTAGTCACTGGGGTCAAAATACTGATTTGAAGTTAAGTCACTGATAAGACCACAATAGAAATAAAAATATTTATGCACTGGTTTTATTATGAAAGAATAAGACCAGTATCTGAGGCTCTTTTCTACCATTGAGCATTAAGATGTGATAACTGACAGCACAGGAGATTAAACTCCTTTACCACAAAATTACCAGCAAAAAGTATCAACTTTACAACCACCCACCCTCTTTTACCCTGGAGTAATACTTGTAGCACTGAGCAGGCAGGTCAATCACCAGATTCAATCCTACTTTAACCTCATGTTTTCTTGGGGTTTTTCAAGAAGGGAGCCATGGATCCAAGTGTCTTAGTCCTCTTGCATAGGGTAAAACTACATGTCCCCTAAGATGTGACCTGTGTGGGAATGCTGAGTCATTTTACATTGACACATGACTAAATAGTCATTAAATCATGCTGGTTTCAGGTAGAATTAAATCTGGATTTAAAATCAGCTAGAGGGAACTGCTCATCATGCCTTGAACTGGCACTGTCTCCAGACAGAGCACTATTAAAAGAAAGAAAATCCAACTCTGGTGAATTAAAACCAAGTAGCACTTTCCTTGTTTCATTACATCAGCCCCACCAAGCATAGTAAGGTACAGAAATGCAGTAATTTATTTTTCTCCCCACATATTTTACTGCTGCATCACCTATTAAAAAAGACACACACAGAAACCATTTCTTTAGATAGCAACCATCTGTTGGATGAAATCCCACCCTGACCACAAAATTACCATTGTTCTATCAAACAGAAGCAAAAATATCCCAGCTGCCTTTTGCTCCTGGCAGATACAGAAGCAGACAGGCCAGGATACCCTTTGGAAGCTCACTGCACACAAATTAAACCTGGTCTTTTCTTAGCATGGAAATCCAAACTACCCGAGATCATCTGATCTGATGGGATCACAAAATAGATGTAAAAAACACCCAAGTGCAGAACCAGGTTACTTACAGTAATTCACAATGCCACTTTTCCAGCATTCAAAAAAGAACTGGGTGTTATTCTGATTTTGGTACTACATCCACTTTAGAGGGAGGAAGAAATTCTCCCCTGAAACTCCATCCTGTATATCAATAAAGCCTTCAACAAAATACTTATGGGCAGTGAAGAGAAGTGAGAGAAGAAATAGTTTGAGTAGGGTGCTACTGAAATAATATCATTATCCTCTTTCTAGTGACATTCCTTAGCAGAAGGGACAGCACAGCTTGGCCAAACCAGCCAGCTTGCTTGGGGACCTGGCCCACAGCATATGAGTCACTGAGGAGGAGGATATCCCACGCCTGCATGCTACTGCATCAACCTGCTCCAGCTTCATTCTTCCAGCTGCCTTTACCAGAGCAGAAGCACAGAATGAACATAGTTAAGAGGAGAGAACATGAATAAAAGGCACATATCAAAAGACAGAGAAATCCTGAAGTTTTAAGGAGAGCATGAACAATTTCTGCTCAACATAGGATTAGAATGTACTTTTTAAGAGTGATTTTTGCTGCTCTAAAAGTGAACATAACCATCCCATGCTGATGGTAGGACAGAGTTCTCATCCTGACACATCTACATGAGCAACAGGGAAGAGAAGGGCAGTGCTCTGCTCCCAAGTCTTGCAAAAAGTTCCTAACTGGTGAAATTAATATGATCACAAAACCCATCTTTGCTGGCTGCCCTCACAGCAGATTATCTTGACAACTCCGCAGGTGATGCCTCTTCCCTAAAGCCACGTTCAGGCTTTCAAGCCATGAAGTGATACTGAAAGGTTATGAAAAGTTCCTACTGAGAAAAATCCACCAGGGAGGCAATTGTAGCTACTCAGTAAGATCTTTCCAGATACAGGCAGGTAACTTCTCTTAAAACAAATACTGCACTATAGCTCTTGCACAGATAAAATTCTGTGCAACAAAAAAAGAAAGAAAAATAAATCTCTACTGTGGAAAAGCAAAACAGACAGAAATTTTAAAAAAAATTTAAAAAGGTGAAGTACTCTTGCTATTCTTTTGCCCCAGATTTTCTTCAATATATTGTCTGTTCCTGGAGCTGAGTAGGGATGGTCACTTCTGAGCATGTAGAGACCAGTAGCTGCCTTGCTGGAATCAAGAGTCCTCAGCCCCAGCTGGCAAATATCGTGTAACTCCAACTCCAGTGAAGTAATACCACTTTGGATCGCTTGAGACATTATCCACTAATTAGTTCTTAACAGAATAACAGTATTCTATTAAATTAATTATTAATAAGTAACACCAAGCAAGAACTGAGTGAAAAAAAATAAATTAGTCATTGTCAGGAAAAATTTAAAAGTGCATGAAAAACACTCCAATTCCCATTGCTGTTGGGAGGCACAGAAGCAGATAACTTCTTTGTATGCCGGGGGCTAATACAACATTATAACCCACACCAAAAGCTTCAACTTACATTTTTAGACTACTTAATTCTTACTAGTCCAAATAAGAGTGTGAAAATTACTTTCACTTAATAACATCTTACTGCAATTGAGGCAAAGTCTCTGCCCCTCAGATTACAATAACCTGAAAAAACTGCTAAGGGAGTGCCTGCAGGAGACACAGTGCTCTGAAGCCTCTCCTTCACACTGATATGTAAATCAAGTGCAAATTTCCCAAATAGCAGCACTCTAGGAAAAACTAAGTAACAGTAAATAGTGTACAATAATAAAAATGGAAAAATCTACAGTGCAGTGAATACCAGCTCAGATTCTTACAGGTCCTCCAGAATATCCCCTTATTTTGTTATTTTGATTGCTTTGTTTTTTTTAAGACATCTGATTGTAAAAGGCAATACTGAAACCACAGCCCATCCATAATGCAGAAAAGCCTATCTGAATTTGCAGAGAAACTGATGCAGTAATTTTGGTTATAATAGGTCATGATTCAAATGCCAATGACATTACTTCAACACTGTTGAAAATGCACTGCTAATTAAAGTGTACAAGAGATGAGGATGAATACCTACAGAGTATTTGAGTGACTGCTCATTTGGGTAGGCTTTTAAAACAACATTGCTGGTAGCAGCAATACTGCAAGCCTAATTTTCTTGACAAGTCAGGATTCAGCTTTCTAAACTTGAGAGATGTCGCATTAACTGATGAAGACTGTAATTCCATCTGGGGGAACACAATAAATTTGAGCTTTGTTCTTGTGGTCTAGCATGTCACCAGAAACCTTTGCTGGAGTTACAGAAGCACCACATGCAGACAAGAGTGCATTACCTCATCAATAAAATGTTTCAGGAGCTGTTACAGAAGCAGCAGCAGAAAAACAAAGAGCAATTTGAACTTGAGAGAAGCTATTTTTTCTATCTTATGAGTTAATTTGTAATGCCAAAATATACCATTAACTAAAATAACAGTTTGTTTGTAACTTCATTTTAAGCTCATAAGAAAAAAAAATTCTTTGCAGCACTATAAATTATGACATTCCATTTTTACAGAGTGGTTGATATTGCAGATTTTGAAATGCATTCTAAAACAGGGAGAAAGCCAGAATTTTGTAGAAATAAACCAAACGATATGTCTTCCTCAGATAGAATTTTTTCCCACAGAGCTCTGGATCTCAGCTTTGATCAGAGCAGCTAATATTTTCAACAGATGCTGAGGATTGGATTTTCTTCTTTTAAAACAAATAAAAGGCATTTGCCATCACATCTCATCTGAATGACTTCATCCTAAATTTAGAGCAGTATTTTAATCTTCTAATCTGTACAAGACCTTGTTCTGAGATCATGCTCACTTTAGTGTGTCCATCGTCACTGGCTTGAAATTCAGATGAGAAGGGAAAGCACTAACAATTGTTTACTGAGAAATAATACTTTGGAGAAGGGAGGAGATTTATTCAACACTCATGCACATCATCTGTCTCACTAACATTCCAGTCTTCAAGCAGCCCCCTGAAAATTACCTTACTGTTGAATTTATCACGCCTAATTGTACAGATCACCAACCTCAACTTCCCCCTTAATTTCATCTGACAGGAAGACACTCTAAAGTACATGAGGCCAGAGCCTATACAGAAGGAACCAGACTACCTAGAAACTTGCAGAAAAAGTAGGTTGCCCAAAAGTGAGAATTCAATCTCAGGTGCCCTGAGCCTTTCCCTGCAATCCTCACTTTTAGGAATTTCCTCTGTTGTACTGAAGACCAAGTGACAAGTCTGGTGGTACTCCCCCCAGATGGAATATTCCCTCTGGACACCTACACACCCCTATATCTTCTCATAATTTTTAAGAGCTGCCTGTCACTGAAGTAAATGCAGATACACTTGACACCTCTGGTTCAGCTCCATATGTGATGTCCTACATTTAGGGAGCTCAAAGTGAAATTATGTTGCCTCCCTTCACCAGCAAGGTTCAGAAAGTCAAAACATAGCTCTTCTAGGGTTGCAATAGAAGAGGAGGACTCAGATGGCAACAAAAATTAAGGCCACTGCTGAATGCAAAGCCCCTCTGTGTTCTTATTTTACTACTTATAGGTAAATATATCATCCAGGTATCTTGTCACATTTTAGGTTTGATTATCTGCACTGTTCCTTTGGCACTCTGTCAAGAGACACACATATGTAGTTGTCATTATTCCAAGCAGGTTTTAACATTTGCAATTGCAAAGTTTTCTGAAGGCTATCAGAAAAGAACAAAGTTCAGATGCAGAATAAATGAACATTTTCTATACAACAGGTGAAAGCAATAATTTTTTTCTTTTTAAATCAGAGCAGGGATTTGATTACTATGTGGAAAAACTTTGGTGATTTGTAAGGTGAAGCAATGGGATGCATAATGCTAAAAATCTTTGGTTGAACCAGGTTTCATCTAATAAAATAACCCTAACATCACCATTGACTGGACTGGTATTTTATTGCTGAGCCTCAGTAACTGTGTTAAAGACTAATTTCCCATGACACTGATTAAGCCTTTTTAAACATATTCTTTATTTTGCCTTTTGTGCATTTCATCTTTCTATGTACTGTTCATGGCCCCAAGTACCTTCTAAAGTATTTTATTAGTCTTTACAGTAATATACTACAAATAACTTATAATAAAACAAAGATCAAGGTAGAGAATTCCCAGAATTTTAATTCTATTTACATAATCGTTGCAATATTATGCATCTCATACTAAATAGGAAACAATATGTACCCACATTAAAACATAAAATATCTGCACAGTTACTGGTTTCCTTTGACACTAAACAATGCCAAAAAAAAATAAGTCATTTAGACATAAATAAACCTTGCATCAGGACATCCATAAGCATCATAACAAATCCTAAAGAAAATTTTAGATTCCTTTGTTCATCTAGAGCTGAGGAAGAACTAAAACTCCCCATACCTGTTAAGTAGTTTATATTTTCTAGACATGACTTTTCAGGTGATGGAAGTCCCATAGCTTCCCTTAGGAATCTAATCCACAGGCTACCAGACCTCTGAGACTAAAGTCCTGGCTGTAGTAAATTAGTCTAGCTCCATTGGCTTGGGGCTAACCAGGTTGATTTTTCACCAACTGATGTATTTTTACAGCAGTACAGAGCAGAGCAAAATTAAATTAAATGTCATTTTTATAATTGCCCCCCTCATTTAACTCAATCTCTTAGAAGACTCCAGCACTGCAGACTTCTTTGTTTTAAATGCTTAAACAGGAGGTGAAAATGCTATCCAGGTAATAAAGGTCCTTTAAAACTCCAAAGGCATTTCCCCATGTTTCCATGGGAATGGGACTTCACTCTTTAACCCAGATGACATTAATGATCATATGCCTGAAGTCACACAAAAGAGAGAAAAAGGACAGAAATTGTGAGCCACTCCAGGGTGTGCTGATCTGGAGCACAACCTTCCCATTTAGGGGTAGGACTTGATATCCTTTCTGCAATGCAAAACTTCAGCAGAAGCAGCTCTCACTGTTGGAACAGAGAAGGCTTGCTGCTTTATTTTTAATTTGGCTCAGTAACCATGTTTGCTAACTATAGAAGTAAAACAAATAAATCAATGCCATCACCATCTGAGGGAGGAAGAGGAGGAGTAGGAGAAAGAAAGGGCAGCTTTAATAAAAGAAACACTCTAAACGTGTTGCCATGCTCCAGCCCCCTCGCAATGTGTCTGTATCTGTTTAATCTACCCCTGCCACCCATGGCTGCATCCTGAGGACTGGAAAGGATCACTCTGGATTGATGTGTTGGAGGCTATCACCATTACAGCATGAGCTGACAGCAAACACTAGAGCTTAACTGAGCAAGGAGTGTGTGCCATGAACGACAGACCCTGCTGGTATGAGCTGTTGGTCTAACGGCAACTGGAAGGGAAGCAGAGGTGTGAAATGACTCATCCAGGTTCCGTCTTTTCCTTGGCCTAGAAAAGAGTAGTCAGGTTCCCACAAGATACTCATTGTATCCCTCACCAGAGACTCTGTGCTGTGCTGAGCAGACTTTCAGCCTGGCAGATCTGAACCACAGATGACTTAAGCCATATCTGTGTCTTCATTCATTTGTGCCAAAGTGTCCTGACTCTCCATTTGTCCTAACTGCAATACCATCATTTGTTCACTGAGCAGAGCTGGAGCCTTGAAAAGGATTCAGTGACGAATGTGCCAGATCAATTTGCACAGTGCCCACCCGAAGGCCAAAGAGAGATCACACGCGACACAGGTGCTGAAATGTTGAGGAAAATCCCCATACTCTGAGCAGAGAAACTCCAGTCCACCTTGAGATCCATACAGAGAACAAATAAAGATCACGTACAGACAGATCCCATACAGATGTGTGCATTTGGCAGAGGAAATATCAGCTGAATTATTATTTTTTGGGACATCAAAAAAGGATATCAAAACCCAATATTTTCTGACTACTTCTACATAACTGTTTCTACTTTGGATTCTTCCATTCAATGCTACTCAGAACATGAATCTCCTGAAGTGTAACAGTTCCCATTGGGAACTGCTGCTGAACTTTGACTTTTAACACAGAAATAATAGTAATAAAGAGAAATTAACTTTGGATCTGTAAGAAGGCTTGCCAAACAGAAGTCACATTGTGGAAATGAAAATCAGGCCTGATTTATTAATATGCTCTTCTAAGCATGCAAAGCCTTAGAGAGACTGCATACAAGAAAAAAAAAAATGTTCCCTTCTTTATCCCAAATTTAAATCCATAAAAGAAAGGGGTTTCTAGATAGTCTAGAAAGTAGAGCGTTCTGTGTGATCCTTCGCACCATGACAACCACAAAGCTGCATGCTGAAGGTCTGGGGCAACAGATCTGTGTGGAATATTTTTTCTCCATATATTCTGTACGAGGTGTATGCCCTACCTCACACTAGCTCAGAGCACAAGAAGGTAGAAGGAATGACAAAGGTGATCCTTTTGTACAGATTAAAATAAAAGACTAGCAAACATTCAAGAGATTTTAGGTTTGTTTGTTTGAGCATGAAATTCTCAGTATATTTAAATGTGAATCAGAAACAGAGAAAATCTGTGAAAATACATGAAAAAAACCCACAAAAAAGACCAGAATTTGCTAAATGCTGCAGTGATCCTATACATTATTCTGGAAACAATTATCATTTTTCAAAATCACATATTTACAATATATAAATCTCTTGTAAAAAGAGATGGAATTCAAAGAACAAGAATAACTTTCAGAGTAATATACATTATATATGCATACAGTATTACCTGAAACAGAGGTTCTAGTGAAAAACTGAAATTTGGATGACTCATTTTACAGCTTGGGTGTTTCCCTTCTTTTTATTTCAAATATAGTCAAGTCAAACACCTCCACAGAGGTCTAGTCACCCCTCTGATTGTGGATTGACCACCATGCAATGGGTAAGCTGAAGTCCAGTCATAATGACAGTAAATTAATTATATGGCATTGAATGAAGACTCTTAAGAAACTCTGGTGAACTGGAGTGCCTAACGCAGAGAAAAAGAACAGTCAGTTGCTTTGTTTTGGTTTAGGTTTTACTAATCAAATACAGCAGTGCTTTGCCAGCTCGGACTCCAAAACTCAGCTTTACGTAAAGACTACAACTAGAAATAACTCCGTGTTTTGGGTAAACTCAGTGAACGTACAAAATGTAAACACTAAACACAATCTGTGGTATTGACTACAGCAAATGTATGAATCATTGTGATGCAGCTACATGTCAATACATTTTATACTGGGATTGCCTTTGAAGCTAATATACTGATAAATCAATTCAAATGTAACCAGCTAAGTATGAAAACAATCAACTTATTTGGCTTTTGCTGCAACGAGTATTCCAGCATCCTCTGACATTCATTGATTTTTCTAATGGTACCACCAAGGTAGAGAAATAATAGTTTGGCTATTAGAGATTAAAAAGGGAACAAGATTACACCGGTGGCTTGTCCAGTTTCCTACAAAAACTCAAGAGCACTGAAGGAAATCTGAGCTGGGCTTTCAGACTCTTACCTGAAGTCAGCAGCCCCACACATTCTTTTCTACATCTATTACTATTTATTGGCAGCAGAATGCTATGCTAACCTACCAACTAAAAGAAAGCTGATGGGTGGCATTTGCATCTTCTCAAAGCACTACTTAAAGGGAAAAAATAGAGAAATTTCACTGAAACAGACAAGACCAAGAGTAATACGAAAAGAGATGTAGTGTGGGTGTAAAAACAACTTTACCTTCTCTATTCTTTAGTTTTTCTCTCCCCTGTGGTTGTCTAAGCATTATATTTACAAGAGGCTTGGTGCTCTATTTGGGTAAAGGATATCTCTGAAAATAACTGTAAAATTACATATAGGTAACAAAAAATTGCCATATCAACGTATTGTTTAAAGGCAGGTAAGAGGAGGAAAAAACTTGGACTGGGATTTGAAATGGGACACTGGGAATGAGCAGAATAATGGAGATGATGAAATCAGAAACACTTGGTAAGGCTGTTGGTCCAAAGCACATCCTCAGTGTTCTTGCATTTCCATGGTTCATGAATGGGGTCAGGACAGCATCCAGGATCAGACAGAACCACTGCAAAGAGTGTTCATGAAACACTTATTCTGTCATGAGGTTGAGCACAAAACAAAACCATGAGGGCACCCGTAATTCCTCCCCCATTGTGCAGCCTGAATAATGTCATGAGGAGCAATGAGAAGAAAACAAAATATTTAATAGCTTCTCTTGAAACAACAGTGGGCATCCCAAGCACAGAGGGATGCAGGAACTCTGTGGGAAAAGCAGTGTGCAACTGTGCAAATAAAGACTGAATCACAAGGCATATGTGCAAGAGGGTGGGAAAATCCACATCCTGCCATTTTCTAACTTTTCCATGTGTAATTTTGCAGTCACATGAGCACTCTTTTTCCATATGTCATGAGCATGTATCCAGCATGTAAACAAACACTCCAGGCTGTAATTCAGCATTGTTCTCCCCAAACTGCACTGAAGGACTGCACTGTACTTAACCCCTTCCTTGAAGCCACATCCACCACCTGGTGCCCCCATATCACAGCAAGGATGGGACTCACCTTGCAGTTCTGCAACTGGAGAGGGTGCCCAAACCCAAAGCAGTGTTATCCTCATTCAATACAAATATCCTGAAATGGAATTAAGGTCCATTTCTACAAGTGGAGGATTGGCAAGATAGGTCATAAACCCATCAGAACTGTAGATGTAGCAAAAATAGCCTTTGAAAGAAAAATGCAGCAAACACTAAGACTGGCACTCATGAGCAACTTGCGGCAAATCAGAAGGGAATCCACTACTACGGGAATATATTTCAAAAGCAAGCTGCCAAGCATTGTTGCAGCATCAGCTCAGGGGTGGAGGAAGAATAAAGGAAAAATTTGAACAGGACCTCTTTTAAAAGGACTTAAACTAGCTGCATCAATTAACTCTGTTAACAAGACACAATCCCTCCATTGCAGCAAAGTTCCCCACCTTCTCCTCATAACTCCTGCCTGCCAATGAAACATGTGACAATGACTAATTGGACTCCAATAACCTGGTTTTTTGCCATTTGAAGTGTTACTTCTGAATAGTTCAGAAGCTGCTGATATGTGTTGTTTCCTCCTTCGGCAGAGATAAGCTTTTGGGTTAAATTATTCCACCTCAAAGCCAACAGCTCAAGGATTCTAGGGGCTGACTATACTGTATTCACTTCCAGAAGAAAGAAAGGAGGAAGGTCAATTGTACATTTGGATTACCTATATAAAAAATTCCAATTCTTCCAGTAATTTGATATTAAGCATTATTTAATAGCAAGTGAACAATTAACTTACTATATAGCAAGTTTCGTTGTTTTCACCTCCTCCATCTATGAGCCAAATTCAGGCAAGAGAAGTAGAGGGAATAGAAAAGAAATATCAATTAATGGAATGCCATCCTTAGGAATAGCTGTATTTCTGCCCCCACTCCTAGCTTCTCTTCTCTTTGACCAGTCTTCCTCAGGTAGCATGTCTGATCCCCATCTCTCTTGTTGCAAAAGTTAATCAAGCCTCCACAGAATAACAGTAAATACAATGAGCAACAGATTAAGAAATGAAAAAATACTTCCAGCAAGAATGTCTCCATGCTGAAACACAATTGTCTGAGATTACCTTAAGGAATATAAAGCTACTTAGCAACAGGAGCTATCAATTCACATTGGGACATCAGTTCCAATGCTGCAACTTGACTGGGTCTCCCCAGGAACATGCCTCTGTTGTTGGTCCATGCAGACTGCTTCAGAGCAAACACAAATAAGCAGTGATAGTGAATCTGATTCTCTGGGACAGCTCTGTTAAGGATGGAAAAGTTCCAGCACAGCTAGAAAATTCCCATCCAAGTTCCATCCACTGGCTAATTTATGTCCTCATTTCTGAGATTTCCATTCCCTCAGCATTAATTCAGCCTGCTGTATTTAAGTGCTTTTGGGCAGTGTCCTCAGTTGTATTCATTTATCCAGCCACTACCTGGCACTAACAGTTCATGCTAAGAGTTGGACTCAACATACAAGTGACCCTGGCAGTCACTGTTACAAAATTCCTTCCAGCAATACAGAATCTGTTATCAGTTGGTTTTGGTGAGCAAAGTCTGGTTCTGTCAAAGCAGAGCACTTGTGAACTATCTGGTACATTTTAAGATAAAGGCACTATTTGAAAAGAGGTGTACACTTCTACAGTTTTAAAAAATACCTAATGACTTTATATAAGATCTGTTGGGGTCCTAAATGGTTCCCTTGGGCCATTTCAGACAAAAAAAGTTAATTCCATACAGGTTTGGTCAGAGAAGGATATTCTCACTGAAGAGGTCTAGGATGGAAAGAAAGTCTTGATTTTCCACTTGGGCACTTGGGGCTCTAATGATTTTTTAAATACACAAAAGAGAATACAGATATCACATAAACGATACAAAGAGTCTTTTCCTCCCCCAAAGACAGATTTCTCATTTTTAATAGAGAAACATATGGAAAAGACAGTCTTTCCAGTACCTTCGAACTAAAATTAAATGCTTTATGGACAATTGAGTCTTTCTAGCATGTGATGCATTCTTCCATGTCAAGAAGGCATGATAAAGCATTATTAGTTTCCTCATAGGCCTCCTGTTTAAACCAGTTTAAACCATTATCTTCTTCCCTTTCAAATCCCCATCTGAAGGCTTACTTCTCCTGCATTGCTTATTAA
>WBNO01029457.1:378427-405772 GCA_013400575.1 Peucedramus taeniatus | reverse complement strand
AAAAAAAAAAAAAAAAAGAGGTAGGTAAGCATAGCTTTTGCTCTCTTTCCCTAATTTGCAAGAGTCAAAACAGGGAAAAGACAGAGCTGAAGTAGTGTTAGAAGAAGCAGAACTGAGCACTTTAACAAAAAATAAATCAAATAATACAACTGCTGGAAGTCATTGCTAACAAACCACAGTGATTGTACCACCTATCATTCCCCCGTCCAGACCTTTCAAATTCAAAACAGTGATTGCACTTTCCACTTTTGCTGGTATAGACTTGGAAATAAATTGCTTTTGTGGGAAAATACTTTAAAAAAAAAAACTAGCCAAAAAGATTGGAAGCTAGAAGGAATGTTGCTTTTTAAGTGCAGAACTCTCTGTCAAAGCATCTATTTTCTCTCAGTTTGACGCATTACCTTATGATACATAATGTGCTTGGAGGCAG
This sequence comes from Peucedramus taeniatus, assembly GCA_013400575.1. Taxonomy (NCBI): domain Eukaryota; kingdom Metazoa; phylum Chordata; class Aves; order Passeriformes; family Fringillidae; genus Peucedramus; species Peucedramus taeniatus. The sequence goes on along the minus strand of WBNO01029457.1, from coordinate 405,342 downwards.
CTCTATGCACTGGGTACACCTCAGAAGTGTTCTCAAAATGAGCAGGCAGAAGGACAGGTCCTTGTGTGAACTTACAGACTTTAAACAAAGAAAACAGGGCACTCCATGTAATCAATCTGTCATGTGATTTCCCCAGGTTGTTCATTTCAGGCAAATCAGAATATCCTTGTAACTTGTGCTAATGACTAACAAATCCCACTCATCTGGAACTCCCACTGTGAAGAAAAGCAGTAAAATCCCCCAAACTTTATTTTTCTATATCTTAGAAGAGAGTGATACGTAACAAGATCTACAACTTTTTTTTTTTCTAGGCTAAGGTAGCTGGCAGGAAAACATCTCTCCAGACAGGTAAAACAACTAGACCTTCATTCTCCAAGCCCTTGCTGCTGGAGCAGAAAGGTGAGAAGTGCCAAACAGATGGACAAGATACAGGCGAGAAGACAAAGGACACTGGATTCTCCTTTGGCTGATATTTGCGCCCACAAATGTGTCAAACACATTCTCCTGAGTGGGTGTCACCCTCACCATTCCTCAGCTGCTCACAGAAGAGGATGGAGACAGCTCATGTAGCACCAGCCTCCACTGACCCAATGCTCCTAATTTCATACCACATGTTACTCATACGCCTTGAGGTCTGTGTGAGGCAGGAGACACCAAGTGAAGGGGGATGTTCCAAGCCCAACAGTCCTGGTCTGCACAGATGGTGGGAAACCACTTCTTCAAGGGTAGAAAGGTCAACCTTGGACCTCACAGAGAGTGGAGACAGCAATTTTCCCCCAACACACCAGTGCCAGAAAATGATGCTTTCCATGGCCAAAGATAATTCTCAAAAGATCCGCCCAAGGGTGCAGAAGACCTAATTGAAATCAGCAAAAAATCAGAGACAATACAATCTGATCCCATGCACCTAAATTTTGGTACTTTATACACAGCTAAGAATTAATTCCATTCTTCCAATATCTTGTTTTCTTCACTCTCCCATGTTTCTTCTTGTAAGGTCTGTTTTGCCTATGTTTTTGGATTTGAGGATTGTTTTTGGAGGGGCTTGGGGTTTTTGTTTTGATTGGTTGTTTTTTTCATGGGCAAAACAAAGCAATTTTTCTTTCTACTTTTCAAGACAGTGACATCTTTGAGATCATAGGTAGACTAAGCTACCTGAAAAAAAAAATCATTTGAGTCAACATTTTTCTTTTCTTCATGGAAACTGTATACATTTTGTGCTAGGACTGAGGGCACCAGCTTGACTTCTACTTTAACCCTAGCTCCAGCCAGTCAGAGAAGATGCTCAAACAGAAAAATAAATTTTAAAGGAAGGAAAAAACAAAAATATTTTTAAACTGGAAACTGAAGCAAAGAGGTGAGGTTTTTAAATAAGTCTTTTTTTTTTCTTTAAACCACATTACTCTTCCTTAATGTAAAAGGCAAACCTCAAAGGACTCATGGAGGGCATTGTTTACACATATACAAGAACTAGAAAGTATTTTTAATTGTTTTTCCTGGAAACTATGTGCCAGCTTCTGTACAGACTGATTTTTTGGCATAGATCTCTAGAATGCCACATGCTGAAGGACAAGTGGATATATACTGAGCTTGCTAAAATCAATGATACTGCCTTGCAAAAAATTTCACTACAGTTTTGGCCAAAAAAAAAAAAAGCAAATGCTGAATGTCTCATAAATCAGCTTTTAGCTAGTATAAAACTGCAGTGGCACAACAGAGCCACATCAGTGTGCAGAGGACAGCACCATTCTGTGCAGCTCTGCAACTGGGACTAGAGCATCAGGAAAATGGAAAAAAAAGACAGCAAACCCAGCTTCCATTCCTGTTATTTTGGCCTTGCATACACATCAGAGATCTGACAAATGCAATAATTTCCCTGTCTGGCAGCTCAGCAAAATTGTTTGTTTCAGACTGAGTTTCATGAAGTTTGAAGGATTTTCTAAGCCTTCAACAGCAAAACTAGAAGCATGTGGGTAACATGGATTATTTCAAGCTTAGTGAACTTTCTCAGCAGTTCCTAACTGGTTTTAGACCATTAAAACATGCATGAGGACAGCTACATTTTCAGCTTTCAGCACAAATAAAAACAATGAAACATAACAGGAACCATCTGTAAAAAAATGGGCTCCAGAACAACAGCTTGAGGCAGAAGCAGATTCATGTATTTTAATGTGGAGTCTTGTAGATACATTTTTAGACAACTGGCCCCACAAAGAAATATGGGCTCCCTACATAATATTTTATTGAGAGGAAAGGAATTAGGTTTTTCCAAGTAACATAGCTACTAAGATGGCTAGTAGGGAGGTGCTAGGAGAGTGCAGCAAGAATGGTCTCTATATCTGCTTAAAATTCCCATGCAGTCCTGACACCTCTGTGACAGCAAGCGCCTCCATGTCTGCACAACCTCACATGAATGGATCTCACATGGAGCCACGCAAAGGCAGCAGGATCCAGCAATCCTGCAAGCAGAGGGGTTTGGATCAGTCTCAGTGTCATGTCAACAAGGCAAGCTGTTCTTCAGACTCAAGCTCCCAGCCTGTACCATGCAAAGGGCAGTAAAATCTCACCTCTGTCTACTGTAGACAGACTCTAAGACTAAGAGAACAATCTTACTGAGACAGACCAAATGTTTACCCAAGCCAGCAGCTCTTGCTCACAGCAAATTAGTGATGTGTGTTAATAGAGAAAGCATGAGAATGTGGCAAGTCCAAAGTTATGTTACCTTCCACATATCCATCTTGCCTTTAGCAAAGCAGAGTTTTGGTCTCCTTCTCCTTAAAAACATTCAATCCTCCCATTTCTTGTTCACCAGTGGATTCTCAGTGTTCATTTATCTGGATTTTTAACACATTTGTGTCCATGACACTGCATGGTAATGAAAACCACTACACAATATTGAATTATAAGCAAACACTATTCCTCCTCTTTTAAAGCTGTTTGACAAATTTATTTGGCTCTCACATCACAGGAAAGACTAACTTAGCCTTCCCTACCTGCCTTCTGTTTGCTCTCCAAGCCATTCAAGCTGGTAAAACTTTTTCTATTCAGTCTTTTCCCAGCCATAAACTGCTCCATTTCACTGATCAAATTACTATTGCTCTATTTGAGCAGTAAGCAGAAATAATCAGAGACTTATCTACAGTGACTACTAAATCTCTCTCCAAATGGGTAATAACTAATGCACAGTCCACCCTTGCCTGAGTTAACTGCAATGTATTGCAGATGGAGAAAAGTAGCCTTATCAACACAGAATTGCAACCCCCATTTTATAGTCCATTCATTCACTACAATTGATCTTCCCTCCACTCCACAGTTAATTCTCATTTTAAATAGCTTAGAGACAAGTTTCAGCACCCCATAGTTTATTTCCTCTTCCCAAACAATTTCCAAGAGCGCATTTAGCACCAACTGTTCTAGCTCCACATAAATCTCTGATAACACCCTTCCAGACCAAAAACCACTCCTGTCTAGTCTTTTTTAATCTGTTTTTAGACCAAGAATCTCCACCCCACAGAATGCAATTTTGTTTTTTTCTAGATCAAGAAGAATGCTGTTCAGAAAAATAAAACAGTAGCAAATACAGACACATTATGTCAATCACATCATAAAATAAACAAACAGCTTTGGCAGAGGGACCAGAAGTAGTGTGACTAAACACTGCCACTTCAGCCCTTCTTCAGCCTTGAGCAATCCAAACTCAATGCAAGCAAATCCCAGTCAGGCTTAGGGATTTGTCTGCATATCAATAGTAAATCCAAATCCCTCAAGGATTCACAGTTATCTCAAAGCTCACATGTATGGGAAATTAAGCACTAGCCACTCATCCCTAAAGCTGTAACATACCACAGCTCTTGCTCAGGGGGTAGTTATTGATGGTACTAAGAAAGCAACTGTAACAAGGCAGTAGTTTGATTATTCCAGGAGCATTTCTGGAGGTCGAGGTGGGTGGGAATGACATGCCTTCGCCACATAAAAAATAAATATCTTCCTTTCTTATTGATACAACTCAAATACTGTATAAAACATGGAGGTAGCAGGCATTGCCCAAATTTTTTGCTGTGTATTTTTAGATTAAATAGATTGAAGTATTTTTAGATCAAATGCAATTAAAGTGTGCCTCAATAGCTGCTTCCACCAGGCTTCTAAAACACTTTGGCTGTCTTTCAGCTGCCAGATAACTCTGCACAATAACTACTCCACACCACTTCCCCAGTAAGGCCAACATGTCCCAGGTGTCCGCAGCAAACTGTGAATGGCATCACAAATGAGACATGAAAGTGCTCAGAGCCTCTACAGCATAAGTTTGGGTTGCTAAGGAGGATAGATACACTGTAGAGATGTAAATTATTTTAGCCTATTAGTGATCTTCCATGAGAAGCAATCACAATGGAGAAAAAAAATCTGGGAATTCAGCTGCATGCATTTTTTTTATTCCACAATTCCTTTCAGTTCACTGGGCTGTGCAGGCAATCATTTTCAATACAGTCCAATAGCTCCATTTGTTATCTCAGACTTCTTCCAATTTCAAGCCCTGTAGACTTCAGCTCTGCATTGTTTTAAGAGAAGAACCATAAATCTCTTCAAATTCACATGCGTCTCTAAATTAAAGTGCACTTGTGAAGCCTTTCTTACCCTTTCCCCTTAAAAGCATCAGCAGCCCTGACCTAAGAGGAAGAGTACAATTATGGCTGTTTGTCAGTAATATTGTTCATGGAAAGGACAATGCAGACTGAATTTTTTTTTCATGGAAAAAATAGTTGAACAGCAATGCCAAATAGCTAGAAAACAAAGAAAGAGGTGCCTCTCCCGTGGATGAAAGACAAAAAAATCTTTGCTAGCACATCTTTTTCTAGTGCAAGCAACACAGACATGAAACAAGTAAAATTCAGAAAGAGGTCCAAAGGCATGCCAAATAAATTATAGGAGAAGTAAGCCTCGTATTGACCAGGACCATGAAGTGCTGAGCTGTCACTTAATCCCAGGCCATTTGAATTTGTTTTGTGTTTAGGAACACCAACGCTGACATAAGCAGAAACATTTTCAGAAAACCATTTCCCTCCCACGTAAGGAATGGCAGAAGATGATGCAACCCAGAAAAATGGCAGTATAGATCAGTTCAAGGGTTTATTGACCTTATAATGACAGCAGTTTTGTCTTTTCCCACGGGATGTAATCCTAAATGGCTCAAAGTTCCACTGTTTCTGTAATGCTCTTTCTCTGCTATACAGGATAGAGACAGGTTTTTACCGGTTCACTAAAATAGGAACTGACCCCTAACATAAAGGACCACTTAAATACAAACTAGAACAGGATCTATTTGTTTCTAACCAGTATTAGACATCTTTCATGGAAGTCACATCCCAGCACAAAGTCCATTGGTTACAGGGTAATATAAATGAAGACCTGAGGAGAAAAATAAAGGAACTCTTGAATAATACCATTATGCTAAACATTTTACATGACAATTTTCTCACCTAGGACATCCTGCAGAAATGTCCTTATTCACTAAAGCAGCTATGAAGAAAGGTCATCTGCTTATTTTGCTTTGAAGAAACAAGATTCACCTGAAAAACATACACAGGAGTGTACAGTAAAGTGAACTGTCAGGCAGCCTTTAAATACTGGACTGAGTCAGCCTCCTTGTCTGTCAAGAGAAACCTCAGAGGGTTGCAGTTACATGCCTGGAACCAACAGCCTTCCTGAGACAGAGCAGTGAACTGCCAATATTGCTAGTGAGACACCAAACCCATCCTTTTGAATAACAGGGCTTCCACAGCTTCTCATGTTGCTCACCTCCCTGCCTTAACTCATTCCAGCTCGGCCCATGGAAGTTGATTCCCAGCCTCATTTTGGGGAAGGTGAGAGAGATACTGAAGTTCCATAACCATTTTCCCTTTGGGCAGAGATTTTTGCCATCAGCAACTGCTGAGTGTTTTTAGTACTAATTGCTAGCAGCCACACTCATTCCAGCACCACTTGGTGAATACGATGATGTGAGATGCAAAATCTGCTGAAAGCAACATCTCAGACTTTGACGGAGAGCAACAGCTCTACCACTGCATCACAGTCTTTCCAAATATCCACGTGACTGGCTATTTCCTTCCCCATGGAGGGGCATAAACCCCAACCTACAACTCTTTAAAGGGTTACATGTACCAATCTCTATACTCTTTAGAAGTCCCCACAACTCTGATGCTTTTTCTAAGGGCGCAATCTTCAGTTTCAAAATAATCTTTTCAAACCTGATCTAAAGTAGCAGTTTCCTACTTGAACACAGAGCTATGTGAGCTGCTCTCTGTTCCTCACAATTGCCTACATATTCACCAGGAAAGAGAGAAGTAACAATATACAGCAATCCAAATGCTTTCTTTAAAACAACATAAAAAATAAAGGCCTTTAGCAGTAGAGCGCTTTGCTCCTTGTAGGAGCTCCCCTCCAGCCAAAGGACTCTAGTGATTCCTTCACAATTCAATATTTTCTATCTTGAAGATGGGGGAAAACCTTGAGTTAAGGGAAGTAAATATGGAAACACCTGGTGATTTTCATTCAAGATCTGTGCAGGCAAAGAAAGAGTAGGAGTTAGGCAAAGGTTTCTCACCTCAGTGCTGCTTTTGATTAATTACAGGGAAATTGTACTCTTTTATCCACTACTGTAAGCAGAATAAGATTATTATAGGAGAGACTGATCCTTGAGAAAATAGAGAAGACATGGATGAACCCAGTTACCCACTTTAAATTTCTACTTAGCTTCCACTTTGTTCCTCAGAAGACCCCTCTTCTATCTTTTTTCCCCTTTTCTTTTCCAGCTGCAGTAATGTTCTGTTTAAATATCCTCACTGAAATATCCATAGCGACTTTTATTCCTTAGAGAACTCTACAGCTCCAGAGCACATCTCTCTATGTGAATTTAGGCCATTTTTCCCAGCACACATTACTTGACATTTAAAGTATCGCCATGACACAAAGCTCCTGGCACACCAAAATCTACTTGGAGATTTTTGTCCTCCTTCACAGTCTCTACCAAATGTTTTCTCCTGTCCTTTTTTTCCAAACAAGAATTTTCTGTGAATGAAAAAGTACCCTGTGAAAAAGACAGGCCTGTGAAATACCTTGCCTCTCCAAAGAGCATACAGGTTCAGAAACAGATGGAAATTTAGACATTCTGCTTTGTCTCAGTGTATTGATACCATCATATAAAGGGTAGTGGATGTTCAGGGCCTAAAGTCCACAGAGTTGTTCATCTCCCTTGTTCAGATACCCCTTGGATTGCCATTTAAGATCAGTGCTGAGAGCAGGAGGTTGCAGCTGTGAACTGCACAGATGCTTCCAGACACACACACATACACTTACAAGCATATTTACAGCATTCGGAATGGGCACAAATACTCATCTGGAGAGAACATGTCCTAGCTGTGTTTGTCTTAGAGGATTTGGTTGCACTGGGGGCTTTTTGAGGCTATTCAAGTATTAGGAATATTTGATGAAGCAGCCTACTGCATGCAGATTTCCCAGAAATGAAAGAACAAAGATACACTGATGAGCTATGTTTATCCACCTCCAGGGTGAGATATAAAATGTATGAACTGATTCAGACCAAAACAAACAGGAATTTAAGAACCTACTGACTAAAATGATAGGGCAGAGATGAGAGCTGGCAGAAGTTATACTCACTTCTTAATTATTATTGTCAGTATTTCATGATACATACTCCAAATTCTGACAGATAACTTACTCAATAGAAAAGTCTCCTGAAAAGCCAAGTAATTCAGGTCAGCTATGCTGGACTGCCCTTATTCTGTGTTCATATGTAGTCCCACCTGTGCCACTTCATAGCTGTAAAGTCTAACAGATGTAAGATTCCACCTTTTGAGTGAAATGGCAATTTGACCCAGACTTAAGTGCTGCCCTTTGCTATCCCAAGGCTCTCATTCAGTTCCCCTGCAGTGAACTGCAGGAACAGCTTCACTGTTCCCTGATTTCCGGCACCTTGCTGCTCCAGTGTGGAGGCAAATCCCACACTGGTGCTTTGTCAATTGTCATCAACAGCTGTTGATTTTTCAGGATATATCACGTCCTCCTCAGTACCAGTGTTATTTCACACTTTATTCCCTGCAGTAACCCAAGATGAGTATCATCCGGTCTAGGCGATCTAACCTCACATTCTTTTGTTGCTTTATATAAAATAGACACTTGCAGATTAGAAATCCAGAGTACTGAGAGTAAGCAATATGGAGTAATGTTTTGTTCCTGATGTAAAAATCTCAAATTTACTTGCAACAAATGTTTCCATATGAGGTTAACTTGATTTTAAATTTAATCACATTGCCAAACAGATGTTTGCCTCGAGATCACCACAAACACACAAATGGGAGCTTGCCACTTCTAATGTGACCATAACCTACTGCCATCTGAAAATTCTGAAACACAGTTAAACTAATTTTCATAAATTAAAGATTCACATAATTCTTCCAGCCTTTTCACTGGTATTTCTGATCACTGCAAACAGTGGCACGAATCTACATCATAAGTGACGAAATACTGATTCAGGAGTCTCCAGTGTAGAGCAATTGCTGCTCTTACATTCAAGGAGCTGTGGCACATTAGACATCCAGTTATGGACCTGGTGGGGAAAAATGCCTTTGAATTGCCTATCTAGTTGCAGTTAATAATTTGACCTGTGATTTTACCTTTGATCAGAAGAGACTAAACTTGTTAAAACTATTCAGCCTAAAAACAGTTTATGAAATGTTGGCCAGATTTAACACATATATTCATATTACAGCTGAGGAAACAAGCAAGCGTATGTTATACCTGCCATTTCCAAAATAAGGGGAATGAACATGTGACTCCCTATTACTGACATTTTCAAAGTTAATTTGAGGTAAACAGTTGAACAAATAAACAAATTTGAAAGGGACATTTTCAAAAATGACCACGCACCCACACTCCGCAGATAAGATTATTGGTCTCAGCATTGGCATCCAACATGATCCTTTTTTCTTAAGTAAAAAAATAAAGGCAATATACCATGTTTTAGATTGTATATACATTCAGAAATTACATTATTTTTCCAATAATAAAGTTAATAAATGCAGAAAAGCATTTCTTTCCATAAAGAATAATACACCCAGCTAGAGTCTTCCAAACATGTGATACAGGTAACTCAGACAAAAATATTCCTAACTGCCAGATCCAGGAACACATTCAGCATCCCCCTTTGTCCCTTTCATTCAACACTTACTCCCAATGTTGTAAGAGGAGATAGAATCTTGGCTCCTTTTTTATTTGTCTGAGCTTTTTGTTCTTAGGGTTCAATTTATCAATAGTGCTGGATAAGCTTGAATGCAATGAGCTGACTAAAGAGTCTTCTGAACACCATTGCTCTTCTTACACACATTAAATTTTTCTGGAAACTGAACTTCAAAATGCCTGGGTTTAGTTCAAACGTGTTTTCCCAGGGATTTATTTGGAATTTTCCAAGCTTTCCACTGCAAGTTCAGTCTGCACCTCCCATGAGGACCAGCTGGGCTCCTTGCAGCTTGGCTGGAGGCACAAGGGGACTACCTATGCCTAAGGGAATTCCCCAGCCTGTCAAAACCTCAAGGGGGCTGGAAAAGGTCTGTGCTTATGAGACACTGTCCCCATACTGAGAATGCTAGAGGCATAGAAGCAGAGAAAAACAGCAGAAGATAAAAAACAGCAAATCACCAAACTTTCTAGTACAGAAGGGAGTGAGCGTTCTCTAATTCCTTAGAGATGTCTCAGCAGGGAAAGGAGCTTTTGTTTTTATCTTAGATGGCCAATACACATCAGGATTAATTAGTAGTCATTATAAGATATTTTGCATTGAAAAATAAACCAACTAGGAAAAAGAGGACCTTCTGAATACTTTGAGTTCAAAGTGAAGCACAATTCCCACACATGCAGCTCTCGTTACAATTTTTTCCCATTGCCTTGGAGATATATATTTCACTGAAAAATTACAATTTTCTAACAAAAGAGTGTGACTTCAGAAGCCAGTTTCCTCCATGGGCAGACTGCTATTTACACAACACAGACAAGTGCAAAATGTGAAGGATAACATCCTTTAAATGAAACCAGAGCATCACACACTTCTGCCAATTCCACTATTACTTTGTTCTGGAAACCCACTTTCAAAATTAACCTGAAGCTTGCAACTGTCTTGTGAACAGGAAATGATCCCAAACAAAATCTGAAACTTGGGTTAAAAGATAAGTTCTTTAATCAATTTTTTGAAATATTCTGTCTTAGCCAGATCAATATTAAATTGCTAGTTGGAGGTAGAGAATTATTCCATTATCTCTTTTAGAAGTGCAGAGAATTGCTTTAATTTGTCAATGGGAAAGGGAGAGAAGTTTTCAGGCTTCATCAATAGACATCAATACACTCTCACTATAAACATCTCTTCGAACACCTCCACAAGTAATCTTACAGAAACAAAAAGTAGTTTTTTCTGTTACAAGAAAAATAAAATGCACTTAGCAAAGAATACTGATAAACTAGGTTTTTACAGAAATCTACCTCCAATTAATTGAATAAAATTATTTTGCTTTCTTAATTAGTGAGCATTATTCAGTATTATACTGGCTTTTTTTTTTCTTTTCTTTTTTTTTTATTTGCTTTAAGTGTGTTTAATGAAATGAAGGACAACAGAACTTCAGGGTTCCTCTGTCCCCAGCTCAGTGTGATGCTCACATGGACAAATCACATCCTGCCATTAGTGTGTGCCTGGACACTGAGGGAGTGTGTCTACAAAGGCAAATGGAGGGGCAAAAAAAAACACAACCACAAAGTAAAGCAGTTCTTCACAGGAATCAGTGAAAGCTTGGAGCCTGATCTAAAGTCCCCTGCAGATAATAGCAGCCCTGAATCAAACCCTCAGCATTACGTGGCAGAGCTCTCCTCAGCTTTGCTGTTGAATTCCTGGTCCCTTGCTTGGCAGAGGTAGAGACCTCTTTCCCAAGACTGTGTTAACTTTTGAAGGAAGCATTATTCCTTCTTCCTTAGCCAGGAAAAAGACCAATTTTTGTACAATGGAGACTCTTTCAAAGGAGGAAGAACAGGTTATGCATGAGCACTCAGGAGGAAGAAGTCCCAACACTCAGGTGCAATAACCACCCAGCAGCAGAGAGAGATACAGCTTGCCAGAAGTTAATTCAGACATTCATTACCCTAGCCCAGAAAAATGGCACAATAGATCATTGCAAGTCAAAACAACTGGCTTTTCTGAATGCATACTTTTCCCTCCCTCACTATCATTCCAAATCCCCTCTTGCCTTTCCATCTAAATTCTCAAGCCATTTTCCACAGCACTGAATGTGCACAGTACTGAGCACCAGGAGCAAGCATGATCCAGTACAATCAACGAGCTGTGCTGGATACAGTTCATCTGAAAACACCAGCACAAACACCACAGCATCACGTGTGATGAGAGCTGTCTTTTCTCATGGATTATAGAAAGGAGTCCAGAAATCTTGAAACATCTTCAGTGCTTGTGGACAAGATTGGCCATTATGTCACTAAGCATTATGTCATGAAGCTTTTCAAGCTTAAAATTCAACAGTTCCTGCAAGAACCCACTTACCAGCTATCCAAGGAGCCTGACACTGACATTTTACACCTGTTCTGTTTCCTGCTGCTTTTGCAAAAGAAATCCAGGTATCTCACACTCATAACTTCCAGGAAAATTTAAAAAAATTCTCCAATTCCAACACCTCAGATAGCCAGGCTAGGTAGAAAACAGAGAAGTGCTGCCCACCAGTGTGTCAAACTGAAACAGGGAAATCTGAAGCAGGTGGAAGAATAGAGGTAATATCATCAAAGGCTAATTCCTGGAAGAGAAACATTGCTGGTGAGCTGATCAGTATGAGTCTGCTGAAATGATGTATGGCGAGGTGGGGAGGGCATGTGTGCACACACATGCACACAAACGTCAGCCCCTTCCTTGGAAGTGGATTAGGTGGCAGATGGTGTCAGAACCTGAGCTGCTGTCAAGAGCAGAGTTCACACTGTCCTGCTCTCCTGCGCTTAGAGATGAAAGCAGCAAAGACAAGCCATTAAAAAAAGGCTGATAAACAGCTGACAATCAGCTTTGTCACTGGCAGCGAGGGGAACGACATCACTTCACTTCCTCACTTCTCCCTCCAGAGTCCTTACAGGCAAAATCCTCTCTGAAATGGAGACAAAAGAGGAAACAAACGTGTGTGTGTGCAATCTCCCAGCGTGAGAAATACCGGAGGCTCAGTTTTTCACAGGGAAACTAGAACCTGCTATTACCAACCCAAATATCAGAACCCAGGACACAGGGGGGCGAAGCAGAACACGCAGCTTAAGATCTATTATTAAAAGCAAAGTGAGTAGGGAAGAAAGGAAAAAAAAAAAAAAAAAAAAACCCACAAGAAAAAAAAGGAAGAAAAACCCCACTGCCCTCGATTGCCAACACAATGAAAATAAATGAGGGAAATAATGCTTGGGAGGGGCGTACCAGCTGAAAGCAGTCACAATGACTTTGTGCAGGCACCCCTGTTATTTCTAATTATTACAGATAATAAGGGTTTTCAGGCTGAGCAACAGGATTTTTTCCAATTTCTAAAACCTCATTCTCCCTGCTCTGTCACCTCCCTCCCCCTTTTTCTCTTGCCTCTGAGCACCTGCTTTACATAGCTTTCCTTGTATTATCATTAGCTTCGTGGATAATTGATAGCTGTGCTCGTCCAGCTGATGCTAAGAAAAGAACGACAAGGTGAATCGACACATACTTGCTATAAATAGACACACAACATGGCCAGCGTTTGCCAACATCTGATGATGCCTTCCCTCCTGAGTACTAAAGTTAGCTGGTTTCTCAAAGTCAGAGAAGAAAAGGAAAGCAAGGTAAAATGCCTTCAATTAATTTTGCAGAGATTGAAGGGATAAAAATAAGAGTGGGGCTTTATATTTTTATGACATGCTAAAAATACCCACTTTATTAAACGTTCGGTGCAGTTTGCAAAGCACAGTTTAAAAGCCTTTTTTTTTTTTTTTCCAGCAATTGTGAAGCTCCAAATATTTATCTGGTGATGGGGTCTTGGTCAATAGGGCAGAAAAGGGTCATGAGCCGACCTCTGCTGAGTACAGTATGTGGGAACAAGACAGAGGATGACAGAAACCTCTCAGCTGCACTCAGCCCCAGGTAGCTCTGTAAAACCCAAGTGCTCGTGCTCTGAGCTCTGAGGGTGAAGGCTGTCAGTTCTGAGTGCAGGGGAATCACAGCTGCCTCTGCATGGCTGGCAGGAGGCTCAGGCTGCCTCAGGCACTGACTCAGCAGCAAAGCCTCAAGACTCATCTCTGGTTGGTTCTGGACACTTCTGGGGCAACCTACTAACTTATCCTTCACCAGATGTGCCAGAGGTAGGCTTCCAGCTGGAAAAACCTGAGTCTAGCTTGGCCCATCACCAAAGGAGGTATGATACTCCATGCAGTTCCCCTTTGGTGAACAGCTGCTTGCTGTTGACCCTCCCCCAGAGCCCTTTCCAGTGCTGCAGTACAGAAATTACCTTTCACCCAGACTCTTGCCAGGTTTACCCCCCTGCCCAGCTTACCCCACTTCCCACCCCTGCCTCTCAGTGCATTTTCTCCTCCTTTGACAAAAAGCTGCCCCAACATGGTGTATGCTCCAAAATCACCTGCTTCCAAATTGGAGCAGATGTTTATCTTTTTTTTTCTTATTCATTGCATCCAGGAGGACTTTGCAGATCAAGTTGATAGTTTTTTCCCTCTAACATACAATTTTTATTTTGGGAAATTCTTAGTGTCTTCCATCTACAAACACTAATATAGGCTCAGCTCTCACTCACTAAGTTTCAACAGTACAAATAAGGCAAGGAACAATTTAAAACTTCTCCTGCTGAGGAAAGCAGCTGCAGGAAAATATTTGCCCCAGCACATGCCAAGGTATCGGCACTGTTTTTGTCCTTGCAGTAGCCACCTCCCATTTACAAGCTGATGAAATCATAGATGCCCCCAGGACTTTCTCATTTTCTTTCTGAAAGCCATTTTAGACCGCAGGAGTACAGCAGCATGAAAATAAACAACTGTTTGTCCTAATCCTCAGTCAAATATTGAAATAAAGAAAATCTGGCACCGTGTGTTCTCACACACAGACAGTGCTCAGTCACAACACAACAGCAGCATCTCAGACCTCAGGGAAGGGAAAAAAGAAGAGAACCTAAGACAAGCCTCTATGCAGCTCTGTGACAGGCAGCCTGCACACAGCAAGAACGGTGGTACAAAGCCACACAACTTTGGGGAGTGGGAGGAGGCTTTTTTTTCTTAAAAAAGCTCCAGAAATCTGCATAAGGTGGAGTCTTCATCTTAAACCTGTAGCTTGAAGCTACCAAGAAAAGCTGCATCAAGAGCAAAAGAAAAAAAAAACCTCCCTTTTATAAAATTGCTTACCTAGTCAGTGCAGGAGGGCAAACACTCTATGGATGAAACAAAGAGTAAAAGCATTCAAACAGTTTGTCCTCTCACCAGCCACAAAAGTACCCACTAAAATGGAAGTGTTAAATACTTAATGTCCAAAACAAACAAGCAAATTTACCCAAAACAAGACTGCTGGTTCAACACAAACTAGCAGCACTCACAAAAAAGTTGATAGAGGTTTTAAATTAGCTGCACTAATACCTGTTTGGGATAGATAAAACCACTCAGAAGAAAATATGCAGGCTCCCTTTACAGTAGCAGAAAAACAGGGATCAGATGGAGAACAACTGACCTTTCCCATCTTTGTTACACTTGCACAAAGCAGTTAACATCATCAAAAGTGTGGGAGACAATTTAGCAGGGATCAGTGCTTGAAGTCTCAATAGATTATGCTATTATTCTGAGATTGTGTAAGAGAACAAATTAACCTTCTTTATAAATCTTGGCTTACTTTAACAGATGTAGGGGATATTGGACTAGAAATAACATCTTGCATTCCTTTAATTTCTGTACTGATTGACCTCCTTACAACAAATATCCACTATTTGAGCACTGGCACTATTAACCCCATGGTCAAACCCTCAGCTACTTGACTGGTGTCTTGCTCCCACACTTGTGACTAAAGCAGTCACCACCCTGAGATCAGCAATGCCTTTCCCACAAGCTCAGGTTAGCAGAAACCTTGGAGATTTTCCCACCTTTCCTTGCAACAGATGGCCCTGTGTATTTTCCCAAGATCACCTGGATATTTTCCCTACCAGATTCCCACTCCAGCAGGTACCCAGGAAGCTGGCAATATCTGACATATTACTTGATGGTTCCTTGCAGCACAGGAGAGTTTTTCAAATACTATGCTAGAGGGCTTGGTTTTATTACAGGGATATGAGAGAGTTCCTTAAAAATTTATGTACAAGAAAATTTAGAATTCCCCCCCCCCCAATAAATCCAGGCCTTTCAATTATGATTACCTGCAATTACAGGAACAGTACTCGATCAGCATAGCCCCATTCAATTCTTTATTGCTTTATTTTTGGTTTTACATGTCTAATGTTTTTCCCCCTATGCTTTCAAAAATTACAGAAGAATTGGGGTTTTTTGACAGGTACACAAGCCTGCACCCCTCACATAGGCAGAAAAATATTTTTCTGTACATTAGCCAAAGACTTGATTGATTTCCACCTATGTTCAGCCTACCACTGAAATTCCCCATTTTAGATATAACTTAAAAACAGCAACCTATTTTATTTCAAAGTGGGCTGAACACCCAGAAGTTACCACTAATGGAGAAGTCTAGTGTGGGGCATACAGAGGAAGCAGGAGTGGAAAGTTTCCAGATGGAAGGGAAAAGTCATTCCCCAATAAAAACATAAGTCAAAGGAGTGATGCTCATGATGGTGACAATTGCAAAAGGAAATCTAATTGGAGATCAAGAGAGGCAAGGTGAGCTATCAGGTAGGCTGAAACTAAGCCTAGGAAAGTGAAGCCTTGCTTAGAGACATCATCATGCTATTATTAAATTCCTCAGAGAGCTCAGCCTGATAGATTCTACCTTACTGAGGATCCCTGAGGCCTCACCCCATCCACCACTTACTCTGTCGACTCAGTCTTTGACTGTAAATGAAAAATTTATAAAAGGCCTGGTAGGGAGAGTGGTTGAATGGCTGCAAGCCCCTCTAGAACAATTCCTTCATGGTGCTTACAAATCAGAGCATGTGTTTGACACTTCTCTCCCTCTGACAGAGTTCAGCCATAAATGAGTGCCTGGGGTAGGCATCCCAGCTTCCCTTAAAACGCTGTTTTGCAGGCAGACCAGAACAAGGCAGAAATCATGTGCCTCAGGCTATGCTCATGAATTCATTCAGAACACAAGATACTTGCAAGTCTGGCTTAGAAGTGGTAGCATTTCTAGGCACATCTCTTGCTGCAAGAAGAAATCTTGCAGATTTGCAAGAGAATCCCATGCATCCTCCTGTTCTTTGCCATTGCTGGCTGGGCACCATGAGCAAACAGGAATTTCCCTGTAACTCTGCCTGTCACAATTTGTCATGGCTGTTCCAGGGCAGAGCAGATATCCAAGAGATTGACAGCAGGCTCTCTTTAAAGATAGTTCAGGCATTGATCACAGCACAATTTTGAATATTATTTGCACTGCACACTCTTATCTGTCAGCCACTCAAGATACACAGATCACATCTGCTTCTTGAGGACAGCATTTGCTCCTACCACTAAAATAAAATCTTTATTACAGAAGTTACTCAAAAATATGCACACTACCCAGTGCTACATACACTAAGGGTATTCTCTGAACTGCAGGAAGGTATTAGAAACTGGAATTAAACTCTGTCCTCACCCTAAATTTATGTAGTAAATGTATAGGCAGAGACAGCATGGAGGGCATTTTTATTAGGTCATCTAGACCTACAGGTCATACCCTGTAGCTGTGGAGATTTCATTTCCTTTGGCAAAGGCTGCCCACTTCCATCAGGGAGATCAGGGGAAACACTAAGATAAGCTTACATGGGAGCTCACATGTGTATCTAAGGAGTTTCTGAAGGTGCTGTGTCTGCAAAGTAACACACTGTCACCCTTGGGGATTGTTTCACCCTTCTCCTTTTATTTTCTCCCCTTTTTGTTGTTGTTTTTTGTTTTATAGCTCTATTTTTTTCTGAGGTTTTTGTTGTTCACCGCTCGCTCCATCATCTCCTGCACTCCTCTGCTTTAAAATTAATGCTCTCTCTCTCTCTCAAACCCTTTGCTTTCCCTAGGTAATAGAACATTTTCTCCTCCTTTCCCTGCTCTCACCTTTTAAATCCATCCCCCACACCTCTCTAATTCAGTATCCTCCTTACACTTATATTCTTTGCTTGCCTTCCTTCTTCACCTTCTCCATTTAATCTCCTCCCTCCCATTGCCTTACAAATCTCTACCTTCCTTGCCCTGTTCATTTTCTCCACTAACCATTCCTCCCTTCCCCTTTTATCTGGCTCAGTTCCTACTCCCCCACTTCATTCTTACCCACACAGGATCCATTGTGCCTTTCTCCTCCTGCCCCAGTTTCAAACCTCCTCATCATATTTCATTTTCCTGAATTCTATTCAGGTTCTTATATCAGCCTATCTCCCTTCATCATGTTACTGCATATTTCCCATCTCCTAAATTTTTCCTTCCCCATCCACCCTCTCCATTTATAACAGTAGTGTGATTGTTGCTCTAATTAACAGCTATGGTCTATTAAAATTTTGGACATACCTTTTTCTGATCAGAACTAAAGCCCCTTCCTCATCCTGTGCTATTTATCTGACTATAAGCCCCACACACATCTCATTCCTGCTACATGCAGTCTTCTGTCACAAACAGTGCAAATGTTCTCCTAATATAGAACGATTTCATCCTAGGATAGCCCATGTTCATGGAACTGTATCACACAACTCAAAAAGCAGCTCTTTCTGGTGGGACAAGTTCACAGCTTGCTATTTACTCCATGAACACTGAAATTAGCCTGATTTCAGATTTCACCTGCAGATTGATTGAAAAACTCTTTCTCACCCTTGCCAACACAAGCTGGTACATGTCTGTGTGTGCACAGCCCAGGATGAGCAGGAACACTATCCTGTGTCCACTGCTCAGCAATAATGAAAGCTATGCCAACCACCAGATGCCAAAGGACAAATACAATTCTTTCTCAATGTGAGGTGTAGGGGATTTCTTAGTAGACAGAGGGACATTATTATAATAAGCTATTAAAAAGGAAAAAAAAAAAAAACGAGCAAGTGAGATCAACAGACAAAACCCAATTAAGAAAATCACTCAATCAACCTCCCAGGGTTGGGGTTGATCAGGGGACTGTTCAGTAGGACCTTCAATACAAACAATTGAGGTCATATAAAGATGGTTCTTTTCTGTACTGTGCTAATGTAAACAGAAGCTATTAACCTCCTTCCAGATTCCTTA
Organism: Peucedramus taeniatus; assembly: GCA_013400575.1. Lineage (NCBI taxonomy): Eukaryota > Metazoa > Chordata > Aves > Passeriformes > Fringillidae > Peucedramus > Peucedramus taeniatus. Next base: position 386,907 of record WBNO01029457.1, on the reverse strand, counting down.
CTCCCAGATTCAAATGACTACATGATTTGGCATTTCAAATCCAAATGAAAAAAAAACACCATACCTGGTGAGAGATGATGATCTCAGCAAGAGGTCTGGCATCAAACAGAGACCAAATACAGGCACCCAGGCTCTTGGAGCTACTACAGCACTGGAGAAAATAATAATTTTTAAAAAGCCAAACAAAACTGACATTTTAAAGATTTCTGCGGCTTGTACATACATTTATCCTCTCTGATTTTGTTGAAATGGCAATGTCTGAAGACCAGAAAAGAAAGTTGCCCTGCAACCTTTTTCACATCTAGGAGAAGGGATGTGGCTCCTATGGCCTTGCAGAATAGGGGACAGAGCTAGATATCATATCCACAAACCTTGTGTCCCTTCTTCACTTGCCACTGAGCTTCTAATGTCCCTCCATCATCTGCCATCTCCCACTCCTCTCCTTTAGACTCTTCAGAGAGGGAACATGACAGGACTGTCAATAAAACAATTCCTGCTGACTTTAAGGCCTTAACTAACATGGAGAACATGTCCTCTGGTGCTGAGGACATTTTCATACATAAATGTTGTTCTTCAACAAATAAGCTGAGAATGCTGCTGCAGCTGGGTAAAATGTCTTTCTAATCCAAAATGTTAGAACCTTATGTTTAACCATTCCATCATTCTCCCCACTGCTCCCCAAATCCTTGAGGTGCTTCTGCTGGTAGCTGGTTGCCATAGGAACCCTAATCTTTATGTGGTTTGCTTGTTAAATAAGCTAGCATCAGAGCTCTCCTTTATGGCTGCTCTGTCCTTCTCCTCCCTTTACCCCTCCCTCCCTCCCTGAAAAAGAGATCAAAAAGATATCATGTTTGGTAATGATCCTTTCCTCCTCTCTTCCATTCTCCACAGGTCCTATGAGTTTTCCAAGTCCAATATCCATAATTTGGCAGAAATAGCCACTGTGATGCAGAGGGATGCATTGGGCCTGACTGCTCTCTGGATTTGTCCAGAGAGAAATCAGAAGCAAGGCAGAGAGCAGCAGGTAGGATAATGCAGCTTGAGAACCATGCTATGTTAACAGAGACACCTGATCCCAGCTATTTTAGATGAAACTTTCCAACACTTCCCATGACAACTCCCTTCTCCTAAAGTCCACATTATCTGCCCTTCCTACCTCACTATACATCAGCAATGCAATTTTAGTGCCATTAGTGAGGGGACAGCCCTGAAAAGGTGTTCCAAAAATGAAAGCTGAAAACAGAAAGCAAAACAGGCTAAACATATGAGAAACACCAAAAAGCCAAGATGTTTGCAGTGGCCTGGAGCTTTTTAACATGAAGTAAGTTTTTTTTCCATTCTATGGACCAGAGATCTAGGCCAGAATTAAGTAGGTCACAAGCAATCCTTGTTTCATCTGGTCTTAAACCAATACTTAGAAGGTGATAACTCCCACTCAGAGACACCATTTTTTTCTTCATGTATTTTCTTGTAACAGAGAAAAAAACTAGTGGCAAGAGATGCTGGGTGACAGTAAAAAGCCACATGGCTTTTGTGAATGTCTGTCTAACCATGCCTTCCATCTCAGGAGGAATACATACATATATATATATATGTATGCTAAATGCAGAGATTCCTAAGTTGTTCTTCCCCTCCTAAATTTTAGTACAACAAATATCATTCAGAGAAGGAGTAATGCTATCTCACTCATTTGCACGGAAGTAAATACCTAGAAAATTAGTAGTTTCAAGATGGAAAAGAACAGGCAGAAAGGGATTTTTAAGAGGCTGAATCCCCACTGCACCAAACACCAAAGCAGGTTAGCAAAAGAGGACCCTAGTTACCTGAAATTAATAACTACTTAATCCTTCATCCACACCACAACAAAATGACCTTACACCATAGCAGAAGCATCAGTTTCAGGATCATTTGAGCATACCCAGGGATCTGCAGCAGCTGTTCACTGGCATATGAATCATGGTCCCCATGGAAGACTTCACATTGCTCATCCTGCCTCCAGTGGATAAAAGCACAATTCTGTAAGCAGTTGGACTACTGATTTCTAGCTAATTCAAGGCTTGAGCTGGTCTGAGTTTAGCTGAAAGACCCAGCAGCTGTGGCAAATAATTGTCAGAGAAACAGTGGCTGTTACAGTGTGGTTTACAATTAGTTGTCCTATTGCTGTGCTTTGCACAGGTCCCCTGCTTGCCCAGCACACATGAATGCTCTTACACCTCTATTTATCAGGAATGCATCTAGGCTTCCCCCCAAATGCTTTCAGAAATATACCTTCTTAAATTAGCAGCCCTACATTTTAAGCGCAAAGTTCAGGCAAAATTCAGATAAAGCTTCATATATGCAACTTGGCTAACTTTACCCCCACTAGTCTGTGCTCTGCCAAACTATAATCTCTCATGATCTGGATCCTTCTGACATGCCCACTACTTCTTACTCCTTACAAGAGTGCTGGAAACAGCACACAAGCAGCCATTTCTGGGAATATTTATGCATGTGTGCTCAGGCCCACAAGTAGAAAGAAGAGACAAGTGAATAAAACAACACTAAATTGACCTAAGGTTTATTCATATTCTGGTTGAAGGTGTTGCAAATTCCTACTTTAAATCAATCTGTCCCCTGTCAGAAGTCTCTTTTCTGTGATAAACGTGGTCCTTATTCTTCAGGAAAGCCATTTTTAAATTCAACCTAAGTTTCCTCTCTCCCTCTACTTTACTTTTTTCATTTCTCTGTGGGGGCTGCTTTTTTTGAAGAGGTGTACATGGGAATCCCAAGTGGCTTTGCTACTCCCCTTATGTAAGGTATATTCTGGGCTGTCAGAGTGCACAGATCAGCAGTAAAGCCTTGTGGGGGCTATTTCTTCTTTAATCCCCGTGAGTCTCCTACCTCCAGTTTTGCTCAGAGATTCATAGCTGAACAACCATAGTAACAAATTCAGCTGAAACTATTTCAAATGAAGCCTCCTCTGGGTTTGTACCTGAACTAGGAAGAGGAGGTGTAGGGGCCAAGGGGAAAATTGTCCAAGATTTATTCATTAAGTTAACCATTTGCCATTTACTTGAGATTAGGCTTCCAGTCTCTCAGAAGATGCTCGTGCTCTATTTTCACAAACTCCACAAGGTAAACACTGTTAAGAAATAGGTGGGCTCTGCAAAGAGCTCAAAGGCTTCTTCACAACAGCTTGCCACAGCAGTTTTCTTTCCTTTCCCCTCCACAGTTCAGCCCATGCCAAATTTCCAGTGTCCTCCTCAGTTTATGAATCCCTGCCTCACTAAGACTTCTCTGCCACCACCCCCACTCACACAGTGACTCAGACTTATTAAGATAACTTCTCTTTTTCTAGTTCCTCACCTCCAACACACTCAATGCATTAAGGCACATACTCCTGCACATATTTGAAATGCTCACCCAACCACTCTCTCTCATCCAACTTTCCTCCTACAGTTCTTGCACTCCCCCATCCTGGGATGACAGAGCCAGTCAAAACCCACCCAAATCAGTTCAACTTTTACTTGCACCTCTGGCTTCTCTCAAGATTATTTTGAGCTGGTGCTTGAAGACACCAGGACAAGAAGGTCTAAGGTAGCTCTCCTCTTCCACTAGCACAGCCTTTGGCAAAGGTGAGGTTTGTCATGCACAGATCAGCCATGACCAGACACGTGGTGGGGAGAGGCCTTAGTGCTGCAGTGCAGCTCAGTGCAGGCTCTGACCCACATGCTGTGAGCAGACCACAGCCATGGTGTGCCATGGACTGGTTTAGGAACCTACTGGTTCCTTTGAATAGTGACATTTTGTCCCATGCAAGAAGAGGGATTTGTATATCACCCTGCTTTAAGATGCTTAGGGCAACAAAATCTTCTGATCAGGTTTTAGCACCAGCAGGTACCCTAATTTCCCTCCAGGCTATGGATGCTCTGTAGGTGCTTGGGTGGTCACTGGGCATAAATCAGGAGGCTGAGGCAAGACAAGAAAAGAGCCCTTCCAGCCCCTGGGTCCCAGTGCCTGTGCCAGCAAAGGAAGCACCATGAGCTGCAAAGCAACACTGGCACTGCAGGGGAAAGAAGGCTTTTGCTAAAGCTGGGGATTTGCTCAGATTGACACCTCTGCTGCTGCACAGAGCTCTGCACATTTGCTCATGCTCGCTTTTGTTCCTTTTCCATAACCAGCAACAGGTGGGGAGGAGTGGGATGCACATGCAGAAGGAGGATGCAGTGGGAGCAGAGAACATGTTCCTGACATTCAGGGAAATGTGTAGGGAAAGCTGTCTGCCTGGAGCAGAGAGGGACTGGGAAAGGCAAGGGGCTTGCTGAGCTGTGGGTCGCTTAGGTAGGAACAGGGACAGACTTCTAATTCTGGCAGCATGAGGTGGGAGTTGGGAAAATGGCTGAGGAGAAGGTTGAAGCAGAAGGAGTGCACAGATCAGATTAAATGAGGGAATATGCATCCTTTGTACCAAATGTAGATGCTCTTAAAATAGTCTTCTGTCACACTTGTGTACTGATTAAGAAACAGTGCCCATTTCTGAAGCATAGTTCTGTGTGTCTTCATTTCATATCCACTGGCAAAATGTAGGAAACACCTGGAGCTAGGCAAATGGCTTTGCTTTCTGTGCAACCGTCTTTTGCTGTTTCCCTGATCCACACAACTGTAGTTCATGTGCATCACTTCTACCCCAACATTACAGTCTTCCCTGACCAAAGACTTCCAAGTCTAACCCATTTGGGATGTGCATAACCGAGTGACCCTGCTGGACACCTACAAGGAAAATTAACTGTGGCTCATATCAGGTAAAGGAGTCTTCTCTAATTGCACTGCAACCCTTCCAGCCACCTTCTCCCACAAAACAGGTTTCTGATTTGCCCTGCACTAGTCTGCTTTCTGGATAACAGCAGTTGGGTTTGTTTTGTTCCTCACTCAGAGGCCAGGCACACAGCATTTATCTTCCCAGTTTCCAAATTTGCAGCATAAGCCTTGCACATGAAACATCAGAGGGAAACAGAACTAGGGAGAAGAGACATAAGAGAAAGATTACCCTCTTCACTTTTCCAGGATTTTTGTTTTTATTGGGTTAAATTTTAAACACTCTTCAAAGTTACTGGATTACCTTACCCAAAAAGATGTTTAATCATTCTAATTCTGAGTCTGGACAACTGGACAAAAGAACCACACATTTGCTGTTCAGAGAATAACTGAGACATCAGCAGTAACAGAGAGGCAGCACATAATCCAAGACACCTCATCTTTGAGCATGAAAATACTATTCCTGTGAGAAAAGGAGATAAAATATCTGGACACATACTAACCTAGGCCTCTCTGATGAGCTGCCAATAAGTGCTTCAGCTCCTGTTAATTATGGTGGTGTTTCTACAATGATGAGATGACTTCTCTGTGGAGAAGAGCTCTCATCAGGAAATCGGTTCTATTGCAATTAACATCTTTGAATATCCAAATTTAACATCCTCCTTGAGCCTTCTCCCTTATTTCAGGAAGTTTGTGATCAATCAAGTCCTGAAATAGAGCTGGAGATCTGGGATTCAGGGAAGGGGGAGGAGTTCTGTGTTTGGGGGCAGGAGGATTAAGTACACCACAGTTTCAAAATCAGCTGGTTGATGTCTCCAGCAGCATTTCAACCTCTCATCCCTATATGCATATTTCCAAGAAAGCTGTTATCATCATCATCACTATTTAGAGTCAGAATAGGTGACACATCCATTTCCTTTCCTCAGCTCTGTCTTCAGGTTCAACTGCAGAACAGAGCCTGAGACACAGAAAGCCTAAAGACACAAACATCCTCTCCTGAAATAATTAATACAGCTTGTCATAGAACACACCTTTCCTCTTCCCCTCCTTCCAAACAGAAATCATCTGTTTTCACTTCCTGGGACTCTGTCATTCCATCAGTCCCCAGCTACTGCAGCTCCTCAGAGAGCTGAGGTAACGTGAATAGATGCCAAAGGAGAAAACAAAACAAAGCCATCTTGCTGATCTTGCTCTGGACCACTGCATCTGAAACACCCAGTACCTCCAGCAGCAGCCCTGCCACAGCCCAACTCACAGGAAGAGGCTAAATTAGTATTTCTGATATACAACCTTTCAGGGGTAAAGGAAAACAGGTTTTCTATTCCCAGCACACTTAAAGAAAAGCATATAGGCCTAGCCACCAACATTTTCATCTTGTACCACAACAAGAAGTCTGAACAGTAGATGCACTCACTTTATGGCACTGTAAACACCTGGGGAGAAGCAGCCATACACAGGAAGGATATACCAAAAATTTCACTGCTAGCTAGCTATTAAATTTTAAAAATGTATTCACAGCCAATACCATCAGAAGGCTAAAATTTAGGGCTCAAAATTCATAACCATGAAGTGAGATTTTTTTAATATATAAAAAAAAAAAAGATTACTTTTGCTGTATTATATTTTGTTACACTAAATCTGATTTCCTGCTAGAGACCATTAGACCCTCCCCACCTTGCAAAATGTAAACTCTGAGTGCTGACATACTTATCTGGGCAAATCACGAAGACTAGGAAAAATTGTATTACATTCAACGAAATTGAAATAAAATGTAGCACCACTTTATGTCCTACAATGCCATCTCTTGTCAAAAATGACAGAAAAAGACCAAAAAAAATCAATGAAACTTGAGAAATAAGTAAAATAGACACAAAATTAAGGTGCAGAGTTTTGGATCACAGCTACAGCAGCTCATATAGTCATCTACACCTATTTAATCATCAAGAACATATGTCTCAAAACCACATTTTGACAGTGGAGCCCCAGGTAGCCAGAGAAAATATAGGGAGTCACTCTGTGTGTTCCAACAGATACCAAATTAGACATGAAATTAGCAGAAAACTGAACAAATTAATCCTACAGCCTCTCATACTGAGTCCATCTTTGTTTTCAATGAGGGATGCTGTTGCAACAGAGACAGGAAAATACTTGGATAAAGGCCTGTTGAATGAAGTTTACGATTTAGAATAAGAGAAGTAGAAACTAGAGAGCTGATGGGTTAGAAAACCACTGCGCAGCATGAGGGCTCAACAGCTGAGAAAACAGCGCAGAGGGGTTTGCAATGTTCAGTGCCTTCTGCAGGGCTTCCTTTCAAAGGAGCAAGTGAAGTTATAAACCAAGTAAGATTTATGAAGATCTACACACAGTATTATGATTCATTAGGGAAAGCTAGGAACTAATAATTGGGGTTCTCTTGTCCCAAATTACTCTGTATTTAATACAGTCTGTACAGAGGCGGTTGCAAACATATCATCCTGTCTTCCAAATCACTGTGATTTGTGTGCATTCACACCAAGAAATAGCTTGACCATGAAGAGTTACAAATACAATTGAGGGGTTCTGAAACCACAAATTTTACAGCTCTCAAAGCCAGGGTAATTTCAGCAAAAGAAGGAGGATAATAGGAAAGCCAACTCTTGGGGATCCATAAGAATTCCACTCACTGGAAACCAAGGGGAGGGATAACCAGTAGGGATGAGTGCTCAGTGTATCCACTCAAGTAACCAATGGGGCAGGCACAGAGGAGAGATTTCTTGAGTGGCCTGGCATCCTGAAGGTGGCCCAGCTTTCTGTGCCTGCTGCCAGCGGGTTGGCAGCAGAGCCAACATCATCCAGAACATCACACCCTGACTGCAGGAGGAATGAAAACTGCACAGATCAGGAGCACCAAGTAAATTTTGTTCTGAAGGCAGGCCAAATTTCAGTCCTCTTACCCTTCACATAAACCCCTCTAAAATTCTAGCACTTCAAGGCATGAATCCACAAGAAGTTATTAAAAGCACAACATCATTTAGAGTCTGCAAAGTCCTCTGTCACACCCCAGTACTTCAAGTGTTCCACATCATACATCTAAAGCCACTTGGTTCTTGGTGACATTTAAGGAGAAAATTCCTCTTCAGCCCTCCACCCAAACTGCCATGACAGAAACACACAGGGTGAGCTCCTTAAAGAGCCCCTTTGTGTCTTTACTACACGAGCTTGCTATTGTACACACACAAACATGCTGACACACACTCTGCAGCTAACATGGATCACATAGATGGCCCACAGAGATATAAATACACACTGAGAACCTGGAACACACAGATATATGTGCACCAGCACACATGAAAGCTTCTAACCTTCGTGTATTCCAAGGGTGCTTGTCTTTCCACCGATCCCACATTCCTGAGAAGTTCTGCTGGCTCCTTCCCCCAGCACCCAGTGTCTGACTTTCCTGTCAACTTCAGGAGGTGCCCAGCATGAAGACAATAAAGCACTAGATCCAAGGAGGCTCGAGGAGTACCCTGTGACTGCCCCAGGGTAGCCAAGTGAAAAAGAGATGAGGGGGAGAAGGAGGGAAGAAGTGGTTCCTGGGAGGTCACTGGAACAACTGTCATATGAGTAGGTTTCAGTTCCCTTCCCATTTTTAATATTTAGGTGAAATATTGAGTAGCTACTTATAAAATAGGGGAGAAAAAAAAAAA
>WBNO01029457.1:354085-378419 GCA_013400575.1 Peucedramus taeniatus | reverse complement strand
AAAAAAACACCTCCTTGGCTTATATCTTTCAATTGAGGACCTGACAATGTTTGAACATCAGGACAGCAAGTAAAAGCAGAGTAAGGAAAACCCATGCAATTTCCAGATCCTGCTGAAATTTTACTTCAAATCCAGGGATGAGCATTGAGAGTTACAACAGTAAATAAAGAATCCCTTGCTTTTGCTTCAAGCAGATAACCACTGTGGCTTTCTAAAAGCTCTGAGTGCTGTAGCCTTTCATAACAAGTAACAAAGCCAGGCAGAGCACATTATAACCCTTACCCTGTGATGAAGTATAATAATAATACATTACCACCGTTTGCTGGCTCATCTTTATCCATGAGTAAGAAGCAGCTACTGTGTTCTTCAAATAAACATTTTGTCTGGCTACAGGCAAAGCTCTTAAAGTTAGAGTGGATTCAGGAATAAATTTACTTCATTTACAGTGCACAGCAATAGTCCATCCCATGCTAATGGCAACTCTTATGCTTTTTGTCAATATGTTCTTTTTATAGGGAATTTGGATGGCTTTTCAGCCGGTTCATTTGCTATTTTGTATCACACATCACCTGCTCTTCTCTACTGGTGTTTTCCAGCTTTACAGCTGAAGATATCCCTTTGGGCTGATCATCCTTTTTTCAAAAAGGTAATGCTGTGAAATACAGGAAGCAGGTATAGCAAATTCAGAGAGGAAAAACCTTTCTTAGATGTCTGCCAACTCTTCAATCTTTCCATTCTCTAAATGTTCCCTTCCCTTTAACATCTGCTACCCTCTTACCAAAATAGCTTAGCTTCAGTGCACACACAAAGAAGTCTCCTCCCCAAAAAGTGGTCACAGCATCCCACCCTCTGCAGTTCCCCTGGCTTTATCAGCCAAGGGCAGTAACAGCTCCCCCTGCCTCAAGTCCAGCTGCAAAGGCCTCTAAGCCAGGTCAGGCAGAGCAGTTCAGTCTCTCTCCTTCCCTGGAATCCCATCACCTACATGTTCCTGGCACCTGTGCCTAGTAAGTCAAGGGACCCACTGACCTGGGTTTGCATCCCTGATCATCACTTTGATAACTGCTTCCTCTGCCATAAATGGGGACATTGGGCACGATACTCCCAAAGAAGACCCTTCAATTTAGTATGAACTCATCACTTGTACTACTTTTGACACTTTATGTTCATTTCTGAAGGGAGAAAAAAAATCTCCCATCTTCTCACTTGGGGACAGAGAGACTCTTCTGAAATATTTCCATTCAGCATTTTTTCCAATCATCTTTTAAATGTTTTTCTTAAAACTAAAGCTGACTCATCCACTAAAACAAGATAGTCTGACTCATATTTAACACTTTTGTCTCCATGGCTCATTTTGGTCAGCAACTGGCTTAGACTTTTCTTCGTACTACATGCAAGGGGAAAGAAAAGAGAAAAATGTACTTTAAAACATCCATTCAGCTCCAAACTGTTGACAAATGCTCAGGATAAATTTGCAGAGAAAGGAAAATTGTTTCAGCACCTAGAGACCTATTACAAATTAGAACAGAAATGAAATTTTTCAGCAAGAGACAGATTTGTACTTTCGTGTTCCCAGATTCAGATGAAAATGGGGTCTGCTCAAGAGATATTTGCTAGAGGGTTTTCTTTTTTTCATTTACCATCATCAAAAAACTCATAAGACTGAACAACAGCACTCCAGAAATGAAACAATGAGCCAGAAGTTATTTCCCATTTACACACATCTTGCAGTGAAATTTATTACTTAATATTTCAAAAATATCTAAAAAGGGGAGCCCTAAAAAGTGAGGCCCAGATTTAGGTGAGATATAAACTGTTACTTCACTCATGGGAAGTCTCCATTTCTAACAAGGACAGCATCAACATCCTGTTTAGAACCACGAAACCCTGATGCACAGAAAGCTCCTCTGAGGTGGATCCAATTAAACTACCTGCAGCAATTTTCCAGAGGAATTGAAAAAGCTGGGGAGCAGATCTTATGGAAATTAATGAGATCTGGGATGTTGCTTGCCTCTAGCTTTTTTTCCAGGTTAGCCTCAGAGCCTAGTCTTCTCCTTGATGTAGAGATCACTAATAAAACCAAAACAGTGTCTTCACCCATTTGTAAGCAAACTAATATCACCTATGCAAAGGTTTTTCAGTAACTTACAAGTGGTAGAGGACTTCAGTCCCAGCTAAAATGAAATAAACTCACAGTCTAGAACTTAAGAACTTGTTTACAAGCTTTGGGTAGGGGCTTTTAATAATCTTTGATTAATTAGCACAAAGATAAAATACTGGGGGAGAAGAGGGGAGAGATTTTGACATAGCAAATGGAAACAGGTTTTAAATGTCAGAAGGCTTAGTTTATGGCTGTGTTTTGGAAAGCAGCAGGGAACTCAAGACATCTATATAAACACATAATTGAAGCATTCTGGCTTACAATTCTTACCTAGGTATCAACAGACAGAGAAATTCCTCTTGCTTCATGTACTTCCTCTGTGCTCTGGCAGATGTTAGCATCCAGACCCACTGCTCCCACACACTTGTCAGTTTAACCTGTGTTTAATGCCTCCTGAGATCACAAAAACTGCACTTTCAGGGGACACTTTTGCAGCCCAGGCAGGCAGGACCAGTCCCTAGAAAATCCTCAGCCTAGGGGCAGGAAGTGCTGCTGGTGTCTATCCCTGCAGCATCTGAACTCTGCAAGGGCAAGGTGACTTTGAGAAAGGTTGTGCTAGTCTAGAGATGTACTTCACACCCTGTTTGAAAGGAGGGACAGCCCTATCCTGTTCCTCATCCACAGAGAGGCAGATCATAAGCTCTCCTGTCACAAGGGGCACTTCCATCACCAGCCCCAGCAGCACAGCAGGCACTCAGTGGAGAGCCAGGCTCTTTGTTCTCCAGTGCAAGGTAGCCAAAGGTCCAATTCCTCATGTGCCTCCACCATTTGTCAGCTGCATGTGATCACTCATGAATAATGTTCTCCTGCCCAGCTCAGAGGCACACAGTTGTGCCCTCTCACTGACCCCGTGTCATACACAGATAGTCCAAGACACAACTGAGATAAGTTTATTTCAGTGCTTTATGGCACAGGAGTTAGACCAGAACACTTTTCCTTCCAGCTGTACACCTTGCCTTTGCTGTAACCAAGAAGGAAGGAACCTGGTGCAGCCTGCTGAAAACAAACAGAATGCCTCTGATTTTACAAAGGAGCACTTGGGATTCAAGGGGGAAAACCACATCTGAGAGGAAGCCAGGGCAGTGCTTTCTCCCAGATTCACCCCTCTGAGCTACCAGCAGGTCCTCATCACTATACTGGTGGCACCAGGTCCCTGAACAAACCTTGAGGAAGCCTGGCACTGAGCTGAGGTGTTCCCAGGGCAGTCAGAGCCCCACATCTCTATGTGAGAAGGGATGAGCTTGCAGACCACTAGATAAGCATGGATGGAAAAAATAACCAAGTAGTTCCTTGGGCATTACATTCTCAAATTGCCTGAAGCTTCACACCTCGTGGTGGGCACACCTTCTCAGTCTGGAGGAGATGATAAAATTGTTTGTGTCCTCTTAGCCGTTCCTCAAGGCATTACTGTTGTGATCTAGTAAGAGACCCAACTAGGTAATCTATTTCAGAAGAGAACCACCAAGGTCCAGACAGCAGAGGGTTTTAGCTCCCCCTGAAAGCCCAAATTATAGAGGCGTGTGTTGGCATAAGCCATCTGCCCTGCTCTGGGGTCATCATGCCATTCTGCCATGCACTTACTGCTCCAGGACTTGGGAGCACAGAACTCCCCAGCCTACCTGCACAGCTCAGAGCAGCAACACTCCCTCTCTGTAATACTCCTACTGACAGACAACACAGAGAATGAAAATTTTCAGTTGCCTTGAAAATGCAAAATATAGCTTAGGGACTAACTAGCATATTAGATTAAAAAATGTAAAAGTAGGCACACAGGATGAAAAACATAGCTAGAACCAGTGGATAAACAGATAATGGGGAACATAGGGCCTTTTGTGGCAAAGCTATGCAACAAGAAATAACAGCACATACCTGAAGAGAAGTTCAAGGCAAAGTCATCACAATACTGGGGGCTCTCAGTGAATATGGCCACCAGAGACCCCTTTAGGTGACCCTTCAGGGCCATTAGAGGGCTTCCAGTAAGAGGCAGAGGCATCTAAATTAATTCTAGGAAAAGTGATGTTCATGTACTAGCTCAGAAATACGTTATAATGAATATGATCAATCATGGTGGAATAAACACCCTGTTGTAAAATTTCACAACACACATTCAATTAGGGGAAAAATCCCCCAGATGTGTCCAGCACTGTAATAAAAAATGCCTGCTTTCTAATACTTCCAATTGTGCTCAAAATTTTGTTCTCAAGCTGAATTCAGTATCACTACCTAAGAGGGCAGGATAGCCAGAGTACAGCTCATGGCAGCTTTAAACGGCTCTTCCCAAAGTACTGCAAAACAGCAGGGTTGGATCCTTGGCCAGCAAATCCTTTGCCTGGGGGCACAAGGGTAGATTGAGGTGAAATGGTATACACTGAGCTGCTACATCCAGGAGGAATGAAGGTCAAAGACTTTGGGAAAGAAGAGATAAATGAAAGGAGAAGGCAGCAGTCAGAGAAAGACCATCCAAACTCCTGGCACTATACCCACAGAAATCCCTTATAATTGTGGTAAAACCTTCAGCCTGGCTAAAAATCAGAGAAAGCCTCTTAGGTGCCCCAAGCTCACGTGTCCCTGAGCAGGTACTCTGAAAGGACTGTTTCACCTCTACAAACATCTGAAAAATTCACAGCTTAACCTTTACTCTTGAATTTCATCTCCTGTGGTAAGGAAACAGCCTGTCCTCTGCCACCCCAGTGATATTGCAGGGATTAATGTATGCCTGTACATGATTTTGAAAACCACTTTACAGAGTGGTCCCCAGAGTTTGTCATTATTCCCCAAAAATGCTTCAGAGAGAGGCTTGTGCTCAGCACACAGCAGCCAAGAGCAGGGCCAGGGCCACAGACACCCAACCTCATCTGCCAGCAGCACCCTGAGGCAGAAGGCAATCCCAGCAGGTATACATCACAGGAATACCTGGCATACCAGTCCCTGTCTCCAAGCCAGTGCATTCTGGCAAGGATTCCCATGCACTTCTGTAATGGATACAAGAGCAGCTCTACTCCAACACTCAGCAACAGCAACCAAACAGTGCTATTCTTACTCCACTCCAAAAGTCACAACAAAGACCAACATCATGGCACTAAGCAAGAGAACTGGATCCCCAGAAAAGTTCAGGTGCCCTGTGTTTCTCCTCCCATGCAGGCAGAAACAGTCATTCCTCTCCAGCTCTTAACAGAGGCACCAAGAAGAGCCAGGAAGAGAGAGACAGAAAGAGTTGAGCAAATGTAACAAGAGCAAGAGACAACAAACCCCTGGCACCCACATACAAGCCCTCAGATAGCTTCTTGCCACCGAGTCCATCCCCAGGTGCTATTCACACTACTTTTCCATCCCCTGTCAGATGTTAATAATTCTTGTTGATGGGCCCTGTGCTAATACATCACTGCCAGAGCGGGTCAGGGCAGAGCGCAGAGGCAGCGAGAACTGCAGAGCTGCACGGAGCAGCCAGCACAGACATTCATGCTGCAGAAACAATTCAGATTTTTTTCAAAACTTTGCTTTACAAATCGCATAAAATCAGCAGCATGGAAAACGTGTGTGAACCAACCACTTAATGCAGTAGTTCAGATTCTGTCAGCTTGGGCACAAGAATCCTGTCTGCTTGATTTGCTCTCTGTAAAGTAGCCCTCCCAGCTTTTATAGCACAAGCAAAAGCTAAGATTATTTATACTGAAGTATGCTAGTTCCAGGAATCCTGATTTTCTTTACAAAACCTATTCCAAACAGACAAGCCACTAAAATTGAAGCACCCTCACAAGTGAATATATCAAACTGCACCAATATTCATTTATCTTTTACATATCACTTCCCTCATACTTATTTTCTAAACTAACTACAGTGGAACATTAATCCCAAGTACACACAGTTTTTCATGTTTAAATACACAAAAAAAGAGATGCACAGAAATAAAAAAAATGTGGAGCTTCACACCTGGAACAGACCACATGAGACAGATCTGTTGCTCATTCTAGCATTTCTCTACATGGATGAGATTTCCTTTACAGTGCAGCATCCTGATAGACCCCAGACACTCAGAGCAATATCCTTTTGGATGCATAATAGTTCCTTCAGTGCATATTTACCTTCATGCAGCCCATGATTCTTTATTTGGAGCTGTATTTTTATGCACAAAACAGTACCTTTCAAAGGATGCAGGAGTTATTAAAAAGTTCATCTGTTCCAGCTGCTTAATCCTTACTTAAACTCATCATTAATCCTTTTCTTATGACACCATAATTGTCCCTATGGCAACCAATTATGATGTCACAAACAAGATTAGAATTTTAGATAGGGAAACAGAATTAGCTGCTTTGCTATTTGTTTAGGTCCTTAGCGGCTGTCACGCCTGATCAAATCACTGCCCAAGGAGTTCAAGAACTCTGCTCAGTATCCCACCAATACCTATATTGGTATTTCTGGGCAAGGCAGACAGAAACACAGGCAGTGGCATGTACCCAGTAAAGGATGGAAAGTTGCAGTGCATAGACACTCCCTCTCCAGCTCCTCCAGGTCACATTCTCAGCTCCTGAAGCAAAAAATCATTGGCAGCTCCAGTGACATTGTGGGTACTCAGTAGTCACCCTTGTTACGTGTTGCAGGCACAGGGCCTGCAAGGCCTCCCTGGCGGTCAGCAGCCTGAGACAGGAAATGCTTTGTCATCATGGCTGAACAGAGAGGCCCCTGTTCTGCCTCCAGACCCTCGCTTATCTCCCTGTAAGCCTATAGGTCATATTCGCCTCGACCCTTACCATTGGACAATTTCCAAAACCCCAAAACCCTATAAAAACCCCCACTTCTGTCCAGACTGACAGAAGAGCTGTCACTGATCCCCTTCACAGAAGAAACCAATAAAGGACATCTCTGTGGAACTTCACACAGCCTTCTCCTCTCTCTCCCTGCGCCTGCCTGCAGCACTCAGCAAGCTACGGGCTGAAATCACCAATGAGCTGATAATCACCGAGAGCTGATATCACTGGAGCTTGCTAAGGTAGCCTGGGCTGGGAGCTGCTTGGGAACTGGGACAGGCAGTGCTGAACAGGACTGCGCTATCCAGGCCCGTGGCAGCCCGCCGGGGATAGCCCAGGCCCGGCGGAACGCCGCCATAGTTATGAATTCATTTCTTCTTGCAATCCATTTTCCTATAAAAGCCTAATCCTTCTTTGGATTCTACTGAATATTCCCCTTCAATGATTTGCTGCAGCAGTGAAGTCCCCTCTAAATACACACAGAACAATCATATATGGCAAGTAAAGAAAAAGCCCCTGAGCTCACTGATTTCATCATATTTTCTTCTACTTATAAACCAAATAACCACAGTCTGTCATCTCTCTTCCTGCAGAGTAATCACAAACACACTTGAATGCCTGAAGTGATTTTACCCTTCTTTAGTCCTTTTTCATTTCATCTATGGCTTTTCAGGCTCCCAACAAATCAAAGGAAGAAAAGAGCAAAACTAATAAAGAGGTCAAATGTCAGCCACCCAGGTACCATTCAGCACATCACCAACAGCTGGAGGTGTCACATATTCACAATAAAGATTATTTGTCCCCATTTCTTCCCCCATGCAGGTTTTGTTTGTGCCATTCTGGCGAGGTAAATGAATTAGAGTAACAGCAAATGTTGAGATAAGAGCAAAGCTCACCAGAAAAGGGACTGTCTCACAGAATAACACCAGGACTTGCACAGAGGCACCCACCTCTAACACATGCTCCTTTCAGCAGCCAGGGCTGGCTTTGAACCATTAAAGAACAATCCTGAGAGACCTGCAGTCATGGGCAATCCATGCATTTTACTTTCCAGGCAATCTATGGTTGCTCATGGAAAACGTGACAAATGTGTCCCCCTAGATATATAAACCCGAGAGAGGGAAGAGATTTGCTCTCATGTCCTGCACCAGGACCGAGTCACAGAACAAGTGGCTCCCAGCTGCCCTTGCAGCTGGCAAAGCAGTTCATTTTCAAGATGCAGTTCACAGCAGGCAAAATGGTAACATCTCTATGTGGCTGTAGAGATATAGCAGCACTTTATAAAACTGACATACTTGCCAGCATCCACTAAAAGAAGTCACCACTTCCACTTCAAAGCAGATTTATATCTTGCAAAAAAAAAAAANAAACCCCCTTTTTCAAAAAAAATTTTTTTTTTTTCTTTTTTTTTTTTTTTTTTTTTTTTTTTTTTTAATTTGGAAGCATTTGTCAAACACTAACAAGCATATGAATCCATTCATCCTGTTTGCAGGGAGGGCCCACATAAAAACTAATTTTAAGACTGCTTTCCATGGACTGCCTGCAGTCAATAGAGATGGGCTCTTTCAGAGGACATTTTAGAGCCAGAATTATGTTGGCCAAATGGTCCTCTGGAGAAGGAGGTATGCTCACATGCTAACAACCATTGAGTAGGGGTAGTCTCCCCAACCAGAAATTATCCTTCAGAAATAATTCCTCCTCTCCTCATACTGACTTTTTCACACATAACAGTACTCACAATTTTCCCAGAGCCAGCAGGGCGTGACACCAACCACTAAGATGTGATGTGGGGACTGATTCATCACAGCAGAGCCATTAGAAGGAAATACATTAGTCTTAATGGCAAGAACTGCACATTCACATGGTCTCTTCCCAAGAAAGTTCCTAAATCCTGTGGGAGACATATGTCTGGAACAGCAAAACCAGTACAAGCAGACACTGTTCTGTGACTGACAATTCAGCAGTCCCTTGTCCAGACATAATTTACCATAACAAACACTGCCTTGCTATTTCACCTCTCTCTCATATTTGTTTCCAGGCTGCAGTTACCAACACCCTTCAGTCTTACACTCCTTCCTTTCCTACTGTCCAGACCAGTTGGATGGGAGCTCCTCAGTCCAGAGAGCCAAATTTCACAGAAATTTGACTAGTACAAAATTCTTGCCATGTTAAGCCGATGACACCATGGTGCTCTGCAAGCAGAGCATGGTGGGAGAGATCATCATCCTGCCAAGATCCACCCTGGTGCCCCCTCCCTGAGAGAGGGTAATTGCTGATCCAACTGCTTCATGCTCAGAAAGGAGCAGCAGAAATGGCTAAAGAGCAGATCAACACCTCTTCAGGACAGAAGCCTTTCCAGCTCTAACATCAGACATCACTTTCATCCTCTCTGTAAGACACGAGTTGTTGCCAGTACGTGACTACTCTGCTTTCTACCAACCAGCTACTTCCACAAGTAGCTGCAGAGGAAGACTCCCAGATACAGAACATTCACAAAAGGAGAAGGAAAAATAACAATCATTAACCATACACCTGATGTATATTCAGCTTTCAGACATCCCTGGAGAATGACCTCCCTTTTTAGCTGGAAAAATTTGGATGGCCACCCAATATTACTCTGATAACGTTTTAATCACGACATCAGGAAGCTCCTGCTAGCAGTCAGAGGACAATTCATCTTCCATGCTCCTTCAGTCTCTGGTAGCTCAGAAGAAGCTGAGTGTCACAGGGCTGACCAGGACTAGATGTAGTTATTACAACACATTCCTATCATAAAAAAATGAATAATGGCCAAGACAGTTTCACAAACACTACCAAATACCAACTTTGGCTTGTATTCCCATTCATTGGAAAATTCTCATATTTCAAATCAAAACAAAATCACTTTACTGAATCAGAGTGAAAAGAAGAACTCAGGATGAAGAAGGGGAATTATAATATCAACCATTCTATATTTTACTTATAAGATGAATATATAAATACATTGGTCATGTTGGGAGGTTTTTAAACAAACCAGCATCTTCCCCAGAAGATTTCAGCCGGAAAATATTATGTCAAAAATGTTTTTAAAATGGGAATATTCCTCTGTGGTACCTTCACAAGTATTACCTGATGCCCAACTTCCTTATAGAATGGGCAAAAGGTCACCATTTTAAAAAACAATCATTTTTTTCCAGTGCCTCTCTGTCTGAGCAGACTCTTCACAGAATGGCTTTGAAATCTTCCTTGTGTTTCAGCACACACCCCCAGCTCAGCCACATCAGCCAGGAGCCCTCCAGGCTCACCTGGCTGTCCCCAACACTTTCATCACTCCAGTCAGCTGCTGACGCACACTGCTGTGCCTGCAGCCACCCATCAGGAAGATATTTTCACTGGTTTTCATTTACCCTCCTATTATTTGTGGTTCCACACATAATAGAAGCTGCTTTGTCTGCCTGTGTAGTAAATTTGTCTCATTGTCTTACAACCTCACTGTGAGAAGCTGTTAGGACTGATTGACAATAGGGCCAACATTTCCATCAAGCAAATACCATGCTCAGCACCTGACAAATTGTGACACTGTTTGCAAAGTGACTGAATCAGAAACAAAAAGCTCCCGCTGCGTGTTTGGGTAGGGGTGGCTGAGAAAGGGGCTACCATGCAGGAAACAGGGGCTGCTGTCCAGGCACAGCTCAGACACAGCACAACCCAGGAGAGCCCCGTGTTTTCTGGACACGATCCTCATGATGCCGGCAGGAGAGCTAACCTGCCAGGGAACTGCCTCTTGTGTGTCTCCTACAGGAGAAAAATCGATGTCTTTTTCAGTCATTGGATCAAATTTGGTGGAGTTGAGTGGTGATTTTGGTGTCCCAGCGGATTTCTTCCCTCTTTTCTTTCTTTCTGTATACCACATCATTATTGGCTTTTTTCAAGTTTGAAAAATTTTTTGTTAGAAAGTATTACCTAAGCAAGATTTTCCACTCTTCCTTCCTTTCCTTCTCTCATTTTATAATTGCTGGTGACCCACTGGAAAAGCTTATCTTTGGTCAGCTGGAGGATCCAAAACTCTGACTGGGCTGAAATAATCAAATCCTTTTTTTATCACCTGCAGCTCCCAGCACAAACAGATGGGAGAAGCAGACACATGGAGCAGGCCCACATCCATATCCTTCAGGAGGCAGTCAGGCTCAGCTCTATAACTGATAAGATGCACAGCCACAAAGGATAGTAAAATAACATCACCAGTGGCAGAAAGGAAAGGCCATTTGGTATCTTGGCACTTCACTTGTAAAATGGGATGATCTCCAATTTTCATGAAGCAAAAGATTTGAGTAATCTTAGGACAAAGGCCAGAGACTGAAAGGAAAGTGAATTACCTTCTTTTTCTGCTAAGTCAGAAGAGGGGTATAATCAGTGTGTGATGGAAGCTCTCCCTACCTCTGCCTGTACTGAAACTCTCCCATAACTGAAAACAGCCCCTGCCAATTAGGAAGTGAGGAGGAATGAACCCAGCACTTTCAAAGCTATAGGTCAGCTCCCTCCTTCCTTCCATCTCTCTCCCCAAATTAGTCATCTTATCTTCTCTTCCCACAGAAGAACAGCATGAGCTGTGAAAGGAGAGGAGCCCCCACACTTGGGCTCAGCAGCTCTGGCTTACTGGACCAGGTACTAACATAAACACCAAACTCAAAGCCTTTCTTCAGAAAGAAGGGAAATTGGAACTGTAAGCAGCTATTGTATGGGCAGGACAACGACAGCTTCAACCTATCATCTGCTGATGGCAGAATGACATTTCAGTGCTTTCCTTTCTGCACCAAGGAGGTGGGAGTAAGGGGAGAGGAGTATACTGAGCAATCCAGGGATTAGGGAAAAAATACCATATTGCCCAACCAAGGGATTAGATTAGGTTTTCCTTTTAAATTCCCTGCTATCTGATCTCTCACATTTTCACCAGACATGAGGTGAAAATTGGAAAGAATGTATTCCTTCCTCTTGAATAGGTGACTCTAGAAGATTACATATGAGAAAATAAAATTACTTGTGTGTCATATTAAACATCTCACCCAGCTGTAGCCAGAGACAGCTCAACTTTGTGTTCTTCATTAAAAAAAAAAAACAGGAAAAATTAGCAGAACTTACTCCACTCAATCTCTTTTTTTTTTCAACAACATGTGAGATTTTTCTAAAGAGATTCTTTAAGAGGAGAGCTAACACAAGACTCTCTCTGGATTTGTCCTGTCCCAGACAGCATTTCTTAGAGTGCTTCTGGCTTGAGACTGCCCAGAGGCTTGGATAAGCATGCACAATGCTTGGCTTATGTTGTTGATGTCCATCACATCCCTGGGAGTCTGGGGTCTGGACAGCAGCTTGCTGTGTACTGGGAATGCCCAGGCTATTCCCAGAGGGAAAGATAAGCAGTATCTCCTCTAGGAAAGCAGAAAAGCTGTGCTTCTGCCAGCCCTGCCTTTGGAGGGTACCAGAGCCTGCCAGGCCAGGCTGCCTACAGCCATCCCTGCTGAAGGTTATGGTTTTTCTCACTCTCAAATCGGTTAAGGTTTGATTGGTAAGGGGATTTTTGGGGAAAGAGCTGCCCCTCCTAGGCCACTAGACTGAAGGCCATCAGGGCAGCAGTTTCTAAACACCATATGTAAAATCTGTGAGGGGGCATCTTAACTGCTTCATTAGTCTCAATCCAGCTCGTAGCTGCCCCAGCATCACAGCCAACATTACTCATCCTTCCCTCTGCTGAAAGAAGAGGAACAAAATGCTGCCAAGACAGAGGCCAAATAACCTGACACTCAGTAATTTTGCTGTTCACTCTGGAACACAGCACATTTATCAAACGATGATATGGTCCATATCACACTCAAGGAAATGAAAAACACTGTTTTGCTGTTTGCTGTCCAGGATGAATCAAGATTCACAAAGCCAAAAGAGAGTCCAGGCAAGCATCACAGCCCTACTCTGTACCCAACCCACTGGAAGCCTATTCCAGCACTGTTTGTTGTGCATCAGTAGAGCTTGTCAGATACCTCTCAGCATTCCTTCAATACCTGAAAAAGCTGGAAAAAAATAAAAGCTGAAAAGCTGGAGAGGATAACTAGCACCTCTTCCTTTTTGCCATAGGTTCATGTTGTACTGACAGGAAGAAGTCAAAATCCAGTCTCTATTGCAGTTACAGCTTAAAAGAGCATGCAACTCCTCTGCCACACAGCCTACCACTGCAGGGCTTGGAACTCCCCACATTGCAACTCTAAAGGGGAGAAAGAGGCAGCTTATGAGCAACTTGCTGGTAAAGAATCAGAGATAAAGCACTGTACTATAAAGCTCACACTAACCTTGGAAGCAGGAAAAAGCTGTTTGAGCAACCTCAATAACTTA
Organism: Peucedramus taeniatus; assembly: GCA_013400575.1. Classification (NCBI taxonomy): domain Eukaryota; kingdom Metazoa; phylum Chordata; class Aves; order Passeriformes; family Fringillidae; genus Peucedramus; species Peucedramus taeniatus. The sequence goes on along the minus strand of WBNO01029457.1, from coordinate 365,156 downwards.
GATCTAACCTTGTAGAATGTGAAACCCAGTGTTCATGTAATTCTGTGTTCTTCATTCATTGTACCATGCACTGCACAGCCTCAGGTATAGAAATAACACAGAGCACTGGGGTCTGGGTGAAGGCAGAGCAACAAAGGAATATTATAGAATTAAAAAGACAGAGAGCAACTAAAAAATATGGAAAGACATGAATTATCTCGTGGTAGACACTGGCCAGGGACAAAACTACCTGCTGCAAAGCCAAATGCAGTGCTCTATGAGAGAAGCGACAGTTGCAGCTGTTGGCTACCTGCAGAGACAAAAATGAAAAACAAGGAATAGCTTAAGTTCCTTTCACTAATGGAAGGCCACCCACAACCAAACGTGTCAGCTGCATCACTGCTGTTGCTAATTCCTTCTTCAATGTCATTTTAAATCAAGCTAAAACCTGGAGGTGACTACAGTGCCAGAAGCAAAGGTTCCTACAAGTACAAGCAGCTGGCAAGGCACTGGTACTGGATATTCCTTGAGGCAGTAGTATCAAAGGCACTTATCTTTTGCTTCCTATCTACATGAGGGTTTTTAAAATGTGAATTCTCTCAGTATCTCAACTTACAAGTAACCTCAAAACTCATAATGAAACTTTATTCACATCTTTGGCCTTTTACTTACCTTCACAGTAGAGTCCATTGCCCTCCAGGGCTCAATCTCAAAACCATAGATCAGGCTAACATCAGCAATTAGTAATGAAGGACCTGGCCTAGCATGCACCTTCACATGGCATTTCACTGCCTTCAGAGCACCTGCAGGATGCAACACTCCAGGAGGAATGAACCTCGATGTGTTTTCACAACAAAAGGATACACTCCTGGGATCACTCACTAATTGGATAAAAGCATCAGAACTACCCCATTGCCATCCCTAGAGGAAACTCATTAGTAACCTAATGAAATAAAGTGATGACAGGAAGGTATTTTCTCATCATCTTTTAATGCTAACGGGCTTTAAAGCTATTTTGCTTCCTCATTCTCTCCTATGGTGCCCAGAAACCCCATGGCACCTCTCAGAGCATCACAGGCAGTCCCTTCTCCTGCATATTACACAACATCAGGGAGCAGTTTCAGAGCACAGAGGGATTCTAGGGTGTTCGACTCACCATCTTTGACGAATCTGTGCAATTGAAGTTTAATCCCTGCTCCACTTGGAAAATGCTCCCCAGTGGGTCAAGCTTCCTGATGAGTCATACAATTTAGAAGAAATATAATCTGACTACTAAGGACTTTGCTGTTTGGTTTTATGACTGGCATAACTCATGAACATTTGAAAGAAATGAGAAATATTGAAACAAATTTTACAATTTTGAAAGACTTTGAAGTTGGTGAAATTTCAAATATTAAAGCGAGTTCTACAAAAGCGTAGTGCTTCTAATAATTATGTCTCTATTAAACATGGTAATTTTTTATTCCTTCTCTAAAAAGCATCAGCTCATACCCCCAAACACTTCTGTATCATATAGCCTTAATATGCACATATTTTAGATGTACATATTAAACACAAACTCCTTAGTAACAGCGAGGGAGGAATGGATAATTTTGAATAAATCTGAAAAGGATATTAGAACGCAAGACAAAGTATTCGCCCACCACATTTCCACTACCCACACCTCTGACCACTAAACACCTTCCTCCAAGTCCCTGGACATTGAAAAAGAGCCCACATCTCTCCTCCAAGAGTTTTTGCACGGAGTCAGACCACCAAAAGCATCAATATCATTTATCTTTGCAATGCATCTGTAGCCTAGCTGAGGTTACAGGGCTGCCAGCAGCACCATTGCCCACTGCCAATAAGTGACCTCGTTGCAAAGGGGATTAGTGTTAGGTAGTTGTAGGGCCAGGGAGCTGGAAATCTTTGTAGGTAAAATTTAATGCTCTAACTCCTCAAAAAAAAAAACCAAAAAAAAAAAAAAAAAAAAAAAAAAAAAAAAAAAAAAAAAAAAAAACACATGAACCAAATCATGAAATACCACTTTCCCATAGGAACTGTAAGTTTTGAACCCAGCTAAGCTTTCAAACCACTGTTAAATGGAAAAGGATTCTGGCAGTGCCATTTAGAGCTGCATTGGAATGGAAATCCAGAGCTGAAAGGTTTGGGACCTCATTACCAAGGTATTCCTAGCACAAGTGTTTCAAACCACCAAACTTTCTCAAAAATGCAGTATAGATAGGTATTGGGAAATATCAGGCTCAATCCTAGAGCACAGATAAGGTCAGCCCTGCACCAGCTTTCTTTGTCATCAACATAGTATTCAGTGATCATTCATTCCTCAGAACCACCTAACAAATCCTTTTTTGCCTCAGTCTCTCCCTGAGTTTTATGCTGAGCCATTTCACTAAATTAACTGAAGGTGTTGAGACATTCAGAAGAACCATTTAGTGCCCTGTAGCAGCCTCAGGCTACAGAAGGTCTTTAAAAATGAGCCCTCCCACTTGCTCAATGAAATAAGTCAGAAGCAAAACTTCACAGAAACAAAGAATGCTTTGTTTTGAAAAGGGCATTACAGATCATCTTGATCTAACACCCCTTCTATAGGCTGAGAAAATTTCCACTATTCCAGGTTGCTCAGAGCCCCTTCCAACCTGGCCTTGGACACTTCCAGATATGAGGCATGCTTCTCTGGGCAACTTGTGCCAGTGTTCCACCCTCGCAAGAAAGAATTTCTTCCCAATATCTAACCTAAACTCATCCTTTTCTAGCTTAAAGTCATTATCCCTTGTCCTGTCACTACATGCCTTTGTAAAGAGTTCCTCTCCAGCGCTCCTGTAGGCCCTCTTGGAGGTATGTTTGTGTATTTTATACCCTATGCAAGATCAAATTATACTATTCATGCACAGCTGTCCTCTACCTCTCCCCCGGCTTTCAGGTTTTCTCTGAAAGTTGCAGTTTCAATTCTTTTCTCTTCCAGTCTCTTTTTAGACTGGATGAGAGGTCTTGCTCTTAGTGCTAGAGTTGAAGATCTGTTCCCACTTTGTCCCAGAGACTCCCTCTGCACTCTAAAATAAATCTCTTTATGTTCCTTTCCCTCTGTTTCTCAAAGTGTTTCTACAAAAATTCAGGCCCTACACTGCCTGTGTTATGGATTGTCACAGATTACAGCCCAACAGGTGGCAAAAGCTGAGACAACATCCAATGGACAAGAATTACACTTTTAATTTGAGGTAAGGCTCTGACCAGCACACTAGATATTTTTGGAATCACAAACCAAACAGCCTCTTCCTTGACACTACACAGCCTCCTACTTTGTTTGTGGATCTCTTCTGCAGACTGAGATGGGGGACTGTGGTCTTTTGTAAGAGAAAAAATTCTGGTGAAATTAAAGGTAGAAAAACCTCTTTTTTCCTAACCACAGTCATCCCATGCCCAGTGTTTTCCTCAGAGACAGATTCAAGCACTGACTGCACTAGTTTGTGCTCGTATGTGGCACACATTAGACGAGGTGGTGCTGGTGTGAGGACTGCACACATCTTAATCTTCATGGACAAAATCCTCCCTGAATTCCTTTATAGGCAAAACACAAAAGACAAGTTTCCAGGTAGGAAAAAAAAAAAGCCTTTACGAGCTGGCTGAGAGGCAATCAACTTGCCTGCTGGCAGCAAGAAGTGGGCTGCACATGCATCAGCAGCAGCCTCACCAGGACCTCAGCATCCCCAGAGAAAGGGTAACAGGAGAATTCAGGAGCTGGCTCAACATGGAAACAGGGATGCAGCTGCACCCAGCACATCCGCACCAAGAGATACAGGAAAACAGAAAGGAAAAAGCACAGTGTAGACAGAAATGAGAAGTGAAACCAGAGAGATATAGGGGCTTTTAAAGAGAGAGAAATGTGCCTGAAAACCTGGGACACAGCTCTTGGCACTGCCCTTTCCATCAGACCTATGGCCTTCACCATGAGCAAGCACATTAATGTTTTGCATGCATAAATATGCATTATCTTAGAGAAAATGATAGAAAAAGGCTGAAAACTCACACACCATACATTGGAATTAGCAACATAATGACATCCCTTCATCTTTGTCCCTGGATATTTATACAGAGCATGCACCAAGGTCCACCAGCACACAGCATACTGTGGTATGCATTTGTCAGCCCACAGAGGGCCCAGCAATTTTTTGGTGAAAGCACAGATGGTTTTCCCACATGATTGCAACTTTTAAAACACACAGCAAAGTCCTTCGTGCTCATGTCCCACCATAAACCTTCTTCACCCTGAAGGGACATCACTTTGACCACACCCAGCCACCAAATACCCAGCACTAACCCACACAGAGGCCCCTCTAGTCTCCCTACACACACATGGGCTTCTCTAGAGGCACTCTTAACACTTTTTTCAGATATACTCCATCCCACACCACTTTTCTTTACTAAGAGCAACAAATCATAGAATCATTCAAAACCTAAGAGAAGCAGGAGAAAAAAAATGTCCCCAGACCAACACTGGGACACGTGTGTAGACATGTCAAGTATACTTGAGTTCATGCATTACTTCCACTTACAAAGAGCCTTTAAAGAACCAAAACAACAACTTTGTAAAGTGAGACCAAAAAAGAGCTCCAAATTTCTACATACATTTTTTTCCAAGGCAAAGTTTCTCACTGACAGTTCTGTAACTAGAAGTGGCTACAAATATGTGAGGCTGCCATTCCTGACTATTTTTTTTATTACTATTTTTTTCCCCGTTCCTCTTTTCCTTAATATCTGTGAAATCCTTTGACTGACTGTCATGTGTGTATCTCATGCCCAGGCTCTGCTGCATGTACCATGAAGCAACAGGAAGAGCACAGAAGATTGTTGCCTATACACATCTCCTTCCCAAAACCTCAGCAAAGCTGCCCAAAAAAAAAAAAATTAAAAAAAAAAAAAAAAAAAAAAAACACACACAAAAAACTACCCAAACAAATAAACCCAGGACAGAAGAACTGACTACCTGCTCTTTTATTCCAAAGGACTAGAGAGAACAAAATCGGTTTTCCACTTCATCAAAGTTATGTGGCACCTGATTCAGCACTTTTTACATGATGAAATTTTCCACCTGCAGGGCAGTCTGAGTGTACAGGTCCGTGCCTGTGCTACACAACAGCCTCATTATGTGCTCACAGAGGCTCACCCTTTCAGATCACTTATGCACTTATCTCATTTTCACTATGTACATAATTCCATTGCAGCTCATGTGTCATTTTAGTCAGAGTTACCACTCACAACATCTCTTTTGTGAGGTGCTGCTAAGCCCACATACAGAAGAGAGAAGGTCAGATTCGCTCTAAATTCAGACAGACCCTTTACTTTGTGCTACATAGAGACATTGATGTCCAGACTGGCAGCCACATCTCAATGGCAGGAGGGAGCCTTAAATGTCAACTTGATTTTCCCACAGTAAGATTCTTCTTTCTGACTATCCTAGCATTTTTCTGCATTTTGCTGCAGCACAGAGTTTCCACCTCAAAGCTTTATAAATCAAATAGCTTCATGAAGGCCCCCTCATGTAACAAAAAATATCCAGTCATCTGCTTTGGGAGGAAACAACAAAATGGTGACAAAGTAAATCGAGTTACTGTTACACGAGTGGGTGGTAAGAAGACTGCACAGTACCTACCCACAACTCTCAACAAAGACAGTTGCATGCAGATCCTCTGAGATTAGGCCAGAGAGTGAGAATTATTTCCTTGACATTTGGTAGAAAATAAAAACCCATCCATCATTTTTATGCAGAGTAGCTGCACTCATTTATAGCATTAGAATGTGTTAAGATTCAAAGAAACTTAGGTAAAATAAAACAACACAATCAAAAGATCAAAGGCTTGTGTTGAGTGTTTTCATTTTTACAAATGTCATTCAGCTTAAGTTATTTATAATACTTCACAGTACACTAGTAAACGCTGTCACATTTCATAAAACAATTAAGCCTTAGTAATAGGAGACATCTCTATTATCCTGTCTATATTTAATATTTACTGAGTAGTGATGTGTGTCTTATGACTGTTAGCATGTCTGAAAACAAAAGTACAAAAAAAAAAAAAGGGGGGGGGGGTTTCCAAGTTTACATTTCTACTCTGGTGCCCATCTGTAGTCTCAGGTACTTAAATGCTCGTCAACAGTGACAGGGTTTGTGTAATAAGGATTTCCCAGAATTTCCTTGTCCTAACTTTTTCCCCTTCAAATGCAGTGACAAAACCAACTCTAATTATAACTCCTGTTACTTACTGCCACAGCAGACAAGCAGTTCTTGCTGATGGTGCAGGGGGAGAGGCCAGCTCAATTCTTGGCTTCTGCTCAGAGAGGAAGGGTCAGGAAAGCACACAAGGCACATCCCAAACAGATCCATTTGGCAAGCAGGGGAGAAACTTCAGCCAAGGAAACCCAAAACACCTACTTGAGGTGGTGACCGTTCACAGTGACTCATTCCTCCAGGAGTGGAGCTGGGTGGCCAGGGGACTCGGGAAGCTAAGGAAAGCAGTGCCTCCAGCCTCTTCATTACCAAAAGGGCAACACACAATTCCCTGCTGGAGCAAGACACCTCGGCCGAAGACAAGACACAAGCACTGAGCTGTCAAGATGCTGCCAATTAGCGGCACAGGACTCCGAGATGGTTCATTGTGGTCCCACGTTTGGAAATCCCTGGCTCAAGGAGGAGCAAAACTTCTAAAGCCTGCCACCCGCTGCCACAGCCAGGATTTCTCAAACTGGTCAAAACAAAATTGCATTTCTCTAGGAAAACTATTCTCTAGAGACAAGTGTTTGCCAAACACCCCTTGAGCTCTCACAAGAGGGACATTAAAAATTACAGCTTTATTTTTTATTTCCAATGCCACTAATCAAGATTCCCTGAAATTCTAAATAATAATTAATTAAGAAATTAAAAATCATTTGCTCTATTGATTGTTTCAGTTAGCTTGCTCTTTAGGTTGTGTTGTTGGTTTTGATTTTTAGGGATGATCTTTTGTTTGGTTGGGGCTTTTTATTTGTTTATTTATTACCTTAACTATTTCTCTAAGCCTAATTAAATTACAAGATCATATTTCAGATTAGATTTTGGAGGTGCAAATACTTTCAGGAAACTACCAGATAATGCTTTACTATCCAGGTTTCCTCTTACCTTAGCTTTTTATTGTATATTTATTGTATATTCTTACTAAGCATCCATCTTTGGTATAATCTGAATTTCTCTTTATATAAATAATTACTTCAGGAAAGCAACGTTAATCTCTACTTAATCTAAAATACATCACGAGGTTCCTCACAAACTTTGCAATGACAAAATTATAAAAATTAAAGGGAAAAAAATTACCTCTCAGCTTTCTGTTCCAATATCTTGTATATATTCTGCTGGGTCTAGAAAAGTATGGGGTAAATACTGTTCTGAGAACCAAACTGTAAAAAGCATTTCTCTCTGGCAGATGTACATATTTAATTCACTTTTCAGTTTTCATTTGCCAATCTTTTCACAGCGGGGTGGGAAACTGAACTTTTGGTTCTATCAGTTTATAAAAAAAAAAAAAAAAAAAAGTTTTTCATTTTGTGAGCCAATATTTCATATTTTCAGCAGAAGAGCCAAAACATCGTTAAGATATTTAACTCCATATCTGCAGGGTAAAAAATAAATTAGGGACAAGAATTGCTGCTTAGCTGTTGGCATCCCGATGTCAGCATCCAACCGTTGGGTGGGTCACCCTCGTTTAGAGATGAGAAGGGAGATTTCTCCCTGAAAAGGGAGATTTCTCTGGTTGCCACTCGCTCAGCACAGCGACAGGCGCTCCAAGAGACCCCTCAGCAAGGGATGGAAGCTCCTGTTCGCAGCCCCCGTCCCCTCCGTCTGCCCCGGTGGCTCCCCCGGCTGATCCCGGTCCGACGGGCAGGACCGGCGCTCCGGGGGCGAGGGAAGATCCGCTCAAGGGATCTTCCAGTGCACGAAAAAGGGAACAGCCCCTCTCTAAAGCCATCAGCTCCCGCACAAGCACGGGAAAGCGGCACATCCCCACCGTGCGGGTGTCCCCAATTACAGCGCAGCGCCGGGGAGAGAGCACAGCGAGCGCAGGTCTGCTCCGAGCGGAGCTCCCGGCGCGGACAGCGAGCTCTGAGGGCTGCCAAGGGCAAGCTGGGTATGGCTGGGAACATGGCACGGCCATGGGAATTGTCACGCTAACACGAGACATACCTGTGTTATTTAAAGCAAGTTTTTCCTCCTGCTGGTTTGACTGGGGGACAAACACGCCTACATCGGTATTTGCTACACAAAATCATGACAAATTTAATACAACAGTTTCTGCATTTCAAGCTATGGGCCACATTGGTACAAAACATTGATTTCTGAACATATTACTCATAGTTTTGCTACAATTCTAGAGAAACGAACAAGTTCTTTGCATGCAACGTCAGCTAATTAGATATGTATTACAATTGATATGTATTACATTACAATTTAACAACAAATTAAAAAAAAAGGAGGGCAGAAGGTAATACTTTAAACCCAGTCTCAGGCAAACTAGTTTAATAACATTGGTACAGCAGAAGTTTTTCTTCCTTTTTTTCTCCTGTAACAATACCCTGACCTCCCATCTCACTCCTTCAATTGCCACCAATAGATTTAGTCTTTTACATGCATTTTCATGCACCTTTATTATTTTAAGTAAGTTCCAACTATTGGGGTTTTTTTCCTGAATGTATAAAAACAGCTCTACAGGTGTGTATGGCACTGTAATGCACCTGCATAGAGAACCCTAAATGAGCTGTTTGAAAGGCTCTATGAAGCCTTGAATAATTTCTATTGTGCCAGTGGGTAAGGGAGTCCAAGTGCCAATGTAAATAGCTTTTCCTGGACCTAATATAGCCATTTACATTCACAAATGTATTTCAGTACCATAATTTACTGAGGGAAATGGTAGCAATTTAAAGAGCCTGGGGTTACAGGGTGTGGAGAACTCAGTGGAGGTCCTCAGTGGAAGTTTTATACTCTTCTATCTATCCAGATTGTTCTCATTATGGATAAATGGTAAAGTGAATATTATCTGTAGGAAACCAGCTGTAAATGAGGAAAAGGTGTGGAAATCCACAGATGCAAAGAAAATGTACTTTCTTGCATGTATCTTAAGTCAAGTAGAATGAGTGATATGCATCAAGAGAGGCTTAAGAAAAGGCTTTGATACCTGAAAGTTCAGGACTTGTTATATGCTTGCATAGATGAAGGAGAGGAGAAGGAGGAAAAAAAAACAGCTACATTTCCTCCTAAAATGATTTAATATTAAACCCTTACAAATACTGACCACGCAGAAAACTTCAAGAATACCCACAGCTTTAACACACTTCTTGACAATCTAGACAGCAGAACATTAGAAAAAGATTTTAGTAGCTCCTCTTCCCTACCCCCATGCTACCCCCAAGAAAGGCAGAAAACTTCTTGCAAACTTCTTGCTTTCTGTCCCAACAGCAGACATATGAGCAAACATGTCTTGTTGGCAGCCACTTTATTTCAGCAGCTCGCCTCAGACTCTGCCTTTACCTGCAATGGATTTGCCCCTAAATGGTACAAGCCAAGAAAACTGTCAGGGTAGAGATGGAAAAGTACCAAGAGCTGACTGATGCAATGTTTGTTTCAGAGGTATCCAGTAAGTTTTCATTTTCACATGGTTCACCTTACAGAGTCTAGGAGGAATCATCCCAAACTTCACACGCATGGCTGGGACCATCAGCCGTGATGGGCAAAGTCTCTCTGCACACATCAAGTGCTGTATAAAACTTCAGCTATGAAGAGTGTTTAATTACATCATTTTTAAGCCCTGCCACATGCAGAGCTTAGACTCAGACCAGCTCCTAAGTTATCCCAGCTGAAAACTGACAGCACATTAAGCATCCCCATGTCTGGGGAGAGTCTTCAGCTAATTTGCCTGGGGCTAGAGACACCCTTTTCTTCCAGGGACAAGTAACAGCTCTGTGTTTTCGGTCCTCCCAGCTGAGAGGGCTCATCCCTAAACACACTAGAACATTAGTTACTGATGGTATGCTGCCTCCACAGGGGCTCTGCAACTAGAATTAGGTAAGACTCAAAAACTTTTTGGCATGAACCTTCTCAGAGAGCAATCCGTTTGGGCAGATACCGGCAATTAGCAGCTCCTAGTAGGTAACAGAAGAGCAGACAAGCCCCACCGACGGCCCCTTCGCGCAGGTGTATTTACAGGAGGAACGAATACATTTATTTGACATCAGACGTGTGAGGCAAATGCGCAGCCATAAAAACGGAAGACCCTGATTATGAAAGTAACGTCCTGCTCTGGCCATAGCGGGGCGTGTGGCAACCGGTGGCTGCCCACTGGTGGCCCCCAGCCCACAGCCACGCGTGGGGTTCCGGGCACAGCAGCCCCCCATCTTATCAGCCGCTGGGGCTTATGCAACGGCGGTCGGAGCGGCTGGGGAGCAGGCGGGGAGGGGACACTGCACTCCGGGAGGATTCCCACGGACAAACCCCTCCCGGGAGCAGCGGTGCCGCCAGAATGGCTTTCCCGATCCCCTTAACGAGCGTTTGGAGGCGCCGGGATCACGGGCGGCTGTGTTTTTACTGAAAAGGGCAAGCCCTGTTCCCCAGGCAGCCGGGCAAGAGCCCCGACTCTGGCTCGGAGTAACTCTGAAGTTCACCCACATTCCCCGTCACGCTCCCCATCTCCCCTGGCGCTGCCGCGCCGGAGAAGCGCCCTAAACCTGACTGCAGCAGCAGGGCTGAGAGCAGCTCTCTCGCTGGCTTAAGGAAAGGTAGATCTGGGAGAGCTCTTTCAGGCTTCGGGATGAAGAAGAAGCCCCTCCGACTCCAGGGTGCTGCCCTCACGCCTCTGCCTCGCCGCAGCACCGCCGGACCCGCCTGCCGCCTCCCCACCCACCGAGAGGCGCCCGCCCGGCCGGCACCCACCTGTAGGACACCTGCTTCCTGAAGGTGAGGCTCCGCAGCTTCTCCTCCAGCGACTCGTCCGCCGCTGACAGCCCCTGCTCCTCCGGGATCCCGGCGGCGCCTGCCGCCTCCCCGCCACCCTCGGCCCCCCGGCAGCCGCCGCCGCCC
>WBNO01029457.1:274608-354062 GCA_013400575.1 Peucedramus taeniatus | reverse complement strand
GCCGCGCCCCGCCACGCCCCGCCCCGCGGCCGCGCCCCGCGTCACACTGCGAACACCTTCCAGAGCCAGCCCAGGCGCCCCGGAGCACCCAGCGCTGCCCTCGGCTGACAAGTGCTCCCAGTTTGCTCTCCCGGGGATCTCAATTTGGTGCATTCAGAATCAAAGCACCCAGCGGCATCTTCTGACAAGCATCACAGTGCCCCTTCGTAAAGTTAATTGTTCCTTGCTTCTCCTTTTTCTTCATTAGGGGACACTAAGGAAAACTTCAGAAGAAAGTGTCAGTATGTTTCAGCACCAGTGACAATAAGATTAAAAAGTACAGAAAAGGTTAAGGTCTGTGGCTGTACAGAAATTATTGCAGGAATTAGGCACAGACAGGAATTATGCTTTGCTTTCTGTATCCAAAAGTTCTCAGAGGTAATGTAATCCAAAATAGAAAGATATAAAAAAAAAAAAATATGCTCTACAGTGAAAGCAAACCCTACAGGAAGAGATTTCAGGAACTCATGTGCTCCACAGATGACTTCCCTAAGCAGCCTTGCTTCTTCTGTGTGAATCCAATCAGGTTTATGACAGTCAACATATTCCTTACACCTGACCCTCGCTCCTTTCCAATCCCATTCCCAGATTCAGCTTCTCCACGTGAAGCACATATTGTGAACACATCTTTCACCTCAGCTTCAGCACTGACAGGCTCTCCAAGCCAGCCAGTTAACATCTTCCTGTCCCTTGTTGGCAGTAGCCACCAGCACCTTGTTGGGTGATGAAAAGTGGGTCTTTCCACTACAGCATGAGTATTGAAAAGTCGAACCAACCTTCAAAGGAATGTTCTACCCCCATGCAGAACCAATCCATACATTCTCTGCATGCACAGGGGCTTTGCCCAATATATGTTTTCTCCCTCAAACCTCAGAGTACTTTTAATCACTAGTGAAGCACATAAAGCATAATTAAGCAATGTAGAACCCTTGCTTATTAGAAGTAAAACTAAGGTTGTTAAGGATTGTAAAAGGAAGGTCTGGATCCTCTTCTGAGCTGTTTGCAGAGAGATCTACAAACCAGCATGGAGCTCCACTGGAACCATTGGTCCTTTTCCACTGAGAGTTGGGACCTCAGCTGGAAAGTCTGCGGTTGAACTTCCAGGAAAATCAGCAGCGAATGTTTCTTGTGAAAGCATTCTATTTAAGATCATGTGGCAAACATTTTTTGCAGAACCATACTAAACCATCTTGAAGTGGACCTGTCAAAGAGCAGTTCAGAGCCAGCCCAAAAGCTAGCTTTGAGGATAGGGAGTGGCACCATAAGTCCTTCTCTTACCAGTGCTATTTTTTGAGGTTTTGTCATTGGTGAAAATCATGTGGCACGTTGCTATGAGAAGATGCCAATGACATGTGCTAAAAAACCTGAAACTGCAAATTAATTTTGCGCTCAGAGAGCAGAACACTGTGCATCATCTCAGAGCTTTATTCTCTCAGCCTTTGGTCCACATGAGAACAGCTCTGTGGCCTGTGCCCCAGCTAATGGCTCCACCTCCCCCAGAGCATCTGGAGCAAAGCCTAACAACTAATCAGGATTTCCTACCCCCTCTCCAGGGAACATCCATGCCACTGAGCCACCTCCTCCTCCAGCACAAGCCCTCCTGTAGCTCCTGCTTGTCAATAATCCTTTTATCCACATGACCAAATTTACACTCTGCTCCGGGATTACCTATTTTTCCTCTGACTGTTGCAATTTGCATGACTCATTTGCAACACGAAGAGCTAAATTGACTTCCTTTGCCTTTTTCTGAATACGAGCAATTATGAGAGAGTCTGAGGCTCATGAAGAAAAGCCGTGCTTATGCTATTACACCTGTGGTGTAGCTGTCAATCCCTGTGGGTACAGCAAGGCAGCAACAGTGGAAACTTTGCAGGAGTATCACGTTTGTTCCAAGGTGTGGCTGCAGACATACCACTGGGCCAGGAGGGAAAGGACGAGCACAAAAATAGATTTTTAGCAGGTTTTGCCAGTATCTGGGATTATCGTGCTAACAAAAAATCCAAACTCCCAGGTCTGGGCTCTCATCTCTTACGCAGTCAGGTTAAATGGAGCACCTCACATCACTCCGTAGTGCCTCCCCGGATTGTCTGGGAGAGCTGACAAGGTTCAGCAGGTGGGGAGCTCTTTTTCCTGGGTAGAAACTTCTCACCATACTGCATGCCATGAATAGCAGGGTGGATGGTGGGAATGATGGAGGAACTGCAGCAAAAGGAGGGATTTCAGCCTTTTGGAATGAAGCCAAGGGAAGGTTTATTCCATTACTCACACGCCTGTAAAATCCCATTTTGAACACTCCAGTGTGCACAGACTGTGTGCACTGCAGTAAGTTTTATTCCAAGCAGGAGGGATTGAAAAGTCTTTTTCTAATAGAAAAGAGATGAAAAAGGGGACTGGGGAAGAAAAGGATGAGGCAACCTTACTTGTTCAGTATGCCAGGCTAGCCAGTGAGAAGTCAGTCTACTTTAAATGCTCCATATTCCTTATTAAGTTCACACAAAATTCACCCCCAGGTTAGCCCCCAACATTCAACTTTCAGGGAAAAAATACAAAACATAAAATAAATTTATACACATAGACGTGTATGCATGTATTTGCATCTCCTCTAATTGTAAATATTTTTTAAAATGTGACATAAGTGGCCAGCTTCCTTTTCCAGATCCAGTGTTGATAGATTGGATCCACCCACAACAACATTCCCTTTTGGTCAACATTTGAAGGTCTAGTAGAGCACTGCTCATCCATTGGGAAACTGAGGGATGTTGAGGTTCAGCAAGGAGGGACCCATCTCAGCTGAGCAGATCAAACACAGGTTTTTACCAAAGAGGTTTAAAAAAGAGGGCTAACCAGAACCTAAGCACTTCTTTAGACAGAGAAAATGAGACAATCCAACAGTCATTAATTGATTCGTATCTTCCCTCAGCTGTACCACAGCAAAGATAGGGGCCAGAACTCGTAATTTCCTCCTTACTAGAGAGATGCAAAATAGTAATTTTTTAGCAATGTGTAGAAATCGTGCAAACACAGTGTAAGACTAATTCAATAATGAAAGTGTAACCATTTGAAGCCCACAAGGAGACAACACCAAGAAAATGAGAAATCAAATAAATCACTTTGAATTTTGAGGCACAAACTGGAGGGAGACAAGATACCCAAGCATTATTTTTCATTAGAAAGGAAATATGCTTTTGTTTCCAATTGCTATCTCCTTTGGATCACCTTGCTTTGCTTAATCTCAGTATGATTTACAGAGAGGAAGAAACTACCACTGGCTTTGCAGACCAGGAATCTGAAGCATGGAATAAATAGGGCAAACCAAATTCACCAGCATGCCACAAGCATGAGGCCCACGTTTCTAAAAAAATCCTAAAGCAAACAAATCAGGGAGCATCAGGAATGAATCTTCCATTAAATACCTGCAAAGGGGGCGAAGTCTGTGCTGTTGTCAAATAGGTACAAACAACAGCTAACAGCACAAGCAGAATACTTTCTACCCAAACATGCCATGACAGGCATCACGAGCTGCATTTGGACATCCTTCCTCCTGCCCTGCATCAGGAACCAGCCTGAAAAAGGAGTATCAAAATCCAGCCTTGGATTCAAACAGCAAGATGCTTTTCCAAGAACAGCATGTCCTGGAGGCTGATAGGTAGGGAGGCTGACAGCTCATCACACAGCATTTCCCCATTGTGTGGAGGTTTCTTTTTCAGTCACAGACTCCCTGCAGCATCACCTGCTGTGTGATGCTTTAAGGGTCACATGGAGATCCAAGGAGATTCTTAAATGATGGCTAATCACCAGCCTGTGTTTTGTTTGCTTGGAGGAACTGAGCTCAGCTAAAACTAAGCTGAGGGTAACTTTCCCAATCAGTCACAGTCTAACAATTTTCCTCTAAAAATGCTATATATGGCTTGATGCTGCAAACAAGTGCCCTGGATCAATAGTCCTGGCAAGTGAAACTGCCTGTTTGGAAAGCAAGAGGCACGCAGGGTAGATCCTTGGAGAAGAGCTGCTTTTTTGTCTTCCTTCACTGCCAATTTCTTTTGCTACCTTAACCTCTTTAGCCCCAAATCAAGGCATTTCTGAAAATCCACATCAGCCAGAAATTTAGTGCAGGCCATGGTGTTCCAATTTCCATGGTATGCTGCCTTCCCCCAACTCTAAAGTAGCCTTAAGAGGCCTTGGAAAAGATGTACCAAACCCATCTGAGTCACTCCCATTTTCAGCTAGGCTGGAACTACTACTTCCATGGCTAGTATTTCCTGCGGAAGATAAATTCTTGGTTGCTTTTGTAGGGTTGCCTGGTACTCACATATGAGGTCTGCCTCCTAGTAAAAAACTGGGATAAAACAATTACTGTACCATTCATTTGTAATGCCTGCACAGGGTAATTTTCACATCTGCACTAGGTCATCCATTGTCAAGTTCCCTGGATGACCAGCAAAGCCACAGAGTCCCCAGACTGAAAGCAATCAGGCATCTTCTTTTCCATGTCTACTCAAAGCAGCAGAGGTCAGCTCTGTGCCCTGGCTGGATGCTGGGTTTGGGCTGGAGAGTGTCATGTTGGGTGATCATCCAGGCAGAACAACTTCCAAATTGCTGGACAAAGTTCCCAAATTATCTCAGGGGTGAGGCAGGCAAAGGAAAGGAGCCAAGGCCAGCAGAAGACCCGATCCCAAAAAGCCAAAGCAGAAAGTGCTCTTTTAAGAGTTCACTCCAGTTTAAACAAGCCCAGTGAAAAGCCAGAGCAGGGAAAGGCCTTGCCTTCCAGAGGGCTGTTTGGCCCACACAGATCAGCCCCAGCAAGCCCTGTCACTCCAGGTGACAGAGCACCTCAGTGTCACTGGGCTGAAGCAATGCCCCCTTCCTGGATCCCGCTGGTACAGAGAATTTATTGTTAATGGGGCTGTAACACAGTGCTGCACTGAGTGTCATTATCACTGTTAAATGCCATTGGCCTTCACCTGATTTCCACCCATTACTCAGATGTAATTCTCTGCTAACCTCAAAAAGGCAAGGGGCAGCCAGCTTCAGTGAAACCCCACATCCTTCCTTTTCTATCACTAAATTACCAGGGTTCTGCCATGTTGAAGATGGACACACTGCACACACTGGCACATCTGGGAAAGTTGAGGGCCCAGATTATTTTCCAGCCATCAGGAAATCAAACAAGTAGCAATTGCTTTTTTCTACAGAAAATATTTATTTGCAAGAAACAAAAGCATAACATACTTCACTACATACATATTTAGGCTAAAAAAGCAGATAGTCTGTTCTCTCACAGAATCAGGCAGATGATTTAAAAAGGAAAAACAGCAATTTCTTTCCACCCAATGGACATGTTTGCAGTGTGAACAATCAGGTGGGACCATATCCAGATGACAGCACTTGTACAAAAATAGAAAGGTCACTGAACACAGACACAGAGTTAAATAGACATGGCAAGAGAATAGAGATATCTGCAGTCAGAAGAGGCCCCAATGAAGTTTGCAAGGAGTTTTGGGGGATGGGGTATGTGCTTTTGCACTAGTATTACTGTCCCTGTCATCTTAGACAGTTTTAAATGTTTGCACAAACCTATACTGCATTCACATGAACAGAGGGAAAGGGAAAGATCAGCTTAAGTGCCCTAAGGGTGTCACAGCAGAGTGACTGCTCTGCACGGCCCAAGGCAATGGAATTGGCTATGGATACTTCTCTTCAAGAGAGCAACACCAGGTAATTTACCCTTGGAAGGCCTAGTGAATCTCAGGGAAACTGGGATGTACTTGCAGCCCCCTCTGAGAGGAAACTGCTTCATTTCACTGTGCCTGAGGGGTGGTTAGGGCATCAGCGCTCCCAGGGGCCACCTTTTAAGGCAATTTACAGCACTTAAAGAGAAAAAAAAAAAAAACAAACATTCAAAGCCATAATTCTGCAGACCAAAAATTATACCAGAATATAAAATAATTTTTTTTTTTGTACCAAGTCAGAACTGGTCTCTAGAAAGGCCAGACAGTCTATGCACACACAGAAAATGACACAGTGCAACAACATTCAGTCAACAATTAATCACAGGACAGTTTTCAGAGCAATTCACACAACAGTTTTACAAGTGCTCGGTGATGTGGAATGTGAAAATGTTTCAGAGAGAAATGCCTGGACTTTCTGCTGCACCAAGCCCAAAGTGCCCTGTGTGTTCAGGTAGATGCCTTTATTTAGCAACACTTACTACATGAAGAAAACTCTGTTTGATACCTTTTGATCATTCACCATGTGCATGTGCACAGATGTGCATACATGCACACTCCTTCTCACTAACTGTACAAATGCAGAAAGCAAGATGCCTTTTTATCAGCACCACTGAATTAAAGTCTGTTATGGTAAAGTCAGATATGAGCAGAGTTCTGTTTAACAAAATTCAGTACCTGCCTCTGCTTCTCCCTCTCTCTCTTCCACTCCCTTCATTATGGACTGCTAAGGTTCAGAAAGATTTTTACCGCTGTTTAGAGGGTAAAGTGGGATGTAACACAAAGGTCAGGTATGCATAAACAGGACTGCATAGCATTAAAGAGAAAGGGGAATAGGAGTAAACCTAAACCTAGCAGGTAACTAATGAAAGAGGCTATCACTGCTGATTTCTGGAATTGAGAACTAGAAGGTTTCACTGTGATGCGAGGAGTCCCTTCACCTGCCTTTCCTTTCACCCTTCCCGTAAGACAGGTCTACAAATCCAGCTTTCCCATATTCTGTTCTCACCTCTTTAGCTGCAGCTCTTGGAGGAAGAATCTGGAGATTGGTTGTAGGGCAGACAAGAGACTACTGCTAATAAAGAACATCCAAACTGCATTCAGCATCAGATCCAAATAGCATCACAAATGAGTTTCCTGCATGATGTACTTTTTTCTACACAGGAATTTGACTGACACACACACATCAGTAAAGCAGAAAAAGGCCTGATATAAAAATGAGAAAACCAAATTGCAATTTCCCTCTCAATCCTGGAGTCTCCAATGGATGCTGATCACCTAAGCAATGCAGTATTAATCAGGATCAATCTTCAACAAATTCTCTGAATGCCCAATGGCACTTTATTGGCCATGAGAAAGCTACAAGATGGATTGGATCCTTACATTTTCTTTGTAAAGACCTTACTTTACACATACATCAGTTCATCCCCCTTTGCAACCCACAAAGTTGTTAAACTTTAATGCTAGATAGTGCAAAGCAGCAACGCATCACAGCACTACACTGTGATATAGGCTGGGACAACTTTTGTAGCTACAAAGTACTGACCTACCATTTCACCTTCAGAATACAAAATGTTCCCTTTTTAATTAGTGACTCAAGAAAGAAATATTTTAGTCACCAGGAGTATAAAAATACTCTGTATTCCTCTGTTCCTAGCTGTGTGGGTTTTGAACAATGGCCTCTTGGCATTAGCTAGAATCTAGAGCCCAAATACTCAGTGGAAATCCCTCCCAACGTAGTAATTAGCATCATTCACTTACTTGACCTACATTCTAAAAGCGTCTAGACAGAATTCACCACTGATAGTTTGGAGGGATGGGAGTGGAGAGGTGGGTTGCTTTCTTTAGCAGGGAAAAAAAAAGTTTTTAGATTAATTTTTGGTCTATGTTAGAAGAATCAAGAACACATCAAGATACACTGTTACACAGAGAGATGTGGAGGAAGAGGTCCTCTGTCAGTCAGACCTGCAGCCTCCAAAAGCAGTGTGTGAGAACCATGCTGGTTGTATCAGCTGGAATCTGGCCTAAGAACCTCAGCTTAATCTATTAGTCTGTGCTGCTGAAAAATATTGAGTGGTACAGATGAAATGAAAGAAGTGCAGCAAAGAACTATAAATAGCCTGGGGGGGGGGAAGCCAACATTATCTACACACTGGTAATAAGGTTAGAAACATCACATGCCCTGTGATTCAGACTTTTAAAATATATATATATATATAAAATAATGCCCTATATTCCTTCATAGCTTATCTCCCCAGAAGCAAAGACCGAACAGATCTAAACATGCTTTAAAGCTACAGGCCAAAAGGTAAGTTTACTAGCATGTATAAAATTGTGCTGGTGAGCAACAATAACCTCACAGCTGAGGACTCTTTCAGTTTATCACTCAAGTTCTCTACTGGAAATGCAAATTAAGTAGCACACAAGGCCTTTGCTTACCCTGTCCATACATACACATATGATTCCACAGCACCAAGAAAAACCACACTGGCAGAAGGCTAAGGCTTCAAGTAATAGAGCTGAACTAACTAAAAGCACTTACTGGCATCCACCCTGAATATGCCTTACTACTCCTGCCCTGCCCTGTGCCCTTAACTCAGAGCACAGAAGCTGCCTCTCCACGTGGTCTGCAGTGCATCAACATTCCCACAGGATCACCCCTGGATGCTGAGGCTGGCAGTGCAATGGCACTTTGTCCTGCCTCTCCTGTCCCCTGCTAGGTACAGAACACAGGCACAAAGTCTCTCTGGAGACCGTGGGGTCCTTGCCACACAACAGCCTGTGAGTAGGTGATGACAGGGGATTCCTTGACCCCTGGCAGAGAAACCTGTTCTAGTAAGGCCCCTGAAGAAAAATGATCACAAAGATACCAAAGTGAAGCAAAGCTTTTCCTTATTATGAAGTAACATGTAATACAATAAATCCCCAAGCAATGTGTGTGCTAGGTCAAGAGATTCCCTAAAAAAGAGTACCTAAAAATAACTTAAAGATTACACAAATTAAGATTATAGCACTAGATTATCAAATACTTACAAGAAATCAGTATAGCCATACTGTCTTGGATGGATTAGTACAGAGGCCTGACCCACATCATGGCCAGTTTAAAATGCTCAGGATGAAAACATGATTGATTATCTTCCAACCAGATTTGAACCAATATGCCCAAATTAAACCAAAAAAAGGGCAAAGTTTTAATGACGGCTAGTGCAGTAGGTTTCAGAGAGGAGGAGCTATTTTTGTTGTGCAAAATCATCTATCCTTTAAGAGCTGAGAAATAATTCCACTTTGGTTTTCACACAGTGAAGTCAACCAGCTGTATCTGAAATGGGAGGTGATCCATTTAGCTGGCAATGGGCAGGAGCTCAGGCTGCACAGTGCAAACTGCAAGACTGGTAAGTGGTGTGGTGCTTCACACCCTGGGGCCTCTTTTGCAAAACATTTAACCACTTGGTTGCCCTCAAAGGCAGCAAACCAAGGGTGCTCTGGAAAAAAAAGACCATTTAAGGAATTTTCTAAACTATGACACTTATGCTGACCAGTTGGGGTCAATCCCAGCTTTCTCCTGTCACTTTGCTGACCTCAAGTGGCTGAGCAATGCAGCCACCCCTTGTGGCACTCACAAGTGATCACTGTTTATGTGAAGCCTTAAACTATTTTTAAAAAAACCCAAACACAGAAGTTCTTAATGGATACTGGAATGATTCAGAGAACCCAGCAGGATCACTGTGAAGGGAAACAGACTTTATGGTGGAGGCTGACCCATGCCAAGATGGGAACACTTGCAAAACAGACTACAACAGCACTTCTCCTCTCATTGTCACCTCAGGTAAAATAATAAGGCACTTGTGTAGAAGAATAGGGCATTACCTAGAACAGCATATCTGCACACCAGAACGAGCTCATGGAGTCAGGCACTTGTTTCACTGTCACTGATATGAAACACCTTCTTAAAATGGCCCAGGGGGGACTGATCCACAGTCCCCTCCAATTCATCAAATCCCTTCAGTTCATTTCACTGAATTTTGAGTCAGGCCTGAGGGTGGCAAATAGGATGCTGAAGGAAGAAAGTCTAAGGAGAATGAAAAACAAGAAAGGAGCTGGTGTGACAGCTGCTGTAATAAAATACAAATTCAATATTTTACAAAATAGAATAGTAGCAGAAAATATCTACTGTACATAGTAAAAAATTATTTGTAAGGATAGGTTAGTTTTTCCCTTATTTATCATTAGGAAAAAAAAGAAAAAAGAAAAAAGAGCTTAAAATTACTTTTTTTTTTAATTGACTTCTCCTGGTAAACTGTTAAGTAGCTATGCTAGCCTGCTGAATTAGGATTTTCACATTAGATTCATCCTCAATGGAGCACGAATGCCCTGCTGTAGGAACCAGATAAAACCCTGCTCAAATTCTGGACTGAGTTCAACTATGCCCCTGCAAGGACAAATTGCAAGAAGCACAGCTCAGGCAAAGGCATGACCAGGGTACTGAGAGAGAGAGAGAGAGAGAGAGAGAGAGAAAGAGAGAGAGAAAGAGAGAGAGAAAGAGAGAGAGAGAGGACACTTGAAGACAACACCATGGGACAAGAAGGAAACAAAGCATGGAGAACAGAACTGGACCAGGATCAGACCTGAATGCCACTCTTGGCTTTCTCAGTGAGCCTGGGCCAGTCACTTCACCTCCCCATGTGCTCATCTTGTTCCTCTTTTGACAGGTCTCCTGCCTACATAATCAGCTCCTCAGACCAGAGGCTGCCTTGGCATGCAGTTATTACAGTATCCACCACCTCCAGGCATGAGC
Source organism: Peucedramus taeniatus (assembly GCA_013400575.1). Taxonomy (NCBI): domain Eukaryota; kingdom Metazoa; phylum Chordata; class Aves; order Passeriformes; family Fringillidae; genus Peucedramus; species Peucedramus taeniatus. Next base: position 343,502 of record WBNO01029457.1, on the reverse strand, counting down.
TGGGCCTATCTGTACCCAAAGCAGCTGGTCTCAGATCACAACTCTGGAAAAGCAGGTAAGAGGAAAATAAGACACATGGCTTTATTTTAGGACAATTTAAGCTTAAGGGGAGGAAATGGGCATTCAGTGATGTTTGTCTGTCCGATTTCAGGGTCTGCCCAGATCACTTGCAGGGTTAGGAAAGCTCAGTTCTCTTCATTGCAACTGCCTGAACAGAATTTTTCAAAGCTAATAAATACTATTTACAACAGTAACAGGAAGGTGGCAAGGAAAGGAAAACACAAGGCAATCTGAGACCGGGTCTACACAAGAATTTTCATCAACCAGCTAGAAGCCAATAAATTAAATCCATACAGTCCTCTCAGGAGGCACTTCTGGTTTAAGCCTTACATTGATTTAGTCTGTTGGAAAGGAACTGATTTAAGCTAAATAGATTAGCCTTAAGCAGACTAAAGGGCATCCATCTAGAATATTGCATAAATGTAACAAAACCTGCTTTCTAAACAGATTTAGTTAAACTAGTGTAATTCTCCCACACAGTGTGTGGTAAGACAGTGACTGATCTTTGCTTAATTTCTCAAGGGTGGAAGCAGGGAAGCCTACCGGGACTGCTTTCAATGCACAGAGAAACCTACCCTGCTAAGTGATGAAGAGACTTGAGGGGAGAAGAGAAAGAGCATGGGGAGGACTATTCAGCAGCATCATGGACCAGCCCTCTCCTGGCTGTGCTGTGAACTCAGCAGTATCAGGGCCCTTTCTTGTCCCTTCAGAAGCAGGCTGCACATGTGCTTCTCTACCCCCCAAAAGGGCTCAAGTGCTGTAGACCAGTAGGCTCAGAGCTGTGGTGAGACTCTAAGCACCATCAGGCTGCATCTCCTCTCTCCCCCTCAATTACCTTCTCCCAAGAAAACTATCACGCACATGCTCCCATTGGTTTTGCACAATTCACCCTTCTCCAGAATGTCTTTGTGCTCAGATCAGGCTGTGTGCATGTACAGGCACACACACCCACCAGTCACTGGCACACTGCTGGCATCATCTGCCATCATAATTCAGTCCTGCCCTTGCAGTGTCAAGACAGGAAAGGGATAAAAGCAGAGACAGGGACTGTGTGCGACGTGAGGAAGGGAGTCACAAAGAGAAGAGATCCCATCTGTAGTCCCAGCCTCATCAGTCAATGCAGAAGTTGAACTCCCTCTCTTTTGTACTTTGGTTCACTGAGGATGACAAGTCAGGGGAACTTTGGTTGAAAATATGTGGGAAGGAGGGAAGTCAAGAAAAAAGGCCTTTTTTATTTTTAAGAGGTGGCATTGACTCTTCTGTCTATTTCAATTATCTTCAGTGTTTCATTTCCTTCTAGTTCAGAGTTGACTCTGTTGGGAACAAAAAACCCAAAGGTTAATGTTAATAGTAATTTTTTAAGTACATATCCTGCTTGATTTGGCTAATGCTAAAGAGCCATTCAGTATTTACCAGGTAGGTATTTGTCAGTTAGCTGAGTCTGGAAACATACTGAATTATACTGAAGTAGTCATCTCTTTGGTTCTAAGCAAGCAAAGGTGCAGCAGAAAGAAGCACACATATTTAAACCAGTGACTCTTTCTATTCAGAGGCCTGCAAAACTTACATTTATGCTAAAAAAAAAGCAAACAAACAAACAAACTAACAAAAAAAACCCCTTTACATTTATGCTAAAAGTGAGGGAATTCAGTGTAGGAACTTAAGTAGTCAGATAATTTCACATGTCTGTCTCTTGAGACTGAGTCCTGCAAACTTTCTGCAGTAATGCTTTAGTAAAATCACTGCTGTGAGAAACTCTAGCTCTTCATGCCCTAACCTAATTGAAATTCCAGTGAATCACAACCTCACATTTCCACACAACTGCCAAAAGCTTGTTCCTTAGGGAAGCACACAAGTAAGTACTTTAAAGAAGTGGGTAGGACCAACTAACAGGCTTACAGAAGTTAGGTTTCTGGCAGAAGTACTGAGTTTGGTAGCTGTATTACTACAATTCTGTTGCAAGCACTTCTCCAGAGCAACAGTGACTTTGCCTATAGGCTCTCCAGATAAAAGCCAGACTCTTACTTCATGCTTCATGGTGCCCTACATAGCTGAGTTGCTAGTCTAACCTCTGCTCTTCAGGCACGAACAAGAGTGACACAAAACACTCGTGTGACAAGCAGCCCACCCTGCACTCACCTCTGCTGCTGCAGGCCCAGCAGCACTGATTTCTCTAGCCTGGTCTTGTTGGCTATTGTGAACTGCATGATATCATCCTGCTGTGTCCCTGACACAGCTTCCAGGGACAGTGCTGTGAACTTGGAGGTGTCTGTTTGTCTGTCACTGCGATCTGCGAAGGAGATTGGGCTGGATGGCTCCTCCAGTTGTTGAGGCTCTTCATAGATTAGTAGACTCCTTGACCTCACTGCATACAAAGACAGAAGGCAAAATGAGATGAGCAACAGATAGCTCAGAGAACAGCCCTGGTCATTTCAAGAAATGGAAACTGCTAGGGCAGAGCCAAAGCTGCAAAGGCCTTTTCTTTTCATAGTGATTAACTGGCAATTTAATAGCTGAAGAAAGAAACCACAGGAATGGTCTAGGTAGGGATCAAAAAGCCCTAAATTATTCACAAAACAAGAACAAAATTAAATAATAACTTTGATAATATATTGGTTCATTATGGTTATGTAATACTAACAGTTTCCCATTCAGTCCTTGGACTCTTTGGTGACACTGGCAAAGAAAACAGCCACTGAAATAATTTGTGCATTTTAACAGTATGAATGCTTGCTACCAAGTAGAAACCCTGCTACCTTTCACAGACCACTAACTTCAGTTCCACAGAGGCAAAAAATTCTTTAAACAGAAGTACCAAGCAGGCTAGTGGGGAAAAGGTTTTGCTCATTTTTATGAAGTCTGCTGCCATCGGCATAGTTTGCCAAGCTATCCTTCTTAGAAAAACACAGGTATATATAAAAAAAGTGGCCATTTAAGGAGCAGAAATGCAAGAGGTGCTTAAGAAGGCAGTTAGGAATGGGTGTGGAAAACAAGTGCTTAATAAGTACAACCAAGTAAAGAGCAAGACTGAAAAAGCTGTCACTTACCAATGGAATCTGTGTAGGACTCCGGTGAGGAATGCTGCCTCGGCAACACCATCTTTGTAGCAGAAGGATATGGTCCATAGCTCTGAGAGAAGCTTCCAAAAACTACTGCAAAGCACAGCACCACCATCTGGCAAAGGGAGGACGCAGGAGAGGTGAGTGCACTTGACCCACATGCGCACACGAGAACTGATACTTTATCACAACATTTATCAAAACATTTGAGGCCATGCTCATCACTGCACACCTAGCAAAGGCACCTATACAGTAACAATTCAGTGCTTTAAACGGCACATATCAATGCTGGGGTTCATTTTCAATGTCTGCACCATTCTGACCTGCTGCCCTTTTTACTCACAAAGCTGAAATGCAGACAAAGCTGCCATGTGTGTTTTACAGGCACTGCTGAGGATTTCCAAGGTTATTTCTGCTGCTGGCCCCAGTCTTGCTTCCAAGCAACAGTGAGGCTAGACTGGGAGAACAGCTTATGCCTTGTAAATTATTTCCATCAATTTACAGCACTTCAGGTATAAAGGGAACTTGATAGCTGAGTGTAAGGAGGGAAAAGCAAATGTTTCATTCTACTCATTTTCTTATCTTGACTACTACTACTGAAATAGGACAGAGGTAGATTTACAGCCTCAGTCATATTTTGATTTGGCTGAGCAAGTTTATTTTTATTGGTATCAAAAGCACCGAGCCTCAAAGGTCACCCTCATTTTCATTTTACAACCCTAAACACCATTTCCACCAAATAATACTGCAGGAAATAATAAAGTGGGTCCCTTGGAAGAGCATTGCTCCTTCTTTCATCATTGCAGCACCCAACCAAAAGCACAGGCCCGGTCTCCTCCCGAACTCAGTACCTTCCCACAATCATTAATCTTCATCAGTCACAAGTCTCACCTCCCTCAAAATTTTTAAATCATGACAAGGAGTTCCCCAAGCTGCAAATTTGCCATTTGAGAGGCTTTGCAGAACAAGAGATGTGCCTCTGAGGAGTGGAAAGAATTCTCATTCCCTTACAATTCCCAGCCTTAGGGACACTCACCATAAGACAGGTCCCTGTTTGTGTGCTAGCTGCCTTACATGAGCGGGACACTTTGCCAGCAACCATGGCTTGGAGTCTCTGCAACTGCTGCAGAAGAGTTCTGGAAAGCAAAGACAACAGACAAGCATCACACACACTGACCTCCTTGTTGGTTAAATAGATTTTTGTTTCAAATTCCACACATGGCAATAATACAGCATTTAGGATAAGGTAGAGATAGTTAAAGTCTTCTCCTTAAAATACTAGCAAGGAATGGTTTTGATTTTACAAAGTTTTTACATGTATTAGCACTGGAACATTCAAGATTTTTTGCTTTTCTCTCAGCTTATGTCCCTGAACAATTCTTCTTTAGTACTTTCAGTAAATTCTTATAAATAAAAAATTGTATTTTCAGTGTTTCTATACAAAATGGAACATTAACAACTGAAACTGCTCTGCATGCAAGTGACTAGTTGCATATATATAACCTGATTTATGTCATGAATTCAGTAGGAGTTGTGCCATTATTTTTAAAGATGCAGAATCGAGTTTATAACTGCTCAGTTAGTTATCAAAACCTCCAACTGCTCTAGTTGGTAATCTAGTTGCTTATCAAAACCCCCTTTTCCCAAAAAATATTTAGTGGTTTAGAACACATGCTGGCTGACTTCTAAAGAGAAGAACTTAAAACCAGACACAGGCACAGTCTTCACTTCTCACATTCATTTATTAAATAAAACACTTTAATGCTATTTGTTAAATCCTGCAGAGTTGACAAAAATTGCAGAAGCTTCAAGTGGCTACTCTGATTATGTCTTTCAGAGGTCCCAACCACAATGACAATTCTCTTGTGGCTGGATTCAACAGTCCCAGACCAAAAGAACCTTTCTGACTATTTTTTTTTTTTACTTTTTCTGCTGTAGCATCAATTACTACAGTCAGAATACAAGTAATTTAAATGGGACATTATCTCAAAGTATGATTGGTACAGGGTTTTCACAGCAGTTTTTTTAGCAATGTATGACAACACAAATGCCTGTCCTCAACACAAATACAGTATAATTTTTTATCAAGATGCTAAATTTGCTGTTTGTTCCCAAGTTTACTTTTCACTTCTCCTGTAAGTTTCACAATCTACTGTGGAGGATGCCCCATAGAAACTCCAGACAACAGTTTTGGAGGCTGTTACATCAAAAGCTAAAACAAGAGGCAAGGTCAGGATGTCAGAGAAAATAGAAGGAGTATTTTAAGACCAAACTGACTAAAAGCCAATTGTAGAACAGACCCAGAGGTGCCTTCACAGCTCAATATACACTGGTCTGCCTATTTTCATAGATTTTTTTAATCATCAATGCTCATTGCTAATTAGGGTTTAATGAATTCAAGGACTTCAGGAATACATTCTGAAATGAGCACAAGGCATTCTCACAGCACAAATTTATCTAGGCCAGCAGATCCTTCTGAACTTGTTAAGAAAGGATATCTTGAATGCTCTTGAGAGCATGGCTCACTCTGCAACTCAGTATTTGAAATAGAGATCAATATGCCCAATGCAATCCTTTATTCACTAATACAGAGACCATAGGCAAATTAAGAGATACAAACAGTCCACCACATACATGAGACCATCCTAATTCCCTGCTCCCTTTGGCATCTCTCCCCAGTTCCTCCTGACATCCACTGCATGGCACAGGGTTCACCAGACCAGTGCATTTTTTCCTGGCATGATTTCCTGGCACAGAACCTTGCCCACAGTATTCCCACCACGTGCCACCAGCTCTGTTAGACAGCACTGCCCTTTCAACCCTGAATTTTCTGTGCTTTTTGGAAGGCTAAATCTTTCCCCCATTTCAGGCCTGACTCACTGGGCTCGATGCAGAAGAGCTCTGCAGAGTGAGGAGGAAGGAGCTCTCCTCCTCCTCAGCTCGGGGGCTGGCAGCAGCAGCAGCAGCAGCAGCCTTGAAATGCTGATCATTCTTGCCACTTTTTGTGGAGGCGTCAGTGAGAAAACAGCTAATGGCTGGTGAGGAAATCAACAGAGAAGAGGCAATTCTCCTCAGTTTGTTCATCTCTGCCTTTTCATGCTCAATTTAAAAAACCTGTTGGGCAGAGTGGGCCCAGAGAGCTGATTATAAAACAGTCTCTTCAGAAAGTGTAATTAGGCAGGTATTCTGAGGTCTTCTATAGACAGAGGAAGATTCATCCTCCGCCTTATTTACCAAATATCTTCACATAAAATGTCTTTCTTCCCCAGGTCATTTATCTGTTTGAGCAGAGCTACTGTTTCCTTCTCAACACAAGGACTCAGTGTTTGGAGCTGACAGGATACAGGTGCACTTGCAAACTGTGAGCAAGAACAGAGGCAGGAACAAGAAACAAGTTTGATCAGAGATGACATCAGTTTATCCTGTCACTGCCAAAATGGGACACTCCTTGGTGCATTTATTCTCTGTTTGAATCTGGAATGGTGGAAGACTGGATTCTGAGGTCAAAAGATTCCCATGCAAAAGCTTGTGACTGGACAGCTGCTAGGGTGATCTGGACCAGGAGAGGTAAAAGGAGCAGATCTCCGCCCTGCAGAAAAGGGACTTCCCTAAACTATGATGGTCCCTCTAAATAGCAGTAGAAAGGCCACATATGCTTTTAGTGGAATACACTGCCTATGGCTAAATCCTAACAGGAGAAAATGCAATGGCAAGACAGCATGTTTAGGGGGTTTGCACCCACAGGGATTATTTTCACTGTGTCTGACACATTTCCCAGGGATATTCAATTAGAGGGTCAATTCCGTAGGAGGTGTGAGTGTGCTTTCACACTTTTCCCTGACAATGGAAGTACCTCATAGGAAAGCTGTAAAGTGACTGAAGACTCCTGCACTTCCTTCCACATGCTGCCAGAAAACTCAGTCTTTCTGTGATGTCTTGGCTTTGGTGCATATTCATATATATAGTCATCTTCAGAAGAGGCCTCTTCACTACCAAAATATGGAGCAAGTCAAGCCTTCCCTTCTGCTTACAGTGATACTTTAATTAAGGAGGGAAAACTTGTCACTACAGAACCACCTGGGAGTCCTCCTCATGTCAGTATTTCTGTTTAAAATCTAATATTTATTCAAACAAATAAAAAAAAAAAAAAAAAATAAACAACCAAACAAGACATCTTCTAGGGGACACCAAACACTTAATCTTAAACAAAGTTTTCAGAGGATTATTCCTATTGCGTGAGGAACAAAACCCAATTCTGATAAGGACAGAGAAAAATTATGCTGTCTTTTACCTCTACACAGACATTCCTTCTCTGCCTGTCCCATTTGTAGGAAAGGGGACAAATCCCAAAGTAAGGTTTTAACTAAAAGACCACCTAAGTCCACAGTCTTCTTCCCTCATTTGAATTACAAAGAAAATCTCCAGGAATTTTTCATAAAAAATGTTTTAGCATCAAAACCAATGTCCTCTTAGTTTGAAAGTAAGGAGTTACTCCAGGGCTGCCAGGCTTTGTCAACTGAGTGGCAAAGGGTGGCCTGAAATTAGGTGCAAGATATCGCATTGCAACTTAAACCTAGATCTATTACTCCTTGAAAACTATTTGGTAAAATGACTTTACCAGTCTCAAATGAAAGAACTACCAAGCAAATCAGTGAAGTCTGGCAGCTTTGGTGCTGATAAACCCTTGGTGGGTCAGACTGATGTGCGACTTGATCTTTAGATGACTGGGAGTTGAAGAAATGGAAGAATATCCTACTTTCATTTACAAGGCATTGCCTTTAACTTGTTAGTGCAGATCTACACAGCTGGCTACTGCTACTCCATGGGAGCAACTCTGGCAGCCACTTGCATTCATTGTCTATGTGTGACACTCAACACGCATGCACTGGATCCTATGTCTATCATTTCTCCAGGAAAAAAGATCATCAAGATACTTACAAATACAGACTCAACAAAAGTGAGAAGTAAAAGCACTTCTCAACACATCACACCCAGAGCCAGATGTTTCAAAATTTTCTTTAAGCCCAAACAGGGCTCCCAGGTAGACCACGCTGGTGTCAGAGAATGTTTGCAACCCTCTGTATCACTGCCAGTTTCTGCTTTTGGTCTCAGTGCCAAAATGTAAGTGGGTCAAGCCTTCTTGGTGATTGGGACAACTTAGTTCAATACCCTGCACCAGCTTCTTCTCACATCCTTTGCTTTCTGAGAGAGCAGTGTCCCACATGTTTAGATGCTGCTCAAACCAATGGCTCACTTGTGGCTATAAGACAAAACAGATAAGCATGTAATAATGTACTTCTTTAGTTTTGAGAAAACTGCCTAGGAAGGAACTTGGATGGGTTTCTTTTAAGGGACTGAGTCACACAAATTAGGAGAGGTAACATATGCTAGTGTTCTAATACTAAAGCTGACAAAAATGCTGCACTCACCCACTCAGAGTAATGAGAATTTAAAAACTCCAGCATCTTGATCCCCATCCTCCTGCCTTGTCTTTTAAGATGTGTGAATGCCAAGGGAGACGCTCCTGGATGCAATTTTTTGGACCACACTTGCACCTTTGACATTACATCTTTTCAAACCCAGATTCTCAGGATAAGGCTGGCTTTCAAGGAAGAATCTTCTAAATTTTTTCATGTTACTGAGAGTAACGAAGGAACACTTTTATCAGAAAAAAAAATTCTAGTGTTTCCATGGTTTGGAGCCAGATTTTGAAATGCAAGCAGGGTTTCCCTGAAGTCTTACGTATATATCTATTCAAATGTTTTCTACACATAGATTGACTTACTCTTAAAATCTGATTGCACATACTGAAACAGCTGTTCAATTGTAGTATGTTTTGGAAATTGCTCTTCAGTTCCTCTCAACCCAGCTAGACTACACAAAGACAATAGTGACTGATAGCAATACATGTTAATTAACTTTAAGGTAAGCAACAATAGCCCAACTTTTCAACAAGGTAAAAATCCAACTTTGTCTATATCTACACTTGAAAGCATCATTTTAACATGTAATCATAGGTCTTATTTTCCTGTTATCTTTCTTCCACTCTTACAGTCTTTCACAATGGGAGAATGGCTTTGATGTTTACAGAACTAATTTTAGATAATGCGTTCAATAATATCTTCATTTTTTACTGAAATGAACACTCAAAGTTACAGCTAAAGTCAACTAGGGCTCTGCTTTGGGCATATTAAATAAGATACATGTGTGCATAACTGTGCTAGGCACTTTGAGAAATAAAATCCTAAACATATAAAACATATAAAATTTGGCATCTGACACACCAAACTGACTAAATAATTTTGACCACCACTGCTCCAAACTCAGATTCCTGACTGTATGTAGGAGATGAAAGTTCCAGCTATAGGATGCTGTGAAGACAAATTCTGAAACATGTGAACAGCTTCTGGATGTCATGCCAAGGCTCTGTGCAAATACCAATGAGGAAATGAGGCATTTTGAATTCATTGTAGGATGTGGATAATGTACATTAAACCAGGGCCTGGAACCGTTCTCTGAATGAGACAGTTGCACAATTAAACAGTAAAAAGGAAAAGTGGCTTTTTGGAGTTAAGATGAAAAACTCTATAATATGATATGTTACAAAACTGAGGTTTGATGAAAGCAGGCACTTTAACAAATTTCTCAGTAGTCCACACATAAGCCTTAGCAGATTTTAGACACAGTTGATATCTAAATAGCCAAAACAGCATTGCCATGAGTTACAAGAATTTCTGTGCAGAAGGATGAACATCTGCTTCTCTGCATGAGATTGCAGATCAATATCAGTGCTATTGCTGAGGGAAGGAAACAATGCAACTCATCCCACATGGCCAAAGTATGAAGGATTTGGAGATCATATCACTTATCTAAAACATTTTAGAGCATTTAGCATGAAAGAATTAAGAAAACCAAATAATAGATAAGATGCTAAAGGTCCTTTCTGACAGGATGGACAACACCAACAAAGCTTGAGTGAATCCTCAACAGCTCAGAGGAGAAAACAGCTGGCCAAATTTATCTTAACTAGGGAGAACAACTCCAGGGTTGATAACATGTTGTCCCCAAGGGGATAATCTACAGCTGCACCTTTTCTTAAGAGAACTGGCTTCAATACCTTCTGGGACAGATTCTGGGTGAGACATCTCTACTCCACATCTACAGAATAATTCCTGGTTCTTTTATGCCAAACCCTGGAGGACGATATAAGAGGCACAGAAATGGCTTGGCTCTCCTCAAGCAAGCAGCAGATGTCTTTATGCATGAGCACTGTGTGGGAGACACTCTCCAGCAAGTCACAGTGCTACAGGGTCTGGCTTCATGAAATTAAAGATTGGATCCAGAGATTAGAAACAACACATGCCACTCAATTAGCAATGCACTGGCTGCCAGATCAGCTCTAGGGCCATTTTCCATGATCATGGGTCTTATCTTCAAAACTCAGCCTCCCCCCACACTTCAGTGTCACCATCATGTTCCTTGGTAATATTCAACCATCACTGTAAATGCCTCTAAGCGGGAAGGGCTCATCTAGTACCTAAATTCCAGTGAATTTGCCACACTGAGCATAAGCCAGGATTGACACAGCACTCTCTCAGCTAACATTGAATTAAAAGCTTAGCTATTCAACATCTTCTGCCATGTGTCCTTTGAAAAAGCCACCACTGAGTCACCCATTTCTTCAGAAATGAAGAAGCAAGAAGGTTTCTCCAAATGAAGGAAATTCTGGGGTATGAGATAGTTAGAAGGGTGCACAATAATTGCAATGACATCTAGTAGTGCATAAGGAACTAATAATGACTTTTGAGTTTCAGCACTGTTAATTCTGGAAGTGTCACGTCTCAGGTTAAGGCTTCCTGGCAAAATTTCACTAAATAAAGACAACTGGGGATCTGGACTGTAGGTTTGTTTTTGTTTTGTATTACTAAGTACATTCCCTTGGGCAGTGGAGGAATTCAGAGAAAAGTGCTAAAAGGTTTCTCAAGCACACCATAGGCTGGGGAGGCAGTTTAAGACATGACATCAAAACCTCCATGCTTTACATCCCACTGCAGTCACAGTAACTGGCCTTCCACATCTTTCTCTGACATTAGCCCCATCAGACATAGCTATTGTTCATATTTCAGTTGAACTCTGAACCTCCAGATTTTCACTTTTCATGGTAATATCCCACTAACAAGTTTTGTTTGATGATCTCCATACCTTACCTGTTAGTGTTCTCCAGGACTTCAACCTTCTTACGCAGCTCACTGTTTTCATTTGAGCAGGTCTCAACTCTGGAGACAGCACAATGAAAGAGAAATACAAAAACATCAGTTATTTATACAAATCATTGTCAAACAAGTCAGAGAGCTCTATGATCTTGCCTACATTTAAAGAAACAATTACACCAATGAACTTCAGTTGTAATATTTAATCACATTTCGTAGAGTGAAACACTAAGAAAAAGTTGCAGTAGCTGTCTGGCAAATGCAATGCTTCTGAAATCAGAGCCTCAAATTTCAAGTTTATGAGGGCTAATAAGCCACGAGATTAAAGACAGTGCTCAAGACTGTCCTAAGATACTACCCATTTCCAAACTGTCCCTGGAAATCCCCAAACTGAAGGACATTGTCATATAACATGTAAGAGGTCCAAGTAAAATATGTGATTTCTTAACACAACAAACAGAACCATCCTGAATAGCTTCAAGAAGAAAAACGGGAAAAGAAAATAGCCTTGATATCTGGTATACATGAGGTGGAATTTCAGAAGAGTAACTCTGAGGAAGTGAGACAGAGCTATAAAGACACAAGAAAAAAAACGGAAATTACATCAAGGATATCACCAAAGATGGTACAAGGGTTTTAACAGAACCATCTGGTGAATTGTGTAAGAGTAATACCAGAATATTCATCTCCTGGGAGAAAGATTAATTTAGGATATAAATCACTAACTTTGACTCCTGCTTGCTAAGGAAAGACCATGGGTCACATGCTATTTTTCTGAGTCCTGCTTATTTTCCCAGGCAGTCCTGACTCAACCCCTTCCTATTTCTGTTTTCATCTGCACTAGAAGACAGAATTCACTCACTCTGGATCCATCTTTCCCTGAACACAGCCTGTCCACTTGGCCAACACAGTTGCCTGAGAGGAAGGCCAATGCAGCTGGGTCTTGCCTAATTTAAGGTATGAAATGTTTGCAGGCACATTACAGACCCACTGCAGGCAGGCACAGTCCTGACCCTGACAAGCAGCTGCCAAGAGCAGGGCCTTTTCTCAGTCACTGCCACGAGATGGCAGCTGGCACTCTGTGCATGGAACTGTCCCTGCAGCCACAGCTGGATCCCTTCCCAGTCCCACAACTAGTGCTATTGGCTTGCTTGAAACAGGAAGGAGGCTGGCTTACTTTTTTTCCAGACTGTCCATGTATTCTTTCTTTTTTCTTCTACTTTCCTGGGCAGAGATCTAAGGAAAAAGGATGAAAAACACCAAATATTTGCATAGAAAACAAAAGCATCAGAGACGAACTAATAAACTGGTAAAAAGCCTCAATGTTATTGGATTCAAGCATCTGTCTTGTTCTCATTTCTATTCCTGGCAAGCAAAGCGCTGACTTGATCTATTTCCACATTCTGAAGCAAGGCTCCTCCTTTCAATCACACAAAAAAAGATCATCCCCTGCTAACCTTAAAAAGTAAATCAGATTCATCTGGAGAGAATATCCCAGGACAAATACCAAAAGATGATCCCAGGACGATGTCCTGCATCTGGGAGAGAAAAAGCCCGTGAATGTGTTAGAAAGCAGCTTTGCAGACAAGGACACGGGGTCCTGATGAACAAGTCAAACAACTGTCAGCAGTGTGCTCCTGTTGGAAAAGCAGCCAACCAAGGAGATTGCACCAAGGAGATTGTAGTTAGCACATCCAGAGCAGTGGTTCTGTTCTTCCCACTCTGTTCACTGGCTGCAAAACCACAGCTGAGTACAGCAGTGCAGTCCATGGCTCAGAAACAAATCCCCTGGATGTACAGAAGGAGGCCAAGAGGCAGAGCTCTGCTATAATAAGCATGCCAGAGCACATGACATTTCAGGAAAGGAAGAAAAAGTTGGGCTTGTTCAGATTGAAGAGGAGAAGGCCAAGGAGAGAATCTGATTTATTGCTGTCTTCAACTATCTTGTGCAGCAAAGATGATGTCAGAGCTCTCAGAGGCACACAACAAAAAGGCAAGAGGCATCAAATACAAGTTGCAGCAAAGGAAATTCCAATCACGCATTAGGGATTCCATTTATTTGTTTTTACCACCACATTTCCTAATATGGGAAATGGTGCCCAGAGACACAGGGCACATCACCCTTTGCAGCAGTAAAATGTGACTGGACAAGACCCTGAGCAACCTACTCTTAGCTGACCCTGCCTTCCAAGCCAGGGCTTTGACCAAAGGACCTACAGATTTCTCCTCAATATAAATGAGTCTGATTCTATGTAAGGGGTGCATGAAATACACAAGATCACTTCTGAAAATTTTGAAAAAACACAGAACAAAACCAAATTCCAATTTAGCGTGTCGAAATTTACACCACTATCTGCAAAACCAGTAACAAAATAAAGTAATAACGAAATATGTACTAAAATCCTCTAGAACAAGTGAGCTGGTCAGGCCCGAAAACAATTGCATTCTTCCCTATCAAGGATCTTCCCCATGCCAGAAGGAAAAAAAAAACAAACTTGTAGGGCATTTGGCACCCTTGGTATCAACTTTACAAGTCACTGAATTCATTGATCAAAAGATTAGTACACTGAAATACAGAGTCATATTTTAGAACAGGAAACAGAAAAGAACACCTTCCTCATCATGCAAAGAATACAGAACTCTTTGCCTGCCGTAAGGGTAGGACTGTACTGATTTTTAAATGGAGCCAAGCCACAGCAACTTGATACCCTGCCTGCTAAATGCTCTGTTGTTAATGGGGTCAGGTAAATACCTACACAGAGGCACACCCACACTGACAGACAATTTGAGGGATATGTTTAGGAACAAAGAAAAGCACTTTGTTAAAAGACAAAGCATTCAACAGTACCACGGACCATTACTGCAGAATTCTGCAGCATTTTTTAAAATGAAGGACAAGTAGGAACCACCCAGCAAAGCTAACTAACATTTACCTTGTTTTTTATTTTCCTGCGGATTTTCTTTAGAACTTTCTCCTCTGCTTTTGTCAGGGGTAGTTTAGTAGGGATTGGGTAGCCCTCCGCTATCAGCGTCCTCTTCTCCTCCTCTGTCAGGATGAGGGGGCCTGTCCCCTGTAATTTCTTCAAGGGTCATAGAAATGAAATAAAATAAAATAAAACATTAAGTGCAAACAGTCCTAGAAGAAAAGGTTGTTAGGGAGGAGAGGCAGCAGATCTCCCACTTCAGACAGGACTAGACCTACTAGAACAGCCTCCTGCAATTGGGAATGTGTGGAAGACCTTTCAGGTAACTTCCATTCTGAGCTTAAGCCTTTGGGATAGGATTCCCTCTAAACAGCTGTTCTTGGCCCAGCTCTGTACACACTGAGGCCAACAGTATAACTGCCTTTGGCTCAAACAGGGAAAGAGACATGTGAGAAACACTACTGAAAATCTCTCCCTAAAAATTACCACCTGCTAATGACATGAAAAGAGGGCAGATGCAGATCTACCAGAGGCAGGTTAACCCAGCAGGGCTGGGCCCTAAGGCAAAACACAGTCCATGACAGGATAAACCGAATAACACTGGTGAACCCTGTCTCAGTTTAGAGGAGAGGCACATGCTGTTCCCTGTGGGAACAGAACAGACCAGTGAGCAAGAATTACTGGATCTGCAGTTTTGACCAGAGATGAATTCATCAAAACAACAACACAAAGTTAGCAAATCTCCGCCAAAACCAGTAATTTAAAAAGGGGGAAAAAAAAAAACCAACAAAAAAAAGGACACACAGATAAATGGTGGAGAAAACCAGCTCAACTCACATGTGGTGCAGTCAGGAGAGGGGAATTGGAGAGCATCGAAGCTGTGCGTGATGCAACCTTCGCCGTGGCTTGGAGCTGGACTGGGCTGGAAGGAGGGAGTGACCGAGCTGGGCTCTGCCCTCCTTCAGAGTCACTGCCATGGCTGCTCGGAGGGGTAGGAGGCAAATGCAGGGGATCCACTGCTAAATGGCAACAGAGACAGCAAGTAACGCAAGGGTTTACGGTGTCGATTTCAATTGCCACTACAGCCACCACCACCACACAGTTTCCAAGACTAGGAGTGTCTGCTAAAAAATGGATCAAGCAGAAGTGGCAACTTGGAAGAGGTTCGGAGCATGCAGGTCTCCAAAGAAGGAATGAAATGCAGCAGCTATCTTTAAGTTTGACAGACAAAACAGGGCTCTGTGAATATGCTCCAGTCACTTCTACCTACACTTCAGCTCCTTCTTCAAATGCTTTGAGGTTCATGTATAATGTAAAGTACAAGTTCCCTGTTCCTGGGAAACCACATTGAAAGAGGGGCTCTGAGCCAGCATACTTTGTCTCCAAAAACAATAGTATTTTCTAACTTTGCCATGGATTAAACAATCTGCCAGTATTTGCAAGGGAAGGGATCCCATCCAAGGAATTACATGATCAGGAAGGAGAGAAAGGCCTCCTAAGGACATGATCTGGCACAGCTGAAAAGTGACTGACAACCTAGTGACAACAAAGGCTTCAACGCACTGATGGAGCAGGAGCAGCACAGGCAGCCACCACAGGAACCTCTCTCACACTGTCTATCCAGGGCCATAAGATAACCTCAACTGCAGCCAAAAGAACCTGCTCTAGAATTGTCAAAGTGCTGCTTATGATCAAACGGGTCTGGACCGAAAGAAACGGGGCATGTCTCACGCCCTCTCACTAAACGGACAATTCACAGATGCTCACAACAGCCATAACTAAGTCACTTTTTCTCTTAGCTAAATTTACAGCAATTGAATTTTGAAGTAGGAAGATACAGGGCAAATTTGCCACCTTCCTCTTCTGTTATGCTTTGCAAATTTGTGTTGAAAAGAACAAATGGGTGGTGAGGGAGGATGGAAGAAAAATAGTAATAAAAAAAATCCATAATACTCTTTTTATCTCACATATTAGCTCTTGCAGTTGCCAGAAGAAGAAACATATTTGAAAAACAGAAAGGCCTTTAATCCCACAAAGTGAGCGAACAAAACTACACCAGGGTTGAGATACAACCTCCCTTTATCCACCTGCTACATCATTTGCTTCTCTCCCTAGAGTAGTGCTACTTATCCACAGAAATTAATTCACTAACAGAATATCAAGTGTTTCTTACTGAAATGCAGTTATCTGCTCATATCTCACACCAAATATTTGGCTCTTCCAAAGTTTTCTTGGCTTTAATTGTGTTTAGCTTACAGGGTAGGGATCTTTCCTCCTCCTTTCACATTTAGAGTGCAAGTACAAAGAGATAATGCTTGTTCTTAAAACAAGTATGCTACAAGCAGATTCACCTAACTTTTATTTTCATATAAACTCACATCCTGCTTTTGCATCAGAGGTTAACAGTAAAGTTTCTTATATCTTAACTAAATCTCCTCAAATTGATTTCTTTTCTATAATAAATAATCCTGTACTTGAATAATTCAAGGTCCCTTCACAACAATTATTAATACCCTATAGAGAAAAAGGGATCATTTTCTTTGTGATGAAAAAGGGAGGAAAAAAATCCCTCACATAAAGGTGCAAAGAGAGACTAGCTCTTCAATAGCCTGAGTTGAATCCCTATAAAACAACAGCTTCAGCCTAAAATCTAACATGGTGAACGAGAAAATCAAATATTTAATCAGGGCAAAGTACATTTACCGTACTTTCTGGACATCTACCCCTACATTTTCATTTGGTATTTAACACACCTTCCTTAGAAGAGAGGTTCAGGAACTGATCCACTTCATGGGGCTCCAATTTAATCTCTGGAAGAACTTTCTGGGTCAGTGGTTTCATCTAAAAAAGAGAAAATTAACAGCATGAAAACCCGGAGTACACATCTTAAAAATCTTAATAGGAGGACACAAGGATTACTTCTCCATAAATGGAGAGGTTTCCTCTCCTCCTGCTCTGCCACAGCCAAAGCTTTAACTGCTTCACACAGTTTGCTACAGAGAATACTGCCCTGACTACTCCCACTATGGCTTTTCTTACTACTATATTTAGCTAAAATAAAAGATTACGCCTCGGAGATGACATTTCAGACTGAAAGCTAACATCTAACCCACTCAAATTACTTCTCTTAGCAACAGAGCTGCTGCTAGGATTTGCTGGACTGCATGGTCTGTTTGAGCAAGGACAGAAACACCCCTGGGAGCCAGGGAGAGCCTGCTGAAGGCCACTGTCATCTGGGAGCAAGGTGCCAGTCACTGAGCACCAGGTTTTGGGACCCAAGTTCCTTTCACAGTGCTGAGGAGCAGGAAAAGAGACAGTCCCTGCTGACTGAAGTTTGGAAGACACCTGGCTTGCCCCACTGACAAGGATGAGGCACCAGGCTGCCAAGCTTTGCCCAGAGCCTGTCTGTGTGCTGCAGTGCCAGGCCTGAGGAAGCCAGACTGGCACACCAGCAGGTGAAGTGCAGCCAAAATCACTCTCAGTAACCTGTGTAACTAATCCATGCAGCAGCAATGAGCCACCAGCAGGTCCCAATCCTCTGCAAATCACAGCATCCCAAGCTACAGCAGGACTGTCCTGGGAACAGCACATTCAAGCTAGCAGAAAATTATGGGAAATTTGTGCTTAGCTTTTTTCAGTTTCTCATAAAATAATTTCTGTTGCACACACTTCTGATCCACATCCAAGTGGAAACATTTCTTTTCAGCACATATCAACTCCCTCCAGCCTGGACTGACATTACATCCTGGGAGCTGACAACAGCCATGCTTCTTCTTCTACTGACTGGGGACCCTGGTGAGCCACGAGCTGCTGCAGTTCATTCTCCTTAACCCAACCACAGCCAAACTGAGCTCTTTAGAATGCCCACTGGCTGCTCCATCTGTAGTCAGAAAAGCATCACAAAGCTCCTTGTGAGGCTGGTTGGTCCAGAAGTAGCAGCAGCTTGAAATGTCAAAGCTTCACATATCTGGCAAAAGTAACTTTGCAGGCAAACAGGGAAACTCTCCAATCCATCCAAACAAGGAGTCTTGTTCTGCTTAGGGGAAGGCACAGCAGCATGAAAGCAAGTTCTTATGAAAGACACTTAGCTTGTCACAGGCTTGATAGAGCAAATGGACTAGTCAGCTCTGGTGCAACTGGTTCATTAGAAATTATTCAAATATTTCTACAAACCCACGAGCCCCAGGTTTTGGGGCTAGCATAGAAGACAAAGTTGTATATCCAACCCTTAAGACCTAATGATGCAAACAAGCTCTTACAGCAATAGTGGGACACCAGCAAACATTAAAAACCATTAAAGCAGACTGCAGTGTGCACCCTGAACTGTCAAGGTCTGGCACCAAGGAGGCTACACTGGTGTGCAGCCTTAGGAGAACCTGCAGCTAACTGTGCAAAGAGAACAGAGTCTGCAGTACCAGGGCATCTGTCTGTAGCTCAGGCTGTTCCCCCTCCAGCGATGTGGCCGTGACGGTGAGACTGACTGAGGGAGCAAGGCCTGATGTCTCACAAAGCCCTGGCTCAGTCTTTATTGCAGCTGGAGTAAACTCTGTAGCCAGACACCATTCCTCATTTTCCAGGTCACCTGCCAGGGAAGGAAATTGGACACCGCATGTTTAGATCAGAAACAGAAAGACTACAAATGAAAATAATGTCATTCCTCCTCCAGAGAAGGGAAACAAACACAGAAGACATTTTAGTCTATCAACAAAACTCTGCCCTTACTATTCAGCTTTCAGTCAATGCAGACAACCATGCCATTTCAGGGCTGTAACCTAATCCTAGCCCCAGGATACACAGAGGAGCAGCGAGGAAAGACACAGAGCACTAATCACTGCACATTGCTGAAAGCTGCTAATTCGTAGCAGAACAAGACTAAACAAGCCACTGGGTAAAGCAGCCAGAGAGCCCTGTCCTAAACAGCCTAATGCCTGCTCACTCAGTTTTATTCCTCCTTCTAGAGATAGCCTTTAGCCAGACTTCTGCTGCTTCTACTGCTTGCAGGCAGCAAATAGCTCAAATGGTGGGATTACACTTTTAAGAACAAAGTATTTGTCCTACCCTTAACTTCAGTTTTTTCCTCCAAGGATTCATTTAATAAGTGCAAAAAAGGATATAGACTTTGATGATTTCACAGGAGCACCAGTGCCATGGTGATCATGCTAATTCCCTTCACAGAGTCTCTGGGAAGTCACAGCACAGGATGAATATTTTATCTGGCAGCAGTGAAACGTGCATCACGTGCCGGCAGAATTATCCCCTAACTCCACTTATTGAAAGCTCCCTAGTCAAGAGAAAGCCATGCAACTTTTTTTTTAGATAAAGCTGAAGGGTTTGCCCAGCATTGTCAAGAACTAGAAGAAGGTTGGCATGGTAAGTTTAGCTCTCCATTTCCATTCCATTTCCATTCACTGTTTTACTTGCTGAAAAAGGACTTATTTTCCCAGGTCCAAAGTATAACAGAGCACCAAGAACTTGGAAAGACCCAACCTTTGAAACAATTCCACAAGGCTATTAACAATCCCCTTTAAAAATACAATATAATCAAATGCATTTTTGTCAGTTGCAATTCTGCCTTAGAAAACTTCCTATTCCAACTGAAAGACTTTTGTCTTTCTTCTTGCAGGAGAATATCCTATACCAGGGGCTCTGGATCCCAGCTGCATGTGGCACAGTCCTCTGCCACGAATGAGCAGCATTGTGAGAGGCATATCCATTAAACAGAGCAGCAGGAATCTGAAAGCAAATATAAATAAAAGGAAAAAAGAGCACTGATCTTTCTTTCAAAGCTTTCTACTGTCTTCAAACAGATTCTTTATTGCATATACAAAATTAAAAGAGAGAAAGCAAAAACATACACTGTAGGGCTGGTAAAAGCAACAGAGCTTTGAATTAACTGTGTGCTGCACCAACATCCTGGGAGGCAGCCATCGGGCTGTGGCTGCGCCACCAGCATTCTGCAAGGCTGCACAAAACCCTTCATTCACAGCTGAATGTATCAAGCTGGTGAGATGTCAACAAAGTTCAGCTACAAACAGGTAACAAAAATAAGAGTGTGCTTACAGCCTCTGTGCTGCTGTGTGTCCTTGCTGTTAAGACCACACACACACAGAGCACACAGCACAGAGGCACTGGGCAGAAGCTGGGTGCCTGGAAGAAGGGATAAGAATGTGCATCTCCAGGGCTAGTAATTACTTTGTGGTGGGACCTAACCTCCACCACTGGCAAGGAAGGAGGTAATTTGAGTAAAGACACACCAAGGAATTAAAAATGAAAAATATGTATCCTGTAATCAGAAACTCAAGAACAGCAAGGCCAGCACTCTGCCAGGTTAACTGCAGAGCAAGGGCCAAACACCATATTTAAGCTTCTGGAGAGCTTACTCCCAATGCTTCTTGGGAAATGCAAAAATGCTAAAATAGAAGTACTTATGGAAAAAAATAGGTACGTTTGTCTAAATATTAACTCAGAAGAAAGGACATTGCTCTTTTTCAACCCTCCCTGAGCCTCTCTACTCACAAACACAAAAGCGCAGCTCCCTCCCAACTTACTGTGTATGCAGTGTTCAGGTAAAACCTTTAAAGTGGTATCTGCCTGGAAATCCAGAATCCCTTGGCAAATGCAACTTTCAGATGCCTGTTTGGATAACTTGTGTCAAAACTGGCCCCACATCACCTTGCACAGAGTCTCCCTTGGCTGCCTCTTGCACCTCTGGGTCGAGCTACCCCTGGGGCAGCACTATTGTGAAGGTTATGGATAAATGAGAGCTGTAAGTGAAGCCAGTAATTAGCCCTTAATTTTCTCAAATTTGTATCACCATGAAAGAGAAGGGAAATCCAGCCATGGGTGACCAGCACAACAAGGCATGTTCTCTAAGGCTGCACTTTATGAGGTTTATCACCTCTAGTCCCCAGACTCATCACGAATATTCAGCTGCTCTAAGACAGCAAGACATGCTGGCCTTTGGCTGGTCATTTCACTCCTCTGGAATCCATCATTTTACTCCTCTGGAAGCCGACTTTGCTGATTAACCTGACATCCCTGCCAATCACCACTTAGATCTGCATAAACTGCTCAGAGTTATTCTAGGCTTTAAGCCAGTCTAACCAGTCTGGAGGGTTAGAGATGGTTTCCAGCGACAACAACACGCTGCATTTAGCACTGAGATCATTCTGAACAACTGCAGCTGGCAGGTTTTTGACACTGCCTCTTGCAATGGATGGTGACAGCTGTCATTCCAGATGAACAATCCTGTGAAAGGGATGGAGGACTGGTCAAATCTCACCTTGATGCTCTCCTCCCCCCACCATTCCCCCCTCTCTTTTCCCAAGTCACTATTACACATTCCCTACTAGGATCAGGGAGTGTTGTGCTACAAGTTACTTTCTTTTGACACATTCTAGCTTCTGAAGTCACCAACAATCCCTCCTCTGCTCCAAGGACATTTCCCACTCTCTCCTCTTCCTGAGCACAGCAAGTTGCAATTATCTGAAAATCATTCTTAGTTTACTCTTGTAATAGTTCCTTAGCATCTTAGTGTACTCTGCCAAGCACTGTCCTAGCAGAGAAAAGTGGCAACCCTTCTCCCAAAACCCTTGAGAATGTAACACAAAATGAGAAAAACTTAGGAAAAGAGGAAAAATGGAGCAGGCTAATAGATCACTGGTCATACAGAGAAGTATAGCACACACTCCAAGACAAGAGTATTTCTGATAGAGGGTGATAGAGAACCATGAGAGAGATTTCACAGAATAGTGAGAACAAGCAAGAAGGTGTATATGAAATATTGAAACAAAAAGGACAACAGGGACTATCTCAAGAGACCCATTGGAGGAAAAGGGAGGTAGGTGTCTTCTCCAAACCAAGCAAGACGTGCTGTGGTAAGAATAAATGACTGGTGTCAAGAAGTTAGAGGTGTTTATATTTATATTTGACATGATCCAGAAGGTACACATGAACTTCTGAGCCACAGACCAAAACAAGAAGCTGAGAGTATGATCTTCATGATGGTATGAATTCTAGACAAATATGAATAGGGTAACACTGCATCCTCAAAGGTGAAACAAAATATGCTGCAAGTCATACAGATATAGAGAGAAGAAAGCCTAAACAAGAGATTTGGATCTCCAAATGGCTAAGAAAATACACATCCTAAGTATTGTCACTTTGGCTCTCTTGAAAAATCTATTCTCAGGCTTCACAACAGCTCAGTGTTGAATAAGTGATCCTGGCTGTCAGTTCCCTCCCCATCTGAAATTTTCTACAAACCTCAGAAATCTATCATGCAATGACTGCTTAGATGAGTAGCATTCCCCGTTACCTACACTTTCATAAGTCCATGAATGCTACACATTTTGGCACATGCAACATGTAATTTAGGGAGTCCAAACAGTATTTAGCAAAATGCCAGCCAACCCTTCTACATGCAATGCACTAGTGCTGGCAAATTGCACATATCAACTGAACATTCAGGTTGCAAAGCACCCAGGTATTAAGAAATACCTCTGAATGTTTAACTCAGTGTCCTTTTGCATATCAAATATACCTAAAAATAGATATATTACTACTTTAATAACATGACCAAACAAATTCTCTACAGAACCCATGCTTTATCCAACAAGCAGAATGCATAGTGCTTCACTAACTGAGAAGATATTCCATGTTTTGTTCTTTGCACTGTCTCATGCACAGCCTCATCTCTCCTTTACCAAATACAATTCAAATGTTGTTCCCACAAGGCCATCTAATTCCCTCCTAGGGAAACTCTCCACAACCTGAATTCATTTTCACAGTGGAGCTGAAAATTCAAGTGAGACATAGAGAGACTAAGGCCAAAAAGAAACTAGTAATTTAAAATGGCCAACAGGAGACAATTGGAATTGTATTTTTTAGATGATTTAGCCCTGTTACTATACTTGATCAAAATCCAGCATGCATTGAGCTTTCAGGTTGGGTGGGCTGTGAGTGTGCCTATTCTGTCATCAAACTTGTGCCTCTTCTCCTGCAGACTTGTTTAGTGTGCATCTTCCACTACACACCTCACTGTAATGATGATTGTCAACAGAAATGTGCTCCTCCAAGCATCACAGCTGTAGCTGTAATCAGTGTGTGTGATTTAGGCACACATGAAAAACACACAACCAACAATGGCTGTGTTTTTACATGTAATAATTAATAATACCATTTCTGAGTTTATAAAAAACATTTTAATATATCTGTATTTCTACACAGATATAAGAAATTCTACATAGTCTCTTAATAAGACCATGTGCAGTTTTCTGGGATATTCATATCTCTCAGAAGAACTGCAACATTTTACTTCTCTTCTTGTTCCATGGATATAGTATGGAAAGGCAGGGAAGGGAAAGTGGAAAACAAGGTCAAAAATGCTTACCTCAACTGTACAGTTTTTCTAATATCAGAGTTCCTAGAAAGTTTTGCTTTCCTTTTGTTATTTCTATCCAACTAATTCTTCAATCTTGTCCAACATACCAACTCCTTTCCTGTGAAAAAGTAGATCTTCTCCAACACTGACAGAATTTCACCCTTTCTGATAGATGTACAGAAAAACAGAACTTACAAAAATAACTAATATGGTGTCCCTTGCTCCCCACATTCTTTTCAGCACTCTTCATTAGAGTTTGCAGAGACACTTATTGCTGGATAATTAAGCTGCATGTGCATTTACTGTGCATTTTTAAATAAATGAGAGAGGCACTCTGAATCTCACCCTCACTCCCCTCAAGTACACAGAATGCAAGTACCCAGAAAAACAACATGGGTTTCACCTTTTTGTCCCCTGCAGTAAAAGTAAGGTAGCACCACTATGTAAACAACCCACATGAAGGGTGTACCACTGAACCCAATCTTTAAGGGGAATAAAAGCCCATAGCACCTTTAGAGATCTCCATCAGAGAACAGATTCATGCACTTAATGTAATTTCAAGCCAGTATGCAAATAAGACCTGTAGAATCATCAAGGGATATATCCTTATCTGTACCACCAGGATGAAGAGGTGGCTTTTGCCTCCTCCCTAATGTTCCCTGTTCAAGCAATGGATAAAGTAACTCAAGAGAAAAACAAAACTGAAAATTTAAGGCAACCACAGACTATCAGTCAAAGTGCTCTGCACATGTATCAGAAAATCCATCTCTGAGCAAGGTAATGCAGGAAGTTCCCTAATGAGTCAAGGTGTTCTCCAGCCAAGTGTACTTAAATAACCCCCCTCTTCAGCTGTGTTACAGATTCAAACAATAGGGCTTCAACTAATTCCTTTTGGTGCATGGCAGCACCACTGTCACCATGTCACCTCTGCATGCACAGCCCATCTGGCTTCTGCACAGCCATGCCATGAACAACCATCTGCAGTCTCATGCTCAGCCCACCAGATGTTAGTGACACA
The DNA here is from genome assembly GCA_013400575.1 of Peucedramus taeniatus. Taxonomy (NCBI): domain Eukaryota; kingdom Metazoa; phylum Chordata; class Aves; order Passeriformes; family Fringillidae; genus Peucedramus; species Peucedramus taeniatus. The sequence continues at coordinate 318,849 of WBNO01029457.1, read as the reverse complement.
CTTTGATGCAGAGGGTGCACCAAGAGTCCCTGTGTGCAAAGCTGGCCTTTGGACAAGTGTTCAGTCCTCACGTGAATCCTCCCTCTGAGGGGAGTGCCTCTATACACAGAGCAGTGGGACCTAGGGGTGCTCACCACCACAGAACAGCTGACTGCAAAGGGAAAGCACCTCTTGAAAGAGGCTCAAAAGCTGTTTGTGGGGAAAGTGTCTGCTTGATCTGTCAGAGAAGCACCTCTGCACCATGAGCCGAAAAGGGCTTCTGATGCATACATTTTGGACAGGCTGCTGGACATGCTACTTGCAGGGAAGGAAGTTCAGTGTCCCCAGCTCTGCAGTCTGAGCCTTTCCAGCCTCCCAAAGGCAAATTGGACCTTTCTGGAGAAATAACTGCTTCCTTCTCTATCCCCTGGGTTCCGATGATTCTCAGTGCCCAGCTCTGGGCTCACAAAACACTCCCTGTCAGAGACAAGACCTGTTTATTATGCCTGAAATGCTGAACTCCAATACCTCTACCTCTCCCCCTCCCTCCTTTGGGAGGTGAGAGCTCACATTCACTGACAAACAGTTCCTCTTACAGATTTTCTAGATGGCATTTCCCCCTCCCGGCGTGCACACACGCTCCCACCACAAATAATGAAACTGAAGCCCTCAGAACTGCTGTGACAAAAGAGATACTGTTTGACTATCAAACATTGGGGTCCTTTTCAAAGTGCCAGGAAGGGAAAATTAAATAAAGGGGCATAGATGAGCAGCAGTGATACACAGTAATTATAATGCAAAGCAGAAACAGCTTCTTTCATAACAAATGATCATCGTTCATACTGGCATCCCCTCTTTGGCCAGCACAGAGCCCATGTAACATAATTTGATAATATCCACAGATAATTTGCATCACTATCAAAGTTACTAAGATAGAAACAAAGACATATCACCTTTATATACATGGGAGTCAGGCACAGGCTGAAGTGGTAGCTCGATTTACAGCCTTTAAGTTGGATAACATTAAATGTCCTATAGAAAATTATGATTTTCTTCTTTTAAGGTATAAGAAACTTATCCACAGAAGCACTGTGGTCAAATAAAACAGTTCTCTCTCTCTCTCAGGTCTGAATTTTTCTCCTCACACCCCACACAGATGCTGTGAAGGCAGATCTGTATTATGGCTTCAATACATATGAAATGGACTTGACGCTCACAGCACATAAAGTAAGTGAGCACGAGCTGTCAGTGCAACACTACAGAAAAAATGAGATCACTGGTTTGACAAACAGCAGGACTGGAAGTGGGATGTTTATTCCCATAATATGCATCATCAGGGAAACTATTCCTGGGAAATCAGCTCCTGTAGTCACTTAAAAAAGAGTTTGAAAAAGAAACTGCAAAGGTCCCTGTATTGAGAAAGGCATGGCAATAGCTGAAGGTCCAGAAGATTCCACCTAGGGGGAAACACCAAGGAAGTGAAGTTCATTTATACTGTATCCAAGCAGCAGCCAAAAGGGAACTTAATCACAGCCTACAAACACCTAGGGAAAGAGGTTTCAGAGAGCAGATGGTACTTTAAAAGAAAAAAAGGCTATAATGAGATCTCATCTGTGTGTAACTGGAAGCTAAAGGAGACCAGACTGCAAATAAAGCTGACAATTATTAATAGTAACCATAAGTAAACGTCCACCTCTAAATCAAAACTAACATCTTTCAGACATGCTGCTGCTCAAGTAGGAGTTACAGGGCTGATGCAGAGTGACCTATTGAGATTGTGAACCTTGGGTATATAGAAGTTCAAAAATCTTCTCATACTCTGGTATGAATTTATTTGTTTTCCTACAGAGCAATGCTTTCAGGCACATGGTGTGATTCTTGGTGTGTCCTGTGCAGAGCCAGGAACTGGACTTGATGATCCTGATGGGTCCCTTCCAACTCAGAGTATTCTATGATTCTATGACTTTAACACTGTAGATGGTGACAAGACTTGACTGCTACCTTCCCACATAAAAATCACTTAAATACAGGCCACTGCCACTAAATGGCTTTCTCCTCACTTCCTAAATAAACGCACAAAAGAAAGAAGATGACATAGAAGAAAACTTGCATGAATATGCTCTAAAAAATTACCAGTAAGGCTTTGACAACTTTTGAAAGCACAAGTGAATTTCTTCTTTCATTTCTGTTGTCTTTAAAGCCAGGGCAGCAGAGATTCCCATTTTCACTGTTCACATTGCATTGATTCAGTATTTGGACAAAAAAAAAGACAGTAGCAGGACATTGTACCTCTCTATATATAGGCTATGTAAAAAAATAAATTAGGATATGTAATATAACCTAATATAAATAATAAAACTCTTATGACTCACATATACACCACATATGCACATGAATATTAAATGTGTGCATACATATGGATACAAATAAAACATATGAAGACCAACCTGAGCCTCAAGCCCAGAGGTGCCTCTATGCAAAGAGACAGCACATGACATTGATTACTGCTTGTGAACTCCATACCTTAGCAAGGGTTTTTTGTAGCCCTGCCTGAGATGAGGGATGGATTTATTGTTGAAGGGAGAAAAGTGGGAGCCATGGTGTTGGGGGTTTTGTTTGGTTCGTTTGGATTTCTTATTTGTTCGTGTTTTTCTTTTTCAAACCACGTAGGGAGATGGACTTGACGTTTAAAAGTTGAAAAAGAAAATAAAAGTTTTAAAAGCACATTACAGAAAATCATAACCTCAGCAGTAAAAAACTCAGTAACCATACAGGTTACAGTCTGGGGCCAGCCCCAGTTTTGGCACAGCTAGGAGTAAAACAGAAACATACCATTTCAGCAAAGAGTCTGTCAAGCCTTCAGCCAAGACAAGCCTCTTCAAATCCAAGAGTAACTTCAAAGCATTCCTGAGCAGGAAAGCACCAACAGGAGGGGCAGGTGGGGACCCAGACTAGTCTCAAAAGCAGAGCCCTCCGGGGACTGGGAAAGGAATGCACCCAGCAACCTGGACACAATCTGAGGAGACACAGCACCCAAATGACAGGCCAGCCGTCCATTGTCTCTGCCCTGACAGGCTCACAAAGTGAAAAACACCAAAAAAATCAAACACACAGCCACCACAACACATCCCCAGCAATTGAACTGATCTCAGAGGATGAAGAGCCCCACACAGACACTGCAGGCTTTGCCTTTACATTCCTGCTACACACCAGCCTCTCAGTATTACCTGTACTCAGCTGTCACCCATGCATCTCACATGTCCAAAACAAGGGACAGCCACAATCCTAAAGTTTGTGCCCACAGCTATGAAGATCAAGCATGGGAGGGCAGGGAAGAGCCTACATTAAGTCACAAGAATAACCATAGTGCTTGCTAAAACTTGGGTTTTGCCTTGCTCCTGGCTGTCTGACCCACAGCCCTCCCTTTCTAAAAGGCTGCAGAGACTGGAAAACTGAAGACAAACCTGCACCAACCACAACAGAAAATTAGATTTCTTTCCCTATTTCTTTACAGCTGTCAGATATGAATCTGTGCCTCAAAAGGATGCAATGAGATCTCCCTTAGCCATCAGCCCTATTCCCAGTCTGCCCTCCCAGCTTCTTCATGTCCTTTCAGGAGCATTTTCCACTCCACAGCTACCCACTGACCTGCTCCACAGCCACTCTACCGTTGTTTCAAAAGCCCCAGGGCTCAAAAGCAGAAACCTGGTGGGAGAGAGGTGGCAGTGCAGCTGGTGTGGATAGTTTGCACATAGGACACAGCCTCCCTTTTCATGTTGCAGCCTGAAGCCCTCCCTAGGCCATATGCCTTATTCACCAGTTCAGGCAAACAAAAGTGATCAGCCAGCTGCAAGCATGCAAGTCAAGCCTGTAAATCTCTCACTCTCTAGTATCTTTAAAATTTTGCAAAACTGAATCTAAGAACGAATTCTCGTCATGGGGAGAAACCAAATAAAGCATTAAATGCCAGACGTCTCGTACACATGTATTTTAAAACTGACACCTTCAGAGAGCCCACACTAGCAACAGGCTGCAAGTATTAAAAAAAGTTATTCTGTACAAAGCTGAGGAAATGCTCTCAATACAGAGAAGTCAGAAGAGTAAGTGGGGAAAGCCAGTGTTTGGACCTTGACTTAAAAGTGTTCTCACATTGAACTTAACAGGACTTCTTGGAAAAGTTAAACCCAGACTTATGAGTTTCCTAGGTTTTACAGTTCTAGCTCTTTATAGAAAAACTTTGTATAAAATTTACAATTACAGGAATAGGTCAATTCAGCAATTGCAGAAATTACGGTAATGGGCAGGCAGCGACCAGCAAGAAACAGCTTACAGCAGAAATTACTCGTTCCCCTGCAGGGGTGGGCAGGAAAATGGAATCAGAGCAACCAATCACTCCACCATAATGGCTGAGAGGAAACATTAAATAACATTTTCAATAAGACGGTGGAAGATTTGGCGGGGGGGAAAAACAAAAGACGTAAACAGACACCAAAAGGCTTACCCTGTCTTGAAGATCATGTGCTGAACAAGGCCAGCATTTTTCTCAGCCTCCCTGCATGCTGAAGTTCAAAAACCATGCCTCATCATGGAAAAATCATGAAAACACTACAAGAGCTCACCAATCTGCCCACTGGGATGGGTCTTTGGAGAATGCAAATTTTTTGGACATTCTATATATGTCCCAGCTCCTGCTACTCCACAAAACCCCCTCCCAGTTCCCCAGCAGCAGAGGATCATGCTGGAGCATATGGACCTCCCCCTTCACACTCTGTACTTTCTGGTCCCCAACATGACACTGGTGCTCCCAATATCTGTGCCCCTTCCCCACCAAGGGGACTGGCCTTCATTAGAATTGTCAGGAGCACTGTGTACCTTCACTGTCTAATAAAAGAGATGCTTTCAATCTCCAGCATCAAGCCCAGCAGTACTGCCATCCACAAAATCCTCTTTTCCTGCAGAAAAAGAGGGATTCAAGGAATGAGAAATCATCAGGGTGATGCCTTTGAATATCTATCAGACAGCCAGGTTCAGTCTAACACTGCAATTTCCTTTAAGTATTTCTCTGAGCTTCACTGTTTCTAAGTCATTAGGTGCAGAAAGGTCGTGAGCATGATTCTGGGGTTAGGATTAAATAAAATCCCAAACAACAAGAGCAACTCCTCCTCCTCCTCCTCTCTTATGAAACACTCTGCAGAATGAACATAAATGAAATGTTTTCCATTCATTTTCTATTTTTAAACCCAATTGTTAAAGTTTCTTGGCTTTTTAAAATCATTTGACTACAGCTCTATTACAGTGGTCTCAGCAGTATGAATTTCTTCAGGAATTTTCCCCAAAGGAAACTCCCCTCACTTTTAGCCTAATTTGAAGCTTCTCCCTATTAACTTCCAGAAAAGCTTGATTTCTGGTGTTCCTTGTGCTTGTTTTCCCTTCCACAATTAATATCTCCAGTATGTGTTAATTTAAAAATATTCCTATAAAACAGCTAGGAAAGAGAAAAATGGAAAACTTTCTGTAGATTATGTTTCCCAATCATTTCCAAAAATCCTGTCCCACAATGAAAAATCCTTCTGACAGGTTTTATTAGTTGTCCTCTTGTCAAATCTCTTAAAGATTTCATCTTGTTCCAACAGAGCACTTTGGACTACTAAACTGTCAGCCTTTGTCGACCTGTCTGGTGGATCTTCACAAACAGTTTAGCTGGTCAATGCTTAGCCAAAAGCACTAATCCCTCTCCCTTTTATTGTAATGCAGTTTAACACTCCACTGCTTTGTACTGTAAAGTTAATGGTGAAGATAAACCAATTATTAGGAGTCAAAGTCCGGCATTGCTATTATTCCTTATAGTTACCAAAAATTCATGGTCTTGCTCCTCCATCAACCACATCAGAACAAGAAGGTTGGATCTCCTCCTCCCACCATTCTTTCCTTTCCCTTTTTTCCCCTCCAGATGTTTGTAACTGCTGAATTACAGATAGCTGTTAAAAATGCTATGGGTTTTCCTCAATTTCTATGCATCACCATTTTCCACAGCCACAGTTCCACCAGGAGCATTTCATTACTGCATCATCACAACAAATGAACATGGGCTCAGTGTGTTGTACCTTCATTAAAGTTGTCATCAGTCGAGATGTGGGTCAAGGGAGACTGGGGTCGGGAGTCCCCACAGAGGGAATAGCTGTGCTCAGCCTGGATGAGAGGCGCTGGGGATGCCGGAGACAGCTCCACTTCCATTATTTCATTCTTCTCAGACAAGAAGGGATCATTCAAGAGCTGGCCTAGGACATCAGGTGAAAATTCATCCAGGAACTCTGTGAAGTGCTGTGGAGACAAAAAGGCAGGGGAAAGTTTATCTCCCTGCCTGTCTGTCATGCCAACCACAGGAGGGAATAGCTGAGAACAATTCTGTACATGCACTTGTCATCAGTGCCAGTCAGCAGCAGGATCTACCAGCCCTGTCTAACAACCTCCTCCTCCAATCACTACTTCAAGCTGAAGAGCTACAGCTAGAACAAAAGTCCTCTCAGAGGCATACATTACAAAAGAAGAGCCTGTCATTAAACTGCAACAAAAATGGAAAACGGAAGCATGGTACTCATGTCCTGAAGCAGTCTCCTCCCAACATACAAAGGTACTCACTACAGTGCACCACCAATAATGGGAAAGCACATTTCCCTCAGACAGAGTGAAAGATCCTGCAGGATCTATCACCAGAACATATTGTTTATGGAACAGAATATAGGGGGTTAATGTTCACTGAAGCACAGAAGAAAAATGAAATACATTCCAGCACAGACTCTGACACCACATATGACTATTTTAGCTGTGCAGAACATTCCTTGTGCTCCAGGAAAACGGGTCCATGCAAATCCATATCCAAGCAATTAACACATTTGCTATAAAATGGGTTTCCTGATTGATTTATGTGTCTATTTTAGAAGTAGTATTCTACCTAGAGTCCATATCCAGCTTCTAGGCCCCAGAGCTAAAGCTCCTGACAGCCAGTACTAATTACCACTTTGTCTATTGCACTGAATTCATTACACCAGCAGCCCATGTTAGATCTGTATGTAGCAGAGTAATTTCATGTTTGTTTATTATTCAAAATGAGCACAAACCAAATCTTGCAATCTATTTCCTCCAAACTCCAATGCAGTTCCAATCAATAGCCAAAATCTTTCTCTTCACCTTCTTTCCAATGTCAGAAAACTACATCTTTGACAGATGAAAAATCTGCACTGCAACAAATCATTCCTGTTCATCACGTTCACACAAAGAATTCCATTTTTGTATAAAAATACTTGTACAGTGAATTGTAATGAGATTTTCTGAACAATGAGCCATTATCTACCATCTTATATAGGAATCTTTGTCAGCTCAAGCATGATGCTATAAAAGTCTAAGTTTGTTTGATTTGTTTAGTTTTTGCAAGCAATATTGATCTTGGCTCTTCACCGGGCTCTCTCCTGCAGAAACAAACACTGAAATTCGAGATTCAGCTTCCTGTAAGCTAAATTAAGAATTAAACAAGTCAATATTGTATAAACCCACAAGGGAAGCAGTGTTCTCACACCCTCACACATTCACATTTCACAGCTCCAGCAGCACCTGTGGCCTTGAAGCCTCATGCTGAAAACCCTGAGCACAGCTGGCTCTCACAGAGTTCCTGGATGTTCAAGTACCTCTTCCAAATGCTAACTGTGACTTTTTTCAAATTCAGTAAGTCTTGAGTCAATTCTGACAGACAATGAGGAAAAGAAAATATTGACCGATTACAAGGCAATAAACAGAGGACCACAGCTGCTATGCTGCAATAACAAGCTAGCTCAAGAAAAGCCTTTACAAATGGCAAAACAGATTTGTAGCTTCATATTTACTTACTGTAAATGATAATACTAATAAACTCTTAGAGGACTCTGCAAGAGGGTCATGACCACCTTAGAAAACCTCGTTTATTTTAATTTTGATACCCAAGGACTTGCTAGCACTTCCCAACTAGGTGCTTCCCAACAAGGATAAAAATACAAACTACAACACCCTGCTATGCAAAGAAAAAAGAAAAAGGATGCACAAGAGTAGTTGAACATCCTGGTACATCAATAAAGACACTGAATAAAAACAGGGTAGGCAGCCATTAATGTGTAAACAAGGCACAGAAATACTTCCCAGCCATGAAAGAAGTCAAGGATGAACCTATAAAAAAGCAGTGCCTTTCTTAGGGACAATGCTTTTTCCCCCAGTCCACACATTTCTTTTCATTTGGAGCAATGGCAAGAGTCAATTATATTTGTTTACATATTTCCCTAAAGCTGGAGCATTTCCTTCTTTCTAATTCTTGCATGCATTACTCTGACTGATGAGTAGCAGATGCTGGAATATGGCTGCTACAATATTTGTACCATGGGTTCCACATGCAGCTGCTTCACCACCAGCGTCATCCAATTTCAGGATGTCATCCTTGAAAATATCATACCTACATGTTGACTTAGTCTGACTATTTAGATGTTATAACTTAACAGACTCAGCTTAAAGAAACACGGCCACAGGCTACTCAGTTATTTTTGGCAAATTCACAGATAAAGATCTTATTAGCCTTCTGACTATCACTGTTTTGATATGGAATAAAAGCTTATCAAATGCTATTTTACTTTTCAATTTGACTGAAGTTGGGCCCATCAGATTTTTTTTTTTTCTTTCGAATGGCGAACTTTACTAAAATCACTTGAGGAAAAGCAAAGGAGGAAAGAAACATTCAGCTTCAGAAAACCAGAGAGAAAGGGGACCTCAGGGTGGGGAAGGATGTTCAACATGTTTGTCAGTATTTGTGCTTTCTCCTTTTCTCGTCAGCTGCAAAGCAGCAAGCTGTGAGCAAGAAAAGAATATGCATTTATAACAGAATTATCTGAGAGCAAATAAATGGTTGGTTTCTAAAATTATTTTCTCATTTCATTATAATTATCAAGTTTATTTTTAATGGTCTGTGATGTAACGTTGTACACTGGCCAACAAAGATTGCCACAGGTCAGACTGTACTGAACTCAGCAGACAATTTTAGGGATCTGGACTTCTTTGATTTAAAACATCACAGACTCCTTGATTTACAGGAATCTTTCAGATGTTATACACTACTCTACTACAGTAAATGCCTAAAGCTAGATCACTTTTTGTCCCAAATAAAACAATTGTCTCATTGAACATGGCTCAGTTTGCTTAGAGAACTGAAGAAGAAAAAGCTTCTGATCAGCAGCTAAAGCAGAAACCACCCGGGGGCAGCCAGACCTCCAGCTCCCCAAAACTTCCACCTACACCTAAGCTGCTCGTTCTGTCTTTTCAAAGCACATTCTCCCATTGCCAACCCCTCTCCTCCTCCTCCTCCTCCTCCTCCTCCTCCTCCTCCTCCTCCTCCTCCTCCTCCTCTTCCCCTCTCTGCTTCCACATGCACCTCAGCACTCATCAGCCACTTCCACAGCTGGAAAGCCCCAGAATAACCCTCAATTTTGACACAGTAGCAACCACCCCTACCCTCAGGAACAGGAAAGGGCAATTTGGAAAGGAAACTGAGACTTTGACCCTTAGAACCTGTATATAAATTTGCTTGCAAAAGAAAGAAATTCTTTGTCTATGGCTTTCAGCTGGGCATCTTTCACCCAGAGGGTTCACCTTTACAAAAATTTAAAAAACAGAGGAAAGAGCACTTGCACTGAGAATCTTCCTTTTTTTCTTCTTTTCCCTTTTTGTGTAGACAGCTCAGCTGCCAGATTCCTGCTATCCTCACACCCCACTGGCAGCCCCAGCACTAATTGCAGACATGTGTTAGTACTAGGAGTCTGCTTGAATTATTAAACTGTTCTCACCACATAGCAAAGACACGTGCTCAGCTAGGATTTTAACCTCTGTAAAAAGTCAGGGATTTAGGACAGATGTAACCTTATCTTCCACCTCCCCTTCCCCCAGAATCGTGAAAAGAAAAACAAAACAGCAGCACTCCTGTTTACATACAGAAAGTAAATTGCAGCCCTGAGGAGCTTCAGCACTCATCTGGCTGGACACTGGCTATGTCCATGCCTATATCCTGGGTGTTTTTGGGGAACACAAACACCCCCAGACATCCCGTTGCAGTAAGCAAACAGAGGAAAGCTCTCCCATCCGGGTGCACAGAGGATTTTTGGGCAGCTCTTCGAAAGTAGCGTTTGGCTGCACACCAGCTGTGCCGCGGGCTGCAGCTCTGCACAGCATCTGCCTGTTCCTGCCACACAAAGGCCCTTTTCTCCAGCTGCCTCAGGGACCAGGGGTTTTTTCATTTCTTGCCTGATCAAATGAAGATCTGTGAAGCAAAACACTCAGGTTTTCCTAGGTGCATGGCAGTGCTGGATTCTCCAACAGCTGACCTGAAGCCAGATGAGAGCAGCACTAGCCCAGTTGGTCGTTTGAAGATGACATTACCATGCCTAAAAATTAAAGTCATCTCCAGAAAATTGACCTTCTAAGAACTCATTAAAAAAGGAATGCAGAGAAGTCAAGAGCCCAAAATGACACCTCCCAATTATCATTAAATTTTTAAACAAGTAGCAGGCTTTGCTGAGCCTGCAAAATGCACTGCATCAGCTTCAAGTGCCACACACCTGTTGTAGCAGCACAATCCCACCTCTTGCAGCAGAGCCATGCTAGAGGAGAGCTGCAGTGACAGCACCTTTTGCACACTGCAAAACAAGCCGAGCCCTCCCAGCAGACCAGGGCAATGCAGCCATGCAACATGCCAGGGTTATAACCACCCACAAATTCAAGATACTACCCTCATGGGAGTTAGTGGCTCCCTCCTGGCTCACCCCAAAATCTCCCCAATCTGAAGGGATCCACCACCCCTCCACAGGAAGAACACAACAGGCACTCATAAAAAAAATCTCACCATCCACCTGTAGGTACAAACAGCCTGGGTTTCATGTCTTTATTATACTGTAAAATCCTTTATTATATTATATATATATATCTATTATTATTATTATAGTTACTCAGTAACTATACTGAAATTCCCTCATTTGTGGGAGAATATGAAGAGTAACACAAAACTGCTATTTGAAACCAGCATTGAGATCCACTGTAAGAGCAGGCACAATTGTTTGGACTCTCACACCAGCATTTACTCACTTTAAGCACTAAAAAAAAATGTGGACAGATTTTTAAAAATCCACTAAGTGAATAACATACAGGTTGTGTCATCAGCAAAACAAATGCCAGGAAATTCAGAGCTAATAGATTTACATGGTAATTAAATCTGCACATCTTCCCTACTTGCTCAGGTTACACAGTTGGAAATGCTGAAGTTCATGCTGAGCAAATCTTATAATCCACCCCATTATGTACACATGTATGCACACATTTCCATTGCAAACACTCAAATATTTCCACCCCACAACCAGCAAAGAAGACATGCATTTTTTAATTTATCAGGGGGATTTTTCAAGAACCATGCTTACTCCTTTGCCCATCTTCCAAAATATTCTTTCACTTTTTTTCTTTAACAACCCCCACCAAAAAAGTATTTTGTATTTAAAAATATAACTAAAACCTAACTTAAACTTTTAAATAGAACTAAATATGGGTTAAAAGAAAGAAAAGCAAAAATTGAAGAAAGAAAGAAAGAAGCCCTTGTGCAGCAGAGGCAAGGGTGAGAAACAACCCTCAAGTTCAGTCTTTTAAGTCTACTGTCTGTAAGAAGAGAAAAGGATGCTATTGCTCCTTCCTAGCCCAAGCCTCTTGGAAGTCATGCAAAATAGGAAAATCTTTCTCACACTCCCCTGCCCTTCTCCCAGTGCATAGCTCTTGGATCTAGCCTAATTTTTCAACAGGCTGGGTGCATATCTCCCACCCTCTTCCCAAAAACCCAAAGCCAGAGGGGTGAATCACTGGGGCAAGAGCAGTGAGTCAGTGAGCTGGAAGCCCTTCAAAAAGGTTGCCCCATGTGAGTCCCTGACTGAGACCTCAAAGTACATTATTAATTCTGTGTTGCAAGTAAGCATTTGGATTAAGCTCTCAGGTCAGATGGAGCTGTTCTTTTGTCTCAGCTCTTCCCCTCCCCAACCCCCCTATTCCTTTTTTTTTTTACCAGCTTGAGCAGTAGAAGCACAGAACACTGAACCTCTCCATTACTTTTCCCCATGCCCTTCCCCTCACCCAGTGAGCAGCAGGGTCACAATTCCTTACCCCAGTGATTGCAGAGGCTGCAGGACAGGCCTGACTGACCCATCTGCATCTCACAAGCCTCCAAGCCACCAAGAGTAGGGGCAAGCCCCTCCTTGCCACCTCCAGCTAGCACAGCTCACACCACACAGGGAGGGGAGCTCAGCCTCCAAAACTTACTCACTGGGGTCTCCAATGATTTTTGGCATCCACACAAAATACCTAAAGAGACCAGTAATGTGTTAAAAGTTGTGTAGTGAAAAAAAGTACGTTGGGTTGGTTTGTTTGGGCTTTTTTTTTTTTTCCACCACGCTCCAGCCACGCAGTGGCAGTCATAAATATTTGCTGTGAGATAATATTAATTTACTTGGTTACATCCCAGCTACACCTCCAGGCTCTATGGAAGGAACTTGGATTTACTGCAAGTTTTACATCAAACTAGTGTCTTCTGTGTAACTCACAGGGTTAAGACAAAAAATAAACAGTGAAGAAAGTTTTCAGATTGTATGCAAATTTTACAATTCAATGGTGGGCACTTATGGCCTTCTTTGTTGCCCAAGAGCTCAGCAGCAGGGATAACACATTTTGTTCTGGCACAGCTGGTTCAACTTACAGCCATTTTTAAAAGAACACGGTTGCTCCAGTTCCTTCTTGACAGGAGACAGATCTTAACAATATAGGAGAGTTTTACACCACTGGGGCACACTGCCCTTGGCTTCATTTAATGTCTTCCCTCAACACGGAAATGGGAGGGGATGAAAGCAAACAAGATACATCTCAGGCCTCATGCAACAGCATCCCTTGTTGATGGGTACAGATGAGCCTTTTGTAAAGGGCACAGCCACCACAGTTCCTGTATTTCAAACAAAATCCACTAGTCTAGAACCCTTAAAGACCATCAAATCAAACTCCCAGCTGACTTTAGAATTGTAACAGGAAAGAGGAAAAGATAACCACTGATAGTGTAAGGAAACCTCAGATAAATCATAATTTCACATCTAGGTTCCCATTTGGGGAAGGGACCTCCTGCAGAACACAAATGCTTTCCAGTTCAGCGGTTTCATGTTTAAAGTGTTCTCAACAGCCTCCTCTCTGAGGACCAAATTAGTATCTTTCAGAGGAGGATCTTTCACCAGTCTGACTGGTGTAGGTAGGAAACAACTTCTGCTCGATCAGCAGTGCTTGCTAGTCCTGACTGACAAGACACTTGACATTTAAAATAAAAATCCTTATTTTTTCCTTCAAAAGTGTTTCTTCTTTAATGGTTGCAAAGTTTAAATGGCAGGGTTCCAGCTTGCAGAAGCCATCGTTCTTTCTTTTCCCTAGCACTGGGTGCAAACCTACACACCACCCATCAAAATCCTGCTCTTTAATTAAAGCTGTCTGTTATTATAAAATAACTAAGGCTTTATGATCAGTACTGACAGCTTAAGCAGAGATTGGGCATTTTATTTCACGAGTTAGCAGTCTTTATTTTACAGATTTATAGTACTGGTTGGGGGGGGGGGTGTGTTCTGCTGCATTGTTTGTTTGCTTGTTTGTTTTTAAGAATAGAAGCTGAGACTTGAAAAGACACAAATTTAGGCTCCTCAATGTTTATTCAGGCACTCTTCAGTTTTGAAGAGTTGGACTATCAAGGGCCTAAAGGCAGACACCCTGAGTTGATTATGGAAAATACAAATTAGCTTTTTTAAAAACTACCAAAAATTCATACACATATCAAGAAACAGATGCTTGACCACAGTGGAGGGAGAATAAAAAATTGAGTTGTTCTGTGAAACAAATGTAAAGAAATCAACAGGTCATACTGCCCTACCCAGGAGGATGAACTGCCCAACCCTTGCAGAGCTCAAGGATCAGAAGCCTTTGGCTAGCAATGAGCTGAGCTGCCACAGGGTTTAGACCCTGCCCAGCAGGACCTGTGTCTATCACACAGATATCTGCTATCAGGGCTGAAGGAGGAACATACTGGCAGGACTTTATGTTCAGTGCAGCTGTCACTGGGGGTTACACATTAAGTACCGTGCACTAAAAAAGTTGGTTGTGTATCTAATACTACTCCAGTATGTGATTTCACCAGACAGTCAAACAAACAACCACCCTGCAGAACATCTTTCCAAGCAAGTCCTCCACCTTGCCTTCAGTAGAAACATCCTGGGGTTTGATCTGATGTCCCTCTTGCCCTTCCCATGAGCTTGCACTAAGCCCAGACAACATGGATACACAGAGAGCTAGGACTTCATCAACAGCAGGTATCATCACAGACTGCCCACCTCAGACTGACAAAATGTTTCCCGTTTGCAACTTTGCAGCAAGTTTCACATCAAACCTGCTAAAGAAGAGCCATGTGACTGTACCTGATGATGACAACACCAAGAACATCCCTACCCTGTACCTGAAAGAGCACATGGCTTTTGAAGCCATGACACTGGAGCTGCTTCAGGTGAGCCAGCCCTACCAAATGCATCCCACAGCAAAAAGCCTTGCATTTTAAACGACCCCCAGTGGTCCTCTGTACCAGGAGATGGATACTTCAGGATATCCACGTTGCACTTGTACAGCCTTAACACTGCAGAAAGTCACACAGGAACCCACAGAAACGGCTTTGGCACCTCACTTTGTATAGACCAGTACTTCCATCAGCACTGGCACTTTGGGACCCCTCCTCTGAGGGAAGACACACTTCATTTTATGTCAAAACAAGAGTGTGGGTGGGTCACTTGGTTTTTACTCGTGTCAAAGGCAGACAAAGTTTGTCCTGAAGCCCTGCTGAAATCTGCAGAAAGGAAAGGAGAAAGGATATGAAAAAGATCAAATAAATACACACTTACAAGCATGTGTCTGGAAAAATCATTTTAAGATACCCCACACTTGAGAGCTGGTATTCCAATTTCCTATGACAAGCCTTTTGTCCCAGTGCCAGTAAACATTACTTCACTCAGTTTTATAAAAAACAAACAAATAAAATGAGTGATACTGGTTCAGGACCTAAGATAGCAGTAGATGGAAACATTTGTATCCTAAGACCAGGTCTTAAACAAAAACAAACTTCTGTGCTTGTTTTTCCTCTCTGCTTCCTTCCAGAGATGCAGGGACTTGTGGAACAGGTTATCTAGCAAGAGTTATGGTGGCTCTCTCCCCTCATGAGTCCTGGGAATACAGGGGAGACTTTCAAACCAGTGTTGCCATCATTTGTGTGTAAACTGATACTTCAGCTTCTTTTTTTAGCCCTCTCCCACTCAGAGTGCCCCTCTCCTTCATCTCTAGCTCCTCTCTGTACCTTCCATTTCCAGGCCTTTGCTCCCAAGCAGGTGAAAGAGAGGCAAAGCTACTCATCCCCTTGCAGGACATAAAGAAGAGCAGCAGAACTGGGAATGAAGCTGCAAACTGCAGGCAAAGACTCTGGAGGAGCAGAGCCAGAAAAGGAAGGGAGCAGAAGGAAAACAACAGGAAGAGTCCAAGTCACGGCACCTGGAAAGGGATAAAATAAATCAATGACAGATAAGCAGCATATTAAGATTGTGCCAGAACTTCCTCCATCCACAGCTGTGCATTTTTGCCAAGTGTCATTGACTTTTGTGCACTTCCATTCAAATCTCAGCGTATTACTGCCTTTTAAATTTCAGTGTTCACTCTCATGACTGCTCTGGACTTTCTCTCATTTGTTCCTCCCCACCTGAAAGGCAAAACCACTGCCATCTCACCATGGCAGGTGAAGAGAAAACCACACAAGGAAAACAAACCTGCTTACCACGGGAACATAAATATTATATATTTGAGCTACTGGGAGAAAGGAAAAAATTACCGAGAATTAACATAAATCAGAATCTAGAAAACAAGAAAGAGTTAACAGAAAATGCAATTCGGAAGGAGAAAGATTGCTTCTGAGTTTGTCAGGATCCAGAGGAATGTTAATTATAGATCAGGCCATTGCTTGGCTGCAGTTATTGGGGGGAGAAAAAAGAAGATCAAAATGTTTAATTGAATATTCTTGGGAGGGGGCGGTTCTGAATTACTGCTTTTTATGTAAGACCAGATGATACAGCCATCCCACAGGATGGTAATGAGATAACTTTCATTCCAAGAATAATGGAAGAGAATATAAAAACAGCTACTCAAAGTTGGCCATTTTAATTAGTGGACCTAGAAAACTTCCATCTGAAAAGTCTAAACAGAGCTTCTAAGGAGCTCTTGAAACTACTTTCAATAGGAGACAATACTAATGGACTGTAAGAAATAATACAAAAATATTTAAATGTAAACAAGGCAACCAACGTAACAGCAAGTTAACCTACCTACTGTTCATTTCTGATGAAGGGAAGAGATGAAAAAGGGAAGAGAGTAGTGAAGAGCCCAAGAACTTCCAAAAGGAAGAGGAATCAAATTTATGCTTGTAATTCAACAAAAACTGATAATCAAGCTTCTTAAATTTTATCTCATTCTGAAATAATATTACAAGCTTGTAATATTACCCCTTATAGTGTAAGGCAATTGACTTGGTGCTATACAAACAAAGCGGGAGTGAGATGAAGTCAACAGTGCAACAAGGAAATCAGAAATCTCCAGATGTGAAACACAAATGAGCTGATTGTGCCACGCGTTTGCAGTGGGTTCCCACAGGGATCAGTTCTTGGCCCCAGACTCTAATACAGTGACCTGAGAGGAAAAGCCACCACCACTGAAGGTTGCAGATAATGCGGTATCAGCAGGGGCAGCAAGTAACAAAAAGGTCAGATCACAAAGCCAAACCAGAGAACTTGGTAAGCAGCCATAAACAAGAGACACGTCTTAAGTAAAGCTGGAGGGAGGAAGAAAAAAAAAAAAAAAAGAAAAAAAAAAGTATCTTATAGTGCAAACCAGAGACTCCAGGTCACACTTGGATGACTGACAGAAGCCAAGACCCCAGGACTCTGACTTGGCTGAAGGAACATCTGTGGGACAGGTACTACAAGCACTGGGTCCTGGGAAGGAATTACTGCAGATGTGTGCTCATGCTCCAAATGCAGGAGACTCCTGCTGTATTTCAGGTTCAGTCCCTCAGCCAGTGCTGGGGTTTCACTCACTTCCAGGTGCAGCCAAGCACTGGGAACTCTTGCATGGCCATCCCATGCTGTGGGACCAGCACCCAAAGAACTGCAGGGAGGTATTGTAGAATTTTTTGCCTTTTTTATTTCTTTAGGACTTCTTTTGTTTGTATTTGCTTCTTAAATTGGAAACTTCTTTCCTATTTAAAATAAGTGTGCCTGTAAAGCTCAACCCCCAGACACAGCTTTGTACTGTAGCCTCACACCAATCACACAACCTACTGCACAAGTCTGTGTTCCCTGCAAAACCAGAGTTTGAGGACTTCAGAAGACAGAGAGTTGTGAAGCACAAATTTCTCCATGCTCATGGTGGATGCAGCTGTTACTGGCCACAGCCAGGCTCCACTCCTATGCCACCAAAATTGAAAAAAAAGGAAGTAGAACATATGGAGAAAGTTCAGAAACTCACAAGAATCACTACAGAAGGGCAAATCTTGCCTCAAAATAAAAGCAAATAAGAAAAGAAGAAACCAACGTATTCAGTTTATCAAAGAGGAAACAAATGCAGAACATGAATGTTCCTAAGTAATGAAACAGGGAATAAGACTTAAGAGGATGGTTCTACCAGCTTGCAGCTAAGTTTACCATCTGAAGCCAGATCCATTCATTGTGGTTCCCAAGATTAAAAAAAGGGAGAACAATCAATCAAGAAGGAACAGTGCGAATTCTTCTACCCAAGCCATTCTTAATTGAAGACTAGCAGTTGCCCTAAAAAGATATGCAGAAATTCAAACAATCTGGGGAAGTTTTATAGCCCTTGACTTACATAAGGTTAAAATAATTCATCATAATTGTTTCCTTTGGCCTTCTGGTAGCAAAACAAATCTGTTTACTAGAATGGCAGCACGTTCTGGAGAAACTGATGCAAAGCCAGAGCTGGGAAACCTGCTGATGCAGCTCTGCATTCCTGTATTCCAGATAACCTGATATCTTTATCAGAAAGGCAGCTGGGGAACACAGTTCAAGAAGGCAGGTTTGAGACCAAAGGTTGTTCATGTCAGACCCAACGCCCCGCTCACAAGCCTGCTCCAAACACAGCCCTCGGCAAATTCCAAGTGGCCGGCACATCCCACAGCTCTAGCCCACTGGAAGCCTTCTCCCGTGTTTATCTTTAAGGCTGGGTTCTCCAGCTCTGCTGCACAAGTGACTCAGCTTTCTTCCTCACACCAGAGGCCTGGTGAGGGCTGCACACACCTTCCAGCTAGCAGGGACAGGGAGCCCTTAAGTGCCATCACTGCAAGAGCCCCACCTCAACAGCGAGCTGGGAGAGGGTCTTGGAGGAAAGATTTGGCAAGTTTGCATTGGACTTCGGGGTTTCTCTACCAAAGAGACTGAAAATGCAAACACACGCATGCAAACTGTCCCCTATCCTTCTGAAAGTGATTTGTTCCTCAGGATCGGACGGGCAGCTGCAACCACACCACACCACACCACACACAAATGGTTGTGACAAACTGCAAGGACTCCCAAGCAAAGAGCGCTGTGATCATTTTCAGAGTTCACATTTGATTTCCACATCCAATAGATGGCCAGTTTCAGTGCTGACAGCAGACTCCCCACGAGCCCAAGAGAGAGGAATGCTGAAGTGCATGGGGAAATTAAAAGGGAGCTTCCACGTGAAGGGATTTGCTTCAAAAGAAGTCATTTAGCAGTTGCTCACTTCATTAAGTCTTCTAGTTAGTACAGCTGCATGTGTCTGGGCATCTCTTTCAGGGCCTATCATCCTTTCCAAGTTTGCAGCAGCAGAAGGCTGCCCATAGCAGAGAAATCAAAGGCAAATAACTTTAATCTTGCTTTAAATCTGACAAAGAGCACAAACACAAGTGTGTAATGTGCAACCCTGTTCAAACACAGCGAGAACAAGGTTACTTGTGCTCTTATTTTACATTAGAAATAAGCTTTCTTCAAAAAAAATTTTTAAAGCTTTTTTCAATTTGATAAAGAAAAGCTTTAAAAGCAACCAGCTGACAGAATGAAAGAAGAGGGAGCATTTAAGGAAAGGAGGAGTTTGATCCAGTTTTAAAGATTAATTACAAGATTAATGATAGCAGAAGGTGCTCCAGCCAACACCTCCAGCCAGCACACACACACAGAGCCCTGCACAGCATCTTCCCATCCACATCTCCCAAACCCTAATGCCCAAACAAAGCCGCTTTCACTTGTGGCACTGAAATTCAATTAATTGGATATACTGAGCAGGCAAGCGAGCTGTGCAGTGTGGAAGATGCCTCTCCCGAGGCTGCAGAAAGAGCCTGCCAGCGTCCTGGGGACAGAGCTGGCGCAGGGAAGTGTCAGACATTGCATAAGCACAGGCACACGCAATCACTCGTTCCCACTATCCCAGCCAGCGCTAGCTCACTGCCCTGTCAGCCACGGCCAGGATCCAGTCCAGCTATTCAGAGGTGGCTGGGTGCCTGAATGGAGGAGCAGGGAGGGGAGGCCCAGTCTGGGGGTGTGCCTGGGGAAGGACATGGGACCTGTCCCAGCACCCAGCCAGTGCCTCCAGGGGCCCCTCAGCCCCTGCCTGTGCAACCATTACTCCACAGTTTAGAAGCAGGGGGAGTACGGTGGAAAAAATGTTTTTTCCAGACTTTACCAACACATTTTCCATCTAAGGAAAGAAATATGGCCTGGTGGTTAGAGGGCTGGGCAGGAGCTGCAGTCACACGCCACCTGGGCTGGCCTGGGCCTCTCATCCCCTGAGACAAAGGTGCCCTTTGCCTCTTCATTCCATGCACCCAAGGGCAGTAAGGAAGCGATACCCTCCAGTCACAAGGGAGACATCTCAAGGGTAGTGGCATGGAAGATTGCATCACATTAAATGCCAAAATTATCAGCATCATAAGAAAACCAAAGCCAGCTGGGAGATAGAGAAAGCCCCTTGTTGCAGGGCACAGCACTGGACACTGCACGAAGACCAGGAGTGAGACACACACACACAAGCACTTGCAATTGTTTAGGTTAGAAAATACCTTTGAGATCATCAAGTCCAACCCGGCACTGCCAAGTCCAACATTGAACTTGGTCTTTAAGTGCCACATCTGCACATCTTTTAAAAGTCCCCAGGGATGGTGACTCAATCCCTTCCCTAGACAGCCTGTTCCAGCACTTAACAACCCTATTGGTAAAGAAAATTTTCCTATTGTCCAATCTAAAACCTCTGCTGGGGCAACTTGAGGCCATTTCCTCTTGTCCTATCGCTTGTCACTTGGGAGAAGAGACCCAACCCACATTGCTATGACTTCCTTTCAGATAGCTGTACAGAGAGCAAGGTCACCCCTGTGCCTCCTTTTCTCTAGACTAAACAAGCCCAGCTTCCTCAGCTGCTCCTCATAAGATTTGTGCTCCAGATCCTTCAGCACCTCTGTTGCCCTTCTCTGGACTTGCTCCAGCACGTTGGTGTCTTTCCTGTCACAAGGGCGAGCACAGGATTCAAGATGCCACCTCACCAATGCCACATACAGTACTTCAGGCTCTGAGGGCTACCCAGAGGTAAAGCGCAAGCTCAGGAGCTTAGAAGTCAAAATCCGCATTCAAATTTCAGGCGTTGTGATTTCCTCCATGCAGCCTAGAAGCCTCCTGTGGCACATGGCCACACAAGACCCCGCTGCCAGGTACCAACCCAGCACAGCCCCCCACGTTACACAGCTCACGCAGAGAGCACCCAAATGGAGGAAAACTCTCCCGGAGCTAAATGAGTCTGTTTGGCTCTAGGGAAACACAGGTAAAGAGCCAGAAAAGTAATGAGGAGAACCTTGAAATGCTTATCAGCAGTGTGTAACTTCGGAGCCAGTTAGGACTCCACATACATAGATTTACATGCATGTGTATGTGTGTGTGTGCATTAAATATAGATCATTTTTTTAACATGGCACCGTTGGCTGCATAGCACTTCGGATGAGCATCTGCTACAGACCATCTGGGCTGGGAGGGAGGGAGACCAAAACTCTGCGGGACTCTTGAGGAATTCGAAACTTGCAGCGGATTTTACACAGAAAGCTGCTGCATAAGGTACACTGACAAGTGTGTGGTATCAGGAAGGTTCTTTAACTAAAAGAAGGAAAAAAAAAAAAAGAAAGAGAAGTGATCCTAAAACTGCTGCTTCCTGTGGGGGTTGGAGCTGACTACAGATGACAGGACTAACTTCACACCACTTAAATTCAGCATCATGAAATGAAACCAAACCAAGTTGCCAGGACAGGCATCAGTGTGCCAGAAGACCAAGCACTGAACTGACGTTGCCCCAGTGAACTGAAAGTGGCACCTGGTGTTCAGCAGGTTAGCACAGAGTGTCTTTTGCTTCCGTCAAAAAAAAAAAGCACATTAAAGCCACACAAGTTTTAATTCATTAAACTAACATACAAGAACAAATGGTTTCTGTGTAAAGCATTCCAACATCCTTCTAACCAAGACAGCTTCATATTCATAATGTTTATGTGTAGATGGAATCTCAACCACTTCCTTGGGTGGACTGTTGCAACACTTGACAGCCCCTTCCACCTTTTTTTTTCATATTATCCAATCTAAACCCACCCTGGTACAACTTCAGGCCATTTCCTATTGGTTGTCACCTGGAAGAACAGACTGACCCAACCTCCTTTCAGGTAGTTGTATAGGTAAGGTCTTCCCCCTTTCTCTAGGCTAAACAACCCAGCAACCTCAGCCACTCCTCAAGAAGATCTGTACTCCATACCCTTCAGCAGCTTCTGCTCTCCAGAGACTAGAGCAAAGTTTTACAAACTAGATTTTATAAATCAAGGCTCACAATAATCACACCTTATGCAATAACAATACAAAGACTCAGACATGCCAAAACTAAAACCATCAAATTTTCAGAATTGCTGAGCACCCTCCTCTCTATACCTCTATTTTTAACTTTTTTTTTCTAGTTGCAAGAGCTGCAAAGTTTAACAAAGGAAACTAAAGAAGGTGAAATATGTTCAAGTTTGCAGAGTCTGCAAACTTCCCCAGAAAAGTGTTGGGTGTGCAAAAACAGCAAGGGATTTTAAAGCACTGCTCTGTTCTACCAACAAGTTGTGGCTTCAGAAGCCACAAGCTTGGGCTTTGGAAGATCTGGTCTTCAGCAAGTCAAAATGAGCATGGTTGGCACTAATGCTAAAGGAGAAGAACTCAGTGTTTCTGGGATTTCTGAGAGCTGAATTGCTCCTGCGTTGTAACAGTTGCAAGCGTGCACACACTGGGAACTCAAGCATAGGACAGTAGAGAGAAATAGCTCTTCTTTTGGAAAGAGCAGCTGTCCCTCTTTTCCCCACTAAGTTATCTTTATTTTTCCAACAATGCAATAAAAAATAACTAGTAACATTTCAAAAGGACCAGGGTATTTTGTAAAAGGAACACAGCAGATGATTTTATAGAATAGTTTTGTTCCATGAAAGGGCTCTGTTACACAAGCCTCCAGTTTGAGCTTTATGGGGACAGCCAGGCACACTCAGAAAAGCCTGCAAACAGATGGAGATAATAGAAATTTAAATGGACCATCCAGCTTTTAGCATAATTCCCATATGTACTATTCCACAAGCTACCTGGTGGGCGGGATGGGGGGAAGGACTAGAAGAGATCATCAATCTACCCATGCTGCCTACAGTGCTTATTCCCTAACTAAAATGAAAATATTAAATAAAAGCAGTGACAATCTGACATGCTTTTAAAGGTTTAGTGCTCTAGCCATTCTTATTTAAGCAGATGATTTGTCTGATCCTGATGTAAATGCATTCTTAAAAGTTCAGGCAGTAAACAAGGATACATGCTGAGAATCAGCCTTTTTTCATGTGTAGAAATTTGTATTCCTGGCTTTTCTGTTGCTAAGATAGAGGTCCTACACACAGTGCTGTACCTGCAGGAATAAAAGCTGGACAGAACTTTTAACACCACATCACAGTATTGTTAGGCAATGCATTGTATTATCAAATAACACCACGACTCTGCACCTCCAAGAGGGGCAACTGGGCCAATTAGCAAATGGGCTACAGACCCAGCCAAGGGCTGTGAAATCTCTCACTGCTAAGGGATGTCCATGTAAGTATTCAGGTGTTCTGCTGGGACACTGTGAAGCTGGTGTTTTGTTTAGGAAAAAAAAATCCAGCACCTAAGGAGGACTACAGAGAGGGTCCCTACCAGGACTTACAAGAACCACAACACAGACCTTCTGAACTCTTCAGTGATAAGACAAGAATAAACAAGACACAAAGACACAACTGGGGAGCAGAAGAGGAATGTGCACAGTTCCCCATCTTGTCTTTCAACACTCAAATTCCCACAGTAATGACTCTTTTATCCCTGAAAACAAGAGCACACTTGTGAAACTGGTGCTGGAACACCATCAGCAAGCCACCTCAACTGATATACACAAGCTTCATCCTTGGCAAGATAACCTTGAGCAGCAAAAAGGTCCTGCGGTCATTCACCTTGTTCAGCCTCTGCCAGTGGTGGCACAAGAGCACACTTGTGAGCTGTGATGGGGAAGAGCCCTGGAGATGTTGGGGAAAGGGACAATATTTCACCAACAGCCACCCAGAACATCTCAGGTGCTTTTTGTATCAAATACCTATCTAACCCAAAGATACCCGAACCCTTTAGTCGCTGCCCAAAAACTCAGATAAACAAGTTCTATAAAAAAATCCAGAAAAACAGCATTGGTTTAAGGTAACAGCGTGCCAGACACCTGCAGGACTATCACTCTCATGATGGCAGGAGCTGGCCTTCACCCCTGCCACTCCCGTTCTCAGGAAGGGACAAGGTGCCTAACTCACCTGCCTGGGCAGGGTTAAGCTAAAACACTGGTGCATAAGGCCCGGGCACCTCTTCCCACGACAGTCTCCAGCAGAGACATGAAAGGGACAACCGGAGGCAGCAGTATGGAAAAGCAACCCCGTGCAAAGAAAGACCAAGTACGTGCCCAGAGCAGCCACGGGCCAGCCTCAGCCCAAAGCACAAACACAGAGTTGTTGTCCTCGGAAAGAGGCAAGAGCATCCCCGCAGTTCACCCCACCAATGTCCCAGCCGTGCTCTCACACTTTATATTTAATTCCCAGTAACCGATGTGTTAACCCCTCCCCCGATTTACACCATCCCTTTGGCAGAATGAAACCACACGGTTTCAGCGGGGTTTGGTTAAAAGTTATGCACACACGCAAGGCTCAGTGGTCGCAGGGTCTCAAAAGCCTGGCTGTTGGCGCTGACCCCTGCCCCTTCCCCTCCGGTTCCAAAGGAAACACAGAGACATTTGTTGTGGACCCGCTCCCCCGCGGGTGCACAGAGCGGGGTCTGTGCAGGCACGGTGGAAAGCAGAGGTGGGCTCCCGCTGGAGGCGAGCTGGGCTCCATCTGCCTTTCACACGGATTTCTGAGGCTCTTTCTTCCTTCTCGTCCAAGGCACACAAACACAGAAAGTGAGACATTTGTGAGCAGAGGCAGGAGCAGTTTCGTGGCCCTGCGGAGAAGGAGCAATAGCCCCCACATCTCCCCATCCACTCTGCACTCCCCAGCAGAGTCCCTGCCGAGGCGGGTCTGGCAGGGATCCAGCCCACCCGGACACTGCGCCAGGAGCTTGCAGCTGCAGGAATGTCTAGGAAAATGGGCGCACGCAGCTTTTTTTAATTGCATGCCTCTGCTTCCACCGTCTCAGACTGCCCTGTCTGGGTACATTTTGGGGTTGGCTTCCTTTTTGTCTTTCTTATTTCTTTCCCAAGTTCTACTTTTAGGTGGATGGGGAAGAGGAGGGCCAAGGGGAGCAATTATAAGGCAGCCTATTGCGATGGAATGCTCCTCTGCTTATTCCTAGACTTTGAAGGGATGCTCTCCGCCCTAAATGACCACAATCTTATCTTATCCTCATTTTTGGGTAACACTTGGGTTTTTTCAAACTCTGAGAAACTCTTTTTCTCTGTTGATAGCGGTGAAGAAAGCAGGAATCTCAGACGACACAAACCAGTGTGAACAAAGCTGAAGGAACGCATTTGAGAAAACCTCGATGTGCCTGAAAACCCACATGCAGGAAGGAGTGTTATAACAACATCAAGCTATGAAACATACTTTGGCAACCTATCTTTAACAGCTCAAGAGTCTAAATGCTGCTCATATCCAATGGATGAGAGCACATCTTGAAAACTGAGCAAGTCCTGGCAAAGTCACATACAAACTACTCAGCTACGCCAGCTCTGTCATTAAAACTCAGGCTGAGCACAACAAAGAGGCACATTCCAACTGCAAGACTCGATTTGAAGCCATCACACCAGACTGCAAATGCAGAAGGAGTCCATAAATATACAATTTCTTATAGCCTGACTTTCCTCCTATCTGTTTCACCAAAAGGTGTGGTTCAGCCTCTTTTCAGCATCCCACAGCATCACTAGACCACGCAAAAGGCCACCACCAGGAAAATCCTAGTATTGCTGTGTCACTGGAATTCTGAGATAAAAATGTTTAACAGCCATAACCTGCAGAGATACATGCCCTTCTGCCAGAAACTTTTGGTTTATGCCTCACACTCAACAGAAGGCACCATCCTTCCCAGAAGTTGCCATTCTTTGAGTGAGCAGCTTTACTCCACATCCGCTGCTCCAGCTCAGTTCCACCAAGATGGAATTGTGAGTTATTCAAGCTAACAGGGACCCCTTGGTAGAGCAGTACGAGGGAGCTATTCCAGGTTCAGTTATGCCAGCAGCTCTAAAGTGGACAGCCAGAACACCTAACCAGCTGTTAATTTCTTGCTCTCCCTCCCACAGGTGATTTTGGCTTTATTTCTACCTGTTTGGTCAATCAGGACTGACCTCATTTAAGAGATCAGCGAGATTCCACAGATTTGAAACAGCAGCAACCCAAGCACTCAGCCCTGTAAAACTCAAGCTCTCTCAGGAAAATTGGAATTTCTTTTTTCCACCTCTCAGAACTGCATTGTTTACAGCAGCAGTTCACCTCACAGCCTATTTCTTCTAGGAAACACAAGAGAGTGTAGATGTAAGTAATCCAGTGTTTTCATGCAGAATCTTACATGATTCCACATGATAAAAAATCATACATTCTTCCTGCATCATCTGGTGTGTGTAAAGTCTTTATAAAATTAAACATTATGATGTAGGATGTTTAGGCTGCTTCATCTAAATCACACTGCCTTGCACAGAGCACTGCTCCCTTTACAGGTATTACAAATGACAGAATTTGGTGATTTAATTGCAACAATTGGACTATTCTGGCTGAGGTCAGGTGCACAGAACTTCAATGAAGTGAAAAATGCACTTCCACAAAAAAAAAAAAAAAAAAAAAAAAAAAAAAAAAAAAAGAAAATTCCACCTGTATTCTTGCAGCAGGTCTGCAGATCTTTGCCAACAATATGGGCCACTCTTCATTTTCTATAATTATTCCATAAAACACAGTAAGGTATTTTAGCATTTATTTTCCAGATAAGGTAGTGCAAGAAGTGACCCCCTCAAACTAGAGCAGCATTTGGCACTGAAAATGCAACAAATACTTGAGTATTCCTGTAAGTGATCTGCAAATCTATCTGTGCCCACATGTGTAAGTCTGGAATAGAGATACTCAGTCTTCAGCCTCAAGAAGAACCAAAACTGGTAGAGACAACAGACATCTTTAAGAATTCTTCTTAAATTCATGGAATGAGCAATTTGAGCTCTACCGAAGACTTCATAAAATTTCTTTGTGTGAAGATGCACTTTGAAGTCCAATTTCACTAAATTGTCATGCCATGGTCATAGGATAGAAAAAAAAACCAGATTGATCTGGACATCTTGTCCAAGTTTGCACTGCATAGCTGTACTATCTCCAGGGTGAACAGCTCTTTCCTAGAGAAGAATGTGTGGTTTGTGTGGTTCCCTATCTTTATGATCTCATGGATTAGCCTGAAATGCCTCGGGCTACAGTGCATCCTGACCAGGACATACTGTCTCTTATAATGTTGCAACAACAAAATTTAAGTGCTGAGTAGATTTCACAGGCTACTCTCTCCAACCCTGAGTCACCCAAAGGCTGGAGGTGTCAGAGTTACCATAAATCAGCATAATCCTGCAGGCTATGCCGACAGCACTGCCACTGCAAGCTCTGGGAGGGCACTAGCAACACTGCTTCCTCCAAAACCTGCACACACTTTTGTTACAGCACACACACAGAACTATTCAACCCTTCCTACTGAAGGGAATACCTGCTTCTGGCATGTAATGTTCCCATATCCCACCAGAAAAGATTACTCTAGGTAGTCTCTAGGTAGTACTTCATGATGGCAACAGATCAGCCTCAAACTGAGCAATCCACTCATCTCTGGGCCATCTGGCATCCACCAGACACAAAGGACCTGACTTTGTTTCTAACTACAGAAATAATGCAGACATGCTTTAGCAATTGGAAAATAAAATTCAAAGTTCTTTTGGCCTGACCACTGCAGTGGGGTTTGTTGGGGTTTTTTTTCCTGGTCTTCCATATATAGTTGTGACAGCAGCAGCAAAACATTCTCTCAGCCGCCCTCCCACAGCTGAGTCTGTACCCACCCACACCACAGATGTACTCAGAGGTACAAACCCCTCCCTCCCTATTTACACAGCCTGACAAGCCTGGGATGCCACTTGCTGCAGCACTGTTGGTGCTCCAGCCCTCCCACAAGATCCCAAATTTGTGTCTCTGGCGCAAGGCAGTAACTGTGCAAAGCCTAAGGAACAGGACGAGCCATGTACATCTCAGATTCCAGAGCAGTGTGGGACCAGGGCTGGCAGGTAACTATCAAAAACTCATACCAGGAATGATTTCATTCTTACAGAATTATCAAGTCACATTTTAAGCACTGCATATATAAGAGTAGATTTCAAAATGTTTCACACTTCCATGTTTTCTTTTTCACATATGCTTCCATCTAGCAAAATCCCACCGCATTAATGAGCAAGATCTTTACCTTCCTTGTGGTTATGCATAATCCTAACTAAGCAAAACATGCACCTTCCACTTAAACTTCTTTAAGTTACTTAAGCTACATTAGTTAAACATTATTCTGCTAATGTGCCAGTGCCACATTCTGATATATTCTGCTTTGGATGGTGCACTCCCACTCTTTTCCCAAAATACAGAAACTGTCTCCAAAATACTGCACACCTCCAAGAAAAACAACACACCAGTGGATAGATGACAGTTTCTTGCTAAGGCTGAGCACACTCCTTCCCATGTGGAAGAGGGAATCAAATTTGGATCTTCTGAGGTTTGCATCACTTCCTGCTAAGGGCATATTTCGTCTTTTTTTTTTTCCCTGTCTTTAAACCTCCTTTAAACCCCTCCAAGCCCAGCCAGAATCCAAACCAAAGTGGCTGAGCCAGCTTGTACTACACTTTATCAGTCAGCCTTTGACCAAAGCAAGCAACCCAGACTTCCCAGAGGTGCCTCTGACCAGCAGGCCCAGCTTCTCACAGTGGCATCGGTACACACAACTGATGATGTCTGCCAGGGAAAGATAAAAAAAGTACAGTCTGTAGATAAACATTCTGCTGCTAAGTCACAGGTTCATCACACATATACCAGAAATATGGAATAAGAGGAACCCAGCCTCCTTTAGTGATAACTCTTGTTTTAAATGAGATTACAGACAGTTTCTGCTTTCTTAAATCTCTTCCTGGTCCAACTAGTCTTTATTAAAGTTTTAAGCTAAGAGAGCTTCTTGCTAATTTTTCCTCCCAAATTCTGTCAAACTGACTGTTGTCCAGTCCATGTCCTGTCCCTTAGTCTGGACCCCCTGAAGAGCTCTCCAAAGCTTAATCTGGAAAGGGAAGAGGTTCTCCTATTAAAACATATTCAGCAGGGGCTGGCAGGTCTGAGTTAGATACACAAAAACCTAACAAAGAGAGCTCCACAAGACCACCAGCACCTACCAGCAAGGTAAGGAGCAGAAGTGACACCCTCCTACACTAGGAGATTTCTAGGGCAGGAGTTGACTGAAAGAGCACACATTTCTCAGCTCTTCTACATCTCTCTGCCCCTTCCCTGGATCCCCTCAACAGATCCTCTGGCTATACCCTTTTCCAGTAAAATAATGGAAATCCTTTTTACTCCCCATCGTGGTTACACTTGTGCCCTTTCATATGAGCCTGTCCACCAGTGTGAGAAACTGCACACTAGGCTATAGAGGAGAAGACCTAAACGAGGCAGAGATGTTCTTCACATAAAACTATTTAAAAAATTACATTTTATAACCTTTTTTTTTTTTCCTCTCTGCCAGAGAGGGATGGAAAAACCCTCTCCTTCCTCCCAACC
Source organism: Peucedramus taeniatus (assembly GCA_013400575.1). Lineage (NCBI taxonomy): Eukaryota > Metazoa > Chordata > Aves > Passeriformes > Fringillidae > Peucedramus > Peucedramus taeniatus. The sequence continues at coordinate 289,349 of WBNO01029457.1, read as the reverse complement.
TTATTTTTCTGTTAGGTTTTCAAGGGAACACCACCAGGACAAAAAGACTGTTTGCTAAAAAGGAGACTCTGAGAAGTTAACAGTGATCTCGAGCATCTGAATATACTGTCTGCAGTTAGACTGACCATCAGGTCTTAAGGTTCTCTGCTCACTCCCTAAGTGGGGAACATCCCTGTTTGGCTTGGCTCAGCTTCCTGAAGCGCTGCGTCACTAACTGGAAACAGGCGGCTTTGCAGGGAGATTCCAAGAAAAAGCCCAAAGGAGCAATGCAACCACAGGCACCACTCCTCAAATCAAATCAGGGGAAAATACAGGATGCTGAAGGAACCAGGTCTTTGCTTGGTCCCTGGCTAAGCTAACAAAAGACGGTTTAAGTATCTCTGTGATGCAAATAACCACAGTGAGGAACCTGAATGTGCTGGTTACATTAATTGTGCCCTTGTACTTCAGAGAAATTCCTGAGAATCTATTTAGAGACAAAAAACCCAACCTCCTCCCTGCTGTTATGAGACATTACCAGGCCATGTGTGACATCAGGGCTGCTTCTACACCAGGCCCCTCTCCCCTCCAAAGTCCAGAGGGAAGATCAGTTCCTGTGTGAGTACAGCTCCAGTCCGAGATGTGTCAAGTATCTCTGTTTAATGCAAGAGTTCTGAAGCAAAGCATCACCCAGACACATTTCAGATTGTCACAGCACTGCCTCAAAGCTCACTCTCAGTGCAGCATCTGCCAGTGACTGAGCTGGTCAAAGAGCTGTTTCCCAGCACCAGCACAGCCATCTCTCTTTGGCATGTAGTGCAGACCTCTGATGTCACAGCCTGGGCTGCACACAACTCATCACATTTCCTTACCCCACCTTCCTCCACACTTCTTCACACCCCTACTTGGTCCAGGTTTTCTCAGGCATTTGCTCACTCACTTCGTATCATCTCCACAGAATTCTGACTCCCATTTTTCCCTGCTGCTTGACTAAACTGATGGAATGCAGCCTGCCTGGCTCAAACACCAGACCTCTTGTTGGAGATCTAAGCAGAAGTGGGAATTGAGATTTTTGGGACGCCGGCTGTAAAGTGCCTTAAGAGGGCTCAATTAAGAGAGAACATGTAGGTCAAGAGAGACCCCTCAAAGGCCTTCTGGCAGTACTCTGAAAAGCCAGGCATGTCTTGTCCTGTGGCCACACTGCCATGGGTTACCTTGCACAGCAGAATGGCTATGGCAGTCAGAGGAGAAGAACTTGCTGCACAAATTAAGTGGTGCTGAACGACCAGCATTGCTCATTTATTCCATCCCCAGACAGGCTCTGGAGGTGACTCCCAGCAGCACGTAGCTTCAGCCTCTCCTGGTGGAGCCTGACCAGCCTGACAGGATCATCAGGCTGAGGAGCTTCATTTCTTGCCAGACATTCTCCAGGAGGCACTCCATGCTGAGCAGGTCAGGAAGGGGCCACTCCACAGGAGCAGCAGCATTCCCCCACACACGCCACCACACTATAGGCACATTGGGACTTCATACCACAAGGAGAAGCAACACTGCTTTAGAGAAGATGGGCACTCTCCTGGTCATTGCCATGTTTCCAATACAGCTTTTTGGACACTTTCAAACCAACATCTGCTGTACACACTATACTAAAATAAAATATTTTTGCTTCTAGCATATTCCAGAGAAAAAGCAAAACAGCATTACCACTACAAAAGGTTATGCCATGCCATGGAAGCAGTTTAAGGCAGTATCTTTTGTCTGCCAGCTACCTAAATACAGAGATGCCAAGGGAGAAAAATTACTCCCCCTTTCTAAATGTCCCAGGCCCTCTCCTCCTCCTGTTTCAATTTGCATGTCAAAATTAAAGACTATTTCCCTATAAACTATGAGAAGACTGACCCTGCATCACACAGAGACCTCCAGGCTTGTTAAAATGCTGCAGAAGTTCTGAACAGGCGTTAGTGAGGTAAGGCTTGCCACAGCCAAGGGATTTTAAGCTTCCTCCAGCTGATGGTGTAGAATAGTACAGGCATGTAGAGTGATGCACAGAGGCAGAGGGACAAGAACAATCTTCCACTGTTAAACACTGGGGTAAAAGTTGGTACCTTATCAACCACCACCTTCTATCAATTATACCTTTAAAATGAAAGCTACAAACTTTGCTTTTTTATCTGCATAATTAACTCATCTTCTCACACATTTCCTTATTTCTCATACTTCATCCTAACTGTCTCGCTTTCTGCTTTTCCTCTGCCCTTCCCTTGTCAGAGTTGAAGACCCTTGGCATACTGGCACCAATCATGTGTGTTTTACCCACTCTATCCCAGAGGCTTGGAGGATACGAGGCCACCATTGGTACTCAGCTTCAAGAGGGAACCCTGTATTTTGGGACTAATGTCTTTTTTCTAGCAGAAACCTTATCCTTCTCCATCCACCTTGAACATTTTCCTCCTTATATGTGCCAAGAGGTGTCATGATAAACACAAGCAGTTCAAAAACAGCTTGAAGCAATTAAAGCACTTATTTAAACTTCACTGAAATCAACAGTTCAGGAAAATGACCAAATGCTGTGATGCATGTTATGCCTTGAAGTATCCAGGATCAACAGACCCAGCAATAAAGTTTTATAGCATTTCAAGCTAGAAAGGACTATGAAACCTTCCTAATCTTCCCTGTCCTAATCCACTGTTTCCATGAGGTACCCTTATATAGGATCTGATTAATTTGTTGAAATATAACTGCCAGAAGAGAACATGGGTGTGCCTCAAAGACTGAGGAATGAGCATTTTTCTTAACTCAAGTATATTTTAGCACTTTTTTGTTATGCTTTCCAAGTCTTGATTTCCAGTATGTGTTCACCTGTCCCATAGGTAGACACATTCTTTTGTTCCTAGTCACATAACTTTGCTTCCAGACCATGGATGAAAACCTTGAGAAGCCTCCTGTCTGGCACCTTTTTGCAGAACCCAGTAAGTCTATCCTCTGACACCAATTCTCCAGTAGCAACTACTTTGAGTCAGTCCTTTAATTCCATACTTTGTGCTACAATCTTTCAACCAATACAATGAAATAGCCAATTGCTTGCAAAATTTCTCCACTTACTATCATTTTTTTTCATTCCAAAGAATGAAACCAGGTTTGTCTGACTATATCTGCTTTCCATTAAATTCTACCTACAAGGGTTAAATCCTCTCTGTATTATTGCCCTCTGTAACTGTGGAATACTAAAAGATTCCAAGTATTTTTACATATCTTTGGTACCAGGATATCCAGTGCATAGTTTTAATTTCCTCCCCTTTACTCTATTAATTGAATATTTTCAGATATTTCCTCGTGATGTCATGACCCAACAAAAATCAATGTCAACAAGCCAAACTTCCCCTCTGGGACCTTCCAGCCTATCTGGATTTCCAGTTATCTAGATTTATTGGTTCCAAGACGATTTGTAACCTGATTACTGACAGTGACTAATTTTCATATGGCACCATTTAGAGAAGTCTCCTTTCTACCCTTACGCTTGCCAACATTGTGTCTTCCCCTTGGATATTCTTTGTTGATCATCATCATCTTCTCTTTACTTCACACTGATTCTTTTTTACCCTTCTCTAACCTGTAAGCATTAGATTGGACAAAAAGAGAAAAGGTACTACCAGAGGACATTAGCAGTTTAAAAAAGGCACAGCATAATGACAGCTTAAGATTCATAATCCCCTTTATGATAATTTTAATCTAAGCACAAAGCTCTGAAGGGATCTTGCTGTGAGTACAGAAATATTCATTATCTGTGTGTTACGAGAACCACAGCTGAAATCAAAGTTTTCAGACACTCTAATCTGGTACTAGTACTGAAAATGACATTACATACATCACATGAAACTGAGAAAGATGCCTCAAGAATAGTAATGTGAGCTTAACATAAACTGTTCTGATCACACCACTTCCTCAAACTCCTCCAAACACCTGTCCACCTTCAAAGCAATACATATTTACTGTTTGTAATCATTTCTCACAAACATGCTACTTTAACAACTTACTTTTGCTGCTGTTCTTGGAATTCTCCCATATTAGCCTCTTTCAGATATCCAGGTGTCAAGAACTGAAAAGTCCTCAGCCAAACTGACATACTGACACCTGCAAGACCCAGGTTTTGAAGAATCTCCCCAAACCATACTTTTCAACACTTTCATCACCGCAGTGGCGGCAGCACCGTTAACTGGCCATCTCCAGCCACAACCCAGTCTCCTTTACACCCAAACTTCACAGCTTTCTGCACTCAATAACTGCTTCAGAAGCAATGCAAGTTCCTGCAGAGTCTCATTTCTTGCTTACAATTCCAAGCTCCCTTTTCCCCCTCAAATGCCTGTGAATTTGAAACAATTTCCTTGTAGCTCCAGTGGCTCCATCCCAGCTACCACACCATGTAATGCCCCTCTTGAGCACTAAAGCCACATCTTAAAATCAAATAGGGTTTTTTCCCATCCCCAACTAATCTTGCCAGCAAGTTGCCCCAAGCAAGGTTCTTTTTCATTAAAGCTAAAAAAAAGATGTTCTGGACACGAAGTGCCTTTAAACTTTCTAGAAAAGTAATCAAGATTTTAACTGCACAATTTTGAAAGTTGGTGACACTTTTTGTGTCCATTTTTATCTTGCAGATCTTGCAGTGTTTGTAGTTAAGAAAAAACCAGCAACATAAATTAAGTTCATATTTTCCCTGTGGTTTCTCGAACATATTTCTAATAACCCAATAAACAAGTAACAGCAATAGGGAAACAGAGCAGGCTCCCCAAAGCACTTTTCTGATGGAAATTTAGCTGAAATTTTGCTCTGAATTAGAACAGCCAAATGAGAAGTCACAAGTCACTCTAGACAAGTACAAAATACTACTTTTTCTCTTTTAGTCCTTCTGGCAAGCAACAGCATCCACTGACAGCCATGAGGAGCAAACGAGCCAAATTGAAAAAGAACCACAAAAGCACTAAGGCTCGACGAGGAGGCAAATTTTGCATCCAGAAAGCTCATGCCTTAAAAACAGTGCCAAAGCTCATTCCTGCCATGCCTGTCCTGCAGGCAGTCAGGCCTGAGCAGTGCCTTCCAGCGGCCGGCAGAGACAGCCAGCTGCAGACCCCAAGGGAGCAGCACCCACGCACATCTGGAGCCCTCCTGCAGCTGCCAGCTCCTGCTCTCTCCTAGTGAGCCTCGGTTCAGCCCCTGCAGGAGTGATGTGTGGGAAGGAGTCAGCCAGGCACACAGGCACCCATCTGGAGAGGCAAGGGGGAAATGCTTCCCAGTGAGAAGAAGGGCAGATGGCTCACAGCCAGCCATAATGGACATCCCCAGAGAGCCCTAAGTCCTTGAAACATTTCACCAGGGAGCACACAAGACATTAGAGCCATATGTAGGCAGTGCCAGTTTGCTTTTCTTTCCTTTTTCTAAAAAGAACCCTTCTTCTTTGTGCCCTTTTTCTAAAAAATACATCTTACTAGCCTGCCTGAAAGCCCACACCACTCCCAGGCCTGAGTCACACACCCAGCAGTGCAGGGGGGAGGCACAGAGGAGGAGGGGAAGGGAGCTGCAGAACCAAGGAGCTCAAACAAGACATACCATCAGTGCTGATGACGAGGCCAGTTACACCCATGATGAGAAAGACAGATGTTTAGCAGAAAGTCAGCCGATGCCTCATATTAGCAGTTATGAAAGTGGAGAGTCCAGACATATTTTCCTTCAGACTTCATCCTTTGCTAACCGGGACAGATCCCAGAAAGCCAGGTGTCTGGCTGCAAGAAGTACTGCAGAACTTAGTTCTAAGGTCCTAGTCTTGGCCCCTCCTGAAGGCATCACCATGTCTGTAATATCCCAGGCTTTCTAAGGCAACCGTGCCATCGGCTTCATGGTGAGAAAATCTAGGAGAGAAGATCAGTTCTCTGCTGCTCCTGAGTTTTGGCTCTACACATACACAAATCCCTCCTGCGGGTACCAAAGGCTCCATAAATGAGAACACACATGTCTTCAGATAACCACCACAAAATGAAAACATTGCAGGCGGATTACTGAAACCAATAAAAGAACCTATTTTTTTCCTAAGACTGGGAAAAAAAGCAGCCTTGGAATAAGCATTCTCTTGTGCACAGAATTTGCTGCAGGGATGAAGGAACAGAGATCTGCTTGGTATTCAAGGACTGAGTTTGAGGGTTTTTTTGGTTGGGCGTTTTTTCAGGTTTTAGGTCTACAAAACTCCTCTATGCTACTCACATGAGCTAATCAATGAGGTGGTCTCTTCCCACACCCAGTTTCAGGGTTATCCACAAAAAGGAAATAACACAGGTATGAGATAGCATAGACAAACAGCCTTGAAACAAACCAGTCTGCTGCCCAGCAGTGCCCTGTCTCAATCTGAGCAGGTCAATGCCTTGAGTCCAGACTGCTGTAAAAGGAACCACAGCACAGCTTTAGCTGAAACAGGGCTCAGGTCATCTCTAGCCCAGCCTTCTGCCCAAACAGGGCCAACACTAAGCTAAGACCAGCTTAATCAGGGCTTTAGCCAGTCAGGTCTTAAAAACTTCCAAGGAAGGAGGCGGTGCAGTCTCCCCAGGCAGCTCTCTCCAGCGCTCAGTTATCCTTACAGTGAAGTCCTTTTTCCTTAACAGTCTGAACCTCTCTCACTTCTGCTGATGTCCATTTCCTCTCACCCTCCTCCTGCAATGCTGTGGTGTAAAGAACCTATTTTTCCACTCTTTTCTACAGACCTTCATATCACAGCATCCAAACTTTGAAGAAGAGAAATTAAACTGGGTACTCCTAAGCACAACAACTGAAAGATGCTTCTCTTGTTTCACAAGTCACTATGTGCTTCAAAGAATTTTGCCACAGCTGAGGACTCTGCTCACATCCAAAGTCAGGGGCAGCACTTAACATCTTTAGTGCAGAACAAGGGCAAATGACTTTCCCTCCTGTCTAATGGAGATCAGCCCATCTCACCCAAAAAAGCACATCCTTACCTCTGCAGGCAACTTCAGCTGCAGCAAGAGCTCGGAGATGAGCACTGCAGGGTCACCAAACAGCCTGGGCTCATCCCAGCAGAACTGCAGGAGTGCAGTGAGCCCAGCTCCTGGTGAGCCACTAAAGCCCATCAGGAATACTGCTCTTTGCCCCTACACTACAGGAGAGGAGCCTCCACCAACTTCTGCCCTGCACTGCTGCTCAGGACACATCCAATTTGGCAAGGAAGGAGGCCTGAAGATCCCTAAGACACCCAAAGCTCCCTAAGAGGTTATTAGAGCACCCTGGTCTCTATTTCTCACCCCATATGACTGACAGATTGCATGAAAGGACAAAGCCAGCCCCAGCACAGCTGCAGAGGAATGTTTTTCTTTGGCAGAGAGGAGAGAGATGAAGTGGGTGTCATGTTTTTCCATTAAATTTTTGCCTGCCACCACAGCAGAGCCAGATCACATACAGAAGATTGAAAGCCAGTTAGCAGCAGATAGCAAAAAAAAAAAATAGGAGGAAGTAGTTTCCAAGATACAGAGAAGGCCCAGAGAGGTCACTGGCAGTATTCAGCTCCACATTTGGATGGATGGCACCTATGGGGACAGCTCTAGCAATTCAGGGCTATCCCATTTAACCACATGTTATTTTCTCACATTGCCTTCTCTGCTTCCCTACTCACCCTCAGGAGAGGGAATGCGCATTATTTGGTAGAGTATGTGTATCCTTCCTGCACACATTTAGCACTCCACTCAATCCAGTGACTTTCTTTTCTGCAGTTGTGATCAGTGTCTGACAGCTCACAGATGGAGAGAATGAGGAAAAAGTTCCTGCTCTGAAAAGCTCAGCATCTCAGACTGAATGTGCACCTCAGCTATGCTATGGTTAAACCTCACCATTTTTCACCTGTCTTCTCTACTGCCTATTACTCACTTCAGAGAGGTGAAAGGGCAACATATTTGCCAACAAGATTGTGGCCCTAAGCCAAACTTATTCTTTGCATGCTATCTCTTTTGCTTGTATGAAAGAAAAATAATTTAGCATCCAAGGCAGCCTCCACTTTTCACCAGCACTTGACATCATGGAGGGGTGGTGAGGCCATGGACCAAGCCAACATCAGTGCTTCCTTGAAAATCAAGTCTGTCTGTTTTTCTGATACATACCCACATCCTCAAACAACCCTTTTTCTTACTGACCCTTGAACAAATACCTCTTCCAGGCAAACCCTGTTCTTCCCAGTGACAATAATTGCTGGTATCGAATAAATACACACATGCACATCAGGCTTGCATCTAAGCACAACTCATAAATCTACTCTGACTATTCCCACTGCACATTCCTTCAGCTCAAAATGCAGTTCCACTACCCCTTCCCCAGCCAAATATTCCTACCTGCCCTTTCATGTCAGCATCAGTACCTGGGCTGCTACAGGGCAAGCTGTGTCAGGGAACTGATAAACCTGAAAGCTAATTCCTGGAAAAAAAAAAAGTCATTTTAAAACTGGATGAGCTCCCAGGCAGCTGCCACAACAGCCTGTGGTTACATCCAGGTGCAGAACTGCACTGTCAGGTCTTGTCACCCACCAAAAAAACACAGCCAGAAGGCATCTCCATGATTCAGAGAGATATGAATAGGGAACAACAGCACAAAAGAATGTGCCCTCCTGAAAACACAGACTAAGAGCTCCACTGTGAGAGCCCCCCTCAGGGACCTACCCGGAATGTATTTCTCTTGGAAAAAGGCAAGATGCTCTAGGGAATCACAGGAGTTAAAGGGGGGACCTTGTAAGCTCAGGGTCAGCAGTCAAGACAGCCTGTGACAAATGCCACCAAGCCAGGTCAGACACTCTGTGTCTGACAGCAATTTCGCCTATCAGAAATTACTAAGGTCTCACCCACAAAATGATCCTTCTCCAAAAGTGAGAGAAGCAGCCTAGGACAGAGGATACAGATGATGGATGTTTAAACCAAGTATTATGAAGTGACTGGAAAACAGCTTTTGGGAATACAGGGAGGAAGGTGTACAGACAGCAGTAAGGACAGCAAGGCCTGATAACCAACATTTGCATACAAAAAAGCACAAAAAAGCAGCACCTATCTGCAAGTGCAAAGCCAGCAGTAAAACTTGACCGGTCAGAGATAGGGGGCTACTTTCAAAATGTCTTCAAAGCAAGAACACAGTATCTCAGAGGGACCTTGTGAGCTGAGGGGCCAAGAGAGAATGAGCCCACAGCGACACAGAGCTCCCAGCTCTTTGGAGGGAGGAGTGGCCAGCAAGGCATAGCACACACTGGCCTCCTCTACAGACACAGATAATCCTAAAAAAGCAAGACTGCTTTAATAAAAAACTAGTCCCCATCCCAGGATAGGGGAAACTCACTCAGCCCTAGCTAAGAAGGGACTCTTCACATTGCAAACAAAGACCTGCAAAGAGCACAAGTTCCCATCAGTAGATAAGTTCAACAACTCCAGACACAGGAAAGCCCTGTCTGGTAACACCATGAGTGAAATTCCTTTAGCCCTGTTATCGTGCACAACCTGCTCCATGCGTAAGGACTGGCTTTCCAAGGGAAACATTTACAGAGCACAGTGCACATCAGTCACGTCCATTAGGAAAAAGAATAAATAGTGAGTTTGTACATTATGCTGGCTCATTCCTATCTACCATGCTTCAAAGTTGGTCCCAGGACAGACTAACATTTTTTCCAGCTCCTGTCTTCACTGCAGATCAAGCACTTCACTATACAGTTACAGCCAGCAACTCAATACCCCCATTTTTCTAATTTTAACTGTCAGAAAACAGCAGGGTAAAGTTTCAAGGTCTCCTACTTGTGTTTATCTCCACTTTTAGAGGAACTGTAGATCAGTTAGACCCATTACAAGTATGTGACATGTCTCTTGGCAAACTGGAATGGTTTTCTTATTTAAATTTGGGAAGAAAATGAGAAGGAGAAATGGTTTTCAGTGCAAGGCACCATGTACAACTAATTTTGCTGTTCAGCAGTTGTGATGTTGACTTTTTTATTGATATGGAAAGTCATTGACAAAATTTAACGCTACTGCTTTGTATGAGCTCTGTATTCAACTATTTAAAAATCTCACTTTCTCATTTCCCCTCCTCACTGCAATTTTGGAAAAATCTTTGCAAGTACTGACTGTACAAATATTTTACATTAAGTCAGCTGCAGGTGTATAGAGAAGAACGAAGGAGGGATTTCAGCTTTATGACTTGTGGGCAACAGACCAAACCTCATGTGCAAATAAAAGAAATAGCTCTCCCCCAACCAAAATGAAACAAAAATTGGATCCAACTATACTGACACCAGAGAGCTACATACAGCCACCACACAATAAGATACAGCCAGCTCCACATCCACAAGTGCTGCAGCAACCACAGCTTTCAATTAAATACGCACACACTGTAAAAATCAAGCACTGTCATCCATTAAAATAACGACTGCCGTACTCCAAAGGCCCGAGGCACTCCCTGGCAGCTCATCCAGAAGCAGCTTTCCTGCAGAAGTCATTAGAAACACAAAGTAGCAGCAACCATCATTTTTGTGGCAGAGGAAATGAGTCACCAGGCGAGCCCGCTGAGGTTCAGAGGTTTGTGATGGGGAGGAAAGAAGGCCAGCTCAGAGTTTCCCTGGCTCATCTTAGATGACAATCACAATCCTGACCATTAACCTTCACCTTTGGTTTTGCTGTCACAGGGACACAGAAACTTAGTAGCTGCAGCCTGGGAAGCCTCCTCCTCTCATTCCAACCTACACTACACCCCTGACCCAGGGCTGAGCTGCTCACAGCAACGCCAGTGACACGGAAACGGGATCACAGGCTCAGACACCACGCAGACAACAGCAGCAGCAATGGGACATTTCACTAATATCAATCTTTCCATGAGTTCCAAGTTCAATAGTCAGGCTCTTTAACAAATAAACCATTTGGGCTACTTGGCATTTGAAGTTACCATCCAGTTAACCACTCATCCAGACACCCAGGACATGACATCTAGGAATTTAGTCCTAAATATCTGAGCCAGCTGCTATCCCCCCACACCTGTAGGACAGCTATAGTTCTACATGTGCCACGCCAAGATCACATCCATGTTTGCATTCTGCTGCATTTTGCTACCATCTGGAAGCAGCAGCCAATGTGTTAAAATAGCCATGAAAATGATGGGGGAAAATAAAACTGCCTCCTCAGTATTACATAAGGTTTTAAATGTCAAATGAAGAACCACCTGCCTTTCAGACCCCATCCAGCAATGGGACAGGTAGTTGGCATTTCAAGGCATGTTTATCAGACTTATCCATCTGCATCAGATCTGGCACCTGTCACAGAAGACAGGGTCCCAGCTGGGCCATGTCCAATCACAGATCAATTCCAGGGGAGCCCCACAGCTGCCAGCAGAGCTCTCCCACTTCAGGCCCACCTGTGTCTTATGGAAAGTAACAGCAGCAACAAGAAGCTGGAGGTTTTGCCACCTGGCCACACTCCTGCTCCCCTTGGGCAGTGGCAGGTGTTGTGTTTCCCTACTGTTCAACCACCAGAAAAAAAGCACAAAATAACAATAATAACACTAATAATAATAACAACACTGCCTTGCACAGCGCCAGCACACAGCACTACCAGTACAGTCACAACAAGCTACAGCACAGCTGAAGATTATATAATGCAGACACGTGATACATACCATGAACACGCCTCTGGAAACCTGTCAGCCTTTGCTTCCATGGGAAACCACTCTGGAAAAGTAACTGCTGCAAAGCTATCTGACATTCAGGTGAGCACTGTGAGGACTTTAACGAGACTTTAACCTCCAGGATTGCTGCCTGCCAACAGCAGAGCTGAGCTCCTTGAGGCCCCACTTTCTCCAGCTGATGATATCACTGACAGCACCAGTGGGGTGAGGGAAGGGCTCCTCACACAGCTCCAGGCACTGGTGAAATCATCAGCTGTTACAGAGAAATGTAAATCCCCAGGAGGTTGGATTTCAGCCCTGGTAATTAAGGCAGGCAGGAACAGTTTAAAATAGAGGTCAAGTTTTTAAGTGTATGCATACTTTCACACTTGTCTGCTAGCCAGGAACAGCCTTTTTGGTCATAGAAAGGTTAAATTTCAATTCAAAATACACAAAAGGCAGTTGGCACAGAATTCTCACCCTCACCAGTCTGTACACACAGGTCTGACTGTGGTATGACATTGACCCTTCTTCCTGCTCCTGAGCTCTTCCCTCAGTCATCATCATCTTCTCCCTCCTCCCCCTGCCAGTCCAGCTCATGCTCCCAGGGCTGCATGACTGTCCCAGAGACCTTTCCCAAGCCCACGGTTTCCTGGGATGCAGACCTGCACATCCAGCTAACGGGCACCTCAGGAGTGTGTGAAGACCAGAAGATGCTGTAGGACACGTGTTCCTTGGCTGTGAGGGTGACAGACAGCACAGGGCACAGGGCATGGGCACTCCTGCAGAGGGGGCACATGAAGGGTCTCCTCATCATCCTGATCTTTGCAGAAAAACCCAGCAGTAAGTTTACAAACAGCAGAGTAACTGGGTCAAACCAGTCCTCCCAGACGGAAAGCACAGCCCAGGAGAAGAACAGATGTTTCATCCAGAGAGCTTGTTTGTTTGTTTTGGGTTTTTCAAATGATTCTATGAAGTTTTGGCCAGAGGTAAACAGAGACCTTGTGTTTCATGGTATCAAGCCCGGTATTCTCCTCCACATGGCAGGGCACATTGGCAAAAGAAAAAGTTCAACAGGCAGAAGTGTGGGGGGTTTTCACTCTAAAGAATGTCAATTTCATAAACATTATTTTCTTCTTTAAAGATTGCAATATCTCACTACATCTACTTTATAGCATTTAGTTGGACTTTTTTTTCCCCGAAACTTCTTTCAGAAGAATTCCAAGAACAATCAAAAAGAGAAATTGATTTCATATTTTTTATTTGTCTTCGAGAGGGTCTCTGAAGAAATCTTAAACTCCTAAAAAGACTCAATCAGCAAGACAGCAAACACAAACAAATCAATGTCAGTGTTACTCCCAACAAAGGTCATCACAGTCCAAGATTTTGCAGATCCAGCTGTGGACTGCCCCTTACAAAATGTTCATCATTATAGCATTTGAAACTGAAAATCCCCAATAAAACTTGAAAACAGAAAAGGGAAAAGCATCCAATTTCCATCCACCAGACAAACAGGATGTTTTCTTTATCAAGACACACTTAATTCTCAGGCTCCTTGAAATAGGGCAGAAGAGACACATATCCATTGTGGCTGTTGCTGCAGACACAATTTCTAGCCAAAGTGTAAGATCTCCTTCAAAGCACTAATTAAAGAAGACATGAGAACACTGAGTAAGAAAACAAAAGTTAAGAGTGGCAACTCCATTCTCATCACAAGAATCCAAACAGAGCAAGAGGAAATATGACAGCACAACTGTAAAATCTGAAGGGGAACAAAGAGCCTCTCATTTCATTCACAACATTCTTGTTGATAAAGGAAAAAAAAACACAAGAAAACAGCTGTTTGAAGGAAGAGCTTTCCATTGTTAAGTGCTCCTGCTGGCTCTTTTAAAAGCCCAAGCCACCGTAACAGGATTGCTTTTCCCCGGATCTACCAGAAGACACACATTGCGCAAGAAAGCCCAAGACTTTCAAAGACAAAGAAGCCAAACACTGTTTAAAGACGGTCATGCGTGCAGCAGGCTCGCTTCCTGCTGGAACGAGGCTTGGAGCTTGTGACGGACACGATCCCGGATCAGTGAGACTACCACATACCATAATAAATAAGATTTTCCTTGTTTGCCTTACAAGACTAACGCCAAGATCAGCACAGAGGCAGCGGCTGTGGGATCACTGCTGCTCCCATGAAGAGCAGGGTGCCTCACTCCAGGGCTGCATTTGCACATCACCCCCTTGGGTGCAAGGAAGAAACGCGGAGCCCGTGGCAGCCCCTGCCAAGCGCCATCCCTCGGGCACTGCCACATCCCAGTCGCCACCACCATGTTCCTCTGGGTCTCCATCCAAGCACGTGCTCGACAACCACACCGAGCGTGGATGCCCAGTGCCTCGCACCTGCAGCGGACTGGAGGAGACTTCCGTGCTGCCGTCCCAGGGTGCTCCAGCACGCTTCCACTGGGGATTTACACCTACAGGGGTTTAGAGAGGTGTATCGCTGTGCTTGCGAGAAGCCTCCTGAGTAACAGTGAGCCAACAGACACATTTCCTCGGAACTGTCCTAACTACGCGCTTTGCGCAAGCCAAAATATGGGGATTCCAGCCAAAAAAACAAACAACAAAAACATCATCGAAACCTGTGTCACTTCCTTCCTGCGCTTGAGGAGCGGGACGGAGCCGGGACAGTCTCGTCTTGAAGAAGAAGACACGGCCGCGGACTCCTAAGCGGTCGCCCGGGAGAAGCGGCAACGTCGAGGGCGCAGAGGAAGCCCCGGCCGGGCGGGGGGAAGCGGTGACGGACGGAGCGGAGCTGCGGGACCCCGGTTAGCGGGAGCCGCCGCCAGGCTCGGAGGGGAGGGAGTTGAGATCCCCCCGACGCACAGGGGACCCCAAGGCCTGCCCGAGGACACCTCGGCCCCCGGAGGTGCAGCCCCGGAGGAGCGGCAGTCACGGCGAGGGGCGCGGGGAGCACCTGTTGGCCAAACCCGCCCGGTGCCGACCCTGCCGCCCGCCGGGACACCCACGGGGAGCCCGAGGAATCCCGCCACGGCCCCCGAAACGCGGCCGCCCACGGCGGCGTCTCGGCCATTCCACCCCCGGCC
>WBNO01029457.1:263581-274385 GCA_013400575.1 Peucedramus taeniatus | reverse complement strand
ATGGGGCAGCGACAAGACTGCGGCCGGCGCGCGCCGCCCCGCCCCGCGCCGCCCTCAGGGAGGGACCCGGCACCGCGGCCGGGAGAGAGGGGACGGGACAGCGCGGACCGGGGTACTCGTGCGGTGAAGACAGGGTAAAACCAAAACCCTGTGAAAACCAAAACTTCACAACTCTGGCCAGCCGCACTGAGGACGCTGATGCCTGCCTCAGATGGGTCCCAGAGCGCTCATCAGCCGGCAGTAAAAATAATCCCAGGCAACGGGTAATTATGGTATTTTTAAGACTTGCGTTCCTGCCAAGCCGGGGCAACACTGACATTCCATTGTTCTTTGAAAGTGACGAGTTGCCAAATATTTAGCATTCAAGAAGCTGGGCACTGCTCAGTGATTGGCTGCAGCTCCCGGAGCTCGGGCAGGGCCGTGGGCTGCAGGGTCAGCCCCACACTAATGGACACTTCCAGGCTGCCGTGTGCAGGAAGCAGGGCTGGAGCTCCTGGCGTCTTCTCTCTCTCCTAAACCTCCCTTTAGGCATCACCTCTTGTGGCAGCCACCTCCATCCATTCAGAGAGCCAGCGCCTGTGCAGCACGAGTCATCCACTCCTCGCTCTGGAAAGCCCAGACTAGCCCTCCGAGGAAACCCCAGCACTCAACAGGCACAACAGCAACAAAAATAGGAAAAAATATGGTGATTTCACCAGGTTTGTTCCTTTAAAGTTTATTAAACCACTGGAGTTTGATTAGGGGGAAAAAAAGTGTAACGAAGTTACACTACCAAAGATCTCCTGCAAAGATTAGTTATTTTAAGTTAGTTATTGTGAAAGAAGTCAGTGTGATATTTGCCTTCAGCAGCAAAGAAAACATCTAAAGCCAAACCTAAAGCCAAATTACCAGTATCTGAATTGCGACCTTCCACTTTGGCAAGCCCAACCAGAGGTACAAACTTCTTGTTTGTACTGCCAGGCACTGTTATCAAAGCAATTCCATTGTGCCAGTCCAGAGATGCAGATTGTGAAATTTGTAAAGGTCAGTTCCTGATCCAGGAGCCTCCGTGTTTTCTTTGGATGTGTTCTTCCTTTCAAAGCTTTTGTGGCCTGCTGATAATCCCTTT
Organism: Peucedramus taeniatus; assembly: GCA_013400575.1. NCBI lineage: Eukaryota > Metazoa > Chordata > Aves > Passeriformes > Fringillidae > Peucedramus > Peucedramus taeniatus. The sequence goes on along the minus strand of WBNO01029457.1, from coordinate 273,277 downwards.
AACAAAAAGCTCTCCATCACCCTGCTGGCTGAGATTAGCATCTTCTAAAATCACTGCTGTGACTAGATAATTTCTTGGGGCTGGGGCACTAAATGAATGTTTTGCCCATATGAGAAGTCCAAAGGGAGACCCATGTTTGCCTTGTAAACCAACAAAATGAAGGCCACCTTAGAAGAAGGTGGTCCTGACTGGCTGAGTGCAGCTTCCTTTGCTGAGCATGATGAGAACAAGGACTGGCGTTTGACCAAGAGTACTGGGCTGAATTTTCTCACCCTAACACATTTCTCAGGCAGAAATATTTATTTAAGGAAGAAGTTACACAGGCACAGACTTCTGTCCTTCCCCCTTGGGTAAATCACTCATAGAAAGCAGCACACTGCTTTTCCCAGTGGTTTCCACTCTTCCTGCACCATATAAAGTTATGTCCCTCTCCCCTCTGCACTTCCCCAGGAGCCCTCTCTTTATCATTGGTACTGAGGCACAACTGCTGCTGTGGGACAGAGCTGCTGAGAATTCATAAGTATGCTGGAAGACTTCTTTGGGCACTGAAATATTTTGACACACAAAACTATCCATTTCTGTGGCTATAATATAAATACAAAACAACATTGGTAACTGGGCATCCTGCCCAGTTACTGACACATTATTAACATTAGTGTTCAAGGCTACATGTAAGTTTTGAGCTTCAACATCTCTGAAACAATTACCCAAGATTTTTTAAGGAAATGTGACCAATATGCTTTGCATGGTGGCAGCCAGCTACACAGAGACCACACTGATGTGTTTGTGCTGTAGCACCAGTTATTCTTGGAAAAGGAAATCTGAAATAACAAGGTTCTGCTAGAGACTGGCAGAACATACAGGGCACCAAGAAGGAAGAGACAAAAGTAGAGGAAACTAATCCTTTCCAGAGAATATTAATTATTCAGTGTGCTCATACAACACATGGGACAGCAGTCTAATGTGTCACGTGTTGCTGCCCACAGACTGACACTGCACCAGAAAACAGGCACTGGGGAAAGCACCTTAAAACCTACAAGAACATCATAGAGACACAGCTATCCTAACTTTATCATATACTCCCTGGAGGATTTGAATGGTTGACTTCAATAGTTACCAGCCTGCTGAAAAATCAAGGCTGTTTCTCCACGCTTCATTCCTTTTCTCTCAGAACAGCTATTATAGTATTATTAAGTTCCAACTCATGTAATTCTGAGAGCATTTTAGGTTTCTTCTTTTGTGTAAGACCCTTTCCTTAACCCACTCTTCTGAAGTGGGTTTGAACTCACCCTGCAGCACAGGGAGAGAGTGCAAAAATTGACCAATAATCTACAATAACATAAAAGGGTGGGGAGTTATTGTCTGCACACATAGGGAAGAGAAGAGCTTTGTTTACTGAGAATTCTGTTCCCTTTCTGCGAGGAGCAGAAAGCCCATGCAGAAAACACACGTAGAAAACCAAACCAGCTAAGAAAGAGGAGGTTGCTAAGACAGAGCTCCAAACAAACACCACACACTTAAAACATCAAAGAAAAAAGCAAGCAACAATATAAAGCCAGCCAAAGGAAAGGTGCTCTCCTTCTCCTTACAGATCCGGGTTACAGAAGCCACAACTCCTGCAACCACATCATTACTCAGTTCTCGATCAGGTCAGCTGCACAAAGGTTCATTAAATATTTACAGGTGACATTTTTCTGACTTGTGACAACCAGGATCAAGATAGCCATCCATTTTCTACAGCCACTCTGTTCAAATCAGTTTGAGAAACCAACCAGCAAGAAAAGAACAAACAGCAACAGAGCCCACTGGATGAAAACTGCCAGGTTTCTGACCAGCTACCAGTAAAAATCTTACCCCTTGAAAGCAACAGAAAACAGCCACAGCCAGAGATTTCTTCAACAAATTCAGCACCTCTTAAAGAGTGGAGGACACAAATTTCAGGTCTAAGAATATACAGAATAAACGAGCAGTCAATTTCTAATCACAGAAGTTACTGGAGATTTTTGTGAAATGACCAGGTATGGTAATGAGCTGAATTGTTTACGTGGGACTAAGCAACAAGCAGAAGAAAAATCTCACACACACTGACACGTTTCCCACAAGAGGATATCTCAGGAGAAACCCTGTGAAAGTTATTTCTTTGTGTGCAAAGACTTTGCTTGCACTACTCAGTATCTAGCAATGCACTAACAAAGCAAATTTCTTGTGTAAATGAGATTTAAATCACACTGCTGTGCTGAGAAGCTCACCACTGCCAAGGTAAACAGATACCAAGTCTTAGTTTGTACATTCAGACACGCTCAACTACTTGGCAAAAAGGCTTCCACCACAGAAATTTCAGAGTTAAAAATAGAAGGTGAGCTTGAGAATAGTAAAGTTTTCTTCCCACAATCCTGGCATTTCATTCCTTTTCTGACACATGAAAAAAGTGGGATAGCCAGCCCTGAAGACAGCCTGTTACTAAACCCACATAATTGATACACTGACAGAAATACATGCTCCCTTTACCAGAATCTTCTTTGCTGTTGTACCCAGGGGCTTCTCTAAGCTCCAGTTCAGCTTTCCTGCCTTTGCAATTCCTGCCCCTCTGCAAGGGCTTCCACCAGGCCCCCACAGGCACTGCTGGTCTCGAACGGAAGGGTGACCTGTATTTGGGAACATAGACAGTGCCCCAAAGCCCAGAGAACATAGAGGCCTCTCATTAGAGGGCTATTTTGGTGAAGTGGGACTTGACTTCAGCTGAAGCATCTTCTCCTACTTCTTCATGCCTCAATTTCTGTGGACAAAGCAATTACTGCAGAGTAATGAGAATAATGAGAATTAAAGTTGAAAGCGTTCTTTGCTGTGTGACACAGGCATGATGCAGTGGTGTCTTCCTCAAACCAGCCACATAAACAAGCAGAGGAGAAGAGTGTTTCCTACACCTTACAGCAGGTTGACAGAAATGAGTGCCATGGAGGTGCATTGCAGACCAGAATAGCTCTGCTTCAGAGCTGTCCAGAAACGCTCCAAATACTTGGTGAACATGCTGACATTTTAAAAAGAAGTCACTCATATTTATCTTTTGTAATTATCTCCATAAATACATAAAATAAATTCCTTGTTAAAGTCAAACACTTCTAAATATCCTGGTTGATGCAAGCAGTCAGGGTTTGCCTCATCAGGTTTACACAAGATGCTAACACAAACAAGAAAAAGCAGAATGCCATTTTCGAGGGGACACCATAAGAAAACACTCATTGCATAGTTATAAACAAGGAATCACTGTATTTCACTCAGGTGATACCATTCTCATTCCATTTCCTCACAAAACAAATACCTTTTCATAAAAAACCCTGAAACCAACCAGATGCTATAGGAATGCTGATTTCACACTGAATTTTCTCACAAATGAAATTACTTAGTTACAGATTAACTTTGCCCCAGAGTAGCAGAGCAGACATAAGATGAACTCACAGCAAGCCTTTGCCACTGGTTATTTTTGCTGTAACTAGGGCAATGCAGAATCATTTGGGAAGGCCTACCCCCTACTGCCAAGCTATGCTGAACATTCAGCACACTGCTTCCAGTGTGTGCTCAAATTCAGTGTGTGTTGTCTTTGTAGCAGGTCAATCTTTCAAGCATACTAGCTACTTTAAATAGAACTGGAAGGGCAAGAAAACTCAAAGTTCTTGAGTAAATATTTTTCCTTACTGGCACCTAATCCTAATACCTTGTGCTAGCTCTGCTGTCTCCAGCTTGAGCCAGGGGCAGAGATTAGCAGGAGCCATTCAGCAGCTGCAGAGTTCTGGAAGTTCTGGCCACTCCATTGTGGTGGTGAAGGGAATTCTTGCTGCCACTTCTGCATCTGGAGAAGAAAGGCAACTCCCAGACTCCAAAACAGACACTGCCATGAGCTCCACCACCACAGCAGAGTGCAAATGAGGTGACCACTGAACGAACAGAAGCTCAGCACATTTGCCCAAGGCCTCTTAGCAGAAAGCTCAAGACAAACCCCAGCTTTTGGCAAATAGGAAAAATTTGTGTGGACCAATCACAAACTGTACTTGGATCACTCCTGCGCAAGAGCACCATCACAATTCTCACAGCAATACAACAGGCTCAGATTAAATAAATAGTTAAAGGAATTAAAGTCAGGACTCTATTTAAAAAGACATTCTCCTGTGGATAACAACCCACTGAAGGAGCTAAGCCTTTGCAATACATCTGACATGCCAGTATGTCAGTGACAGGGACTCAGATACTTGTTAGAGCTTTAACATCAACCAGAAATAGATGATGAATGGAAAGAATTGAAATTTTTGTTAGTACAGACAATGCTCACAGGGCATAAAAAAAATCCCAAAATTCTGTAGGGTAAAGAGCTGCAAAGACTATTAATGTGTTCTGCACTGGGATCAGAGAGAGATGAGATACAAAATCCCACTCATTCTGAAGGTAGGAAATTGTCACTTCTAATATTTTTCTTTCCCTGTTCACATCATGTTGTATTACAGTGGGAATTTCACCTTCTCTTTTTCGTGTAGTAGAATTAAACACCTATTAGTTGAGCAACTTCTACCAATAATACAATAATTCTCACTCTGACAACAAAATGCAGTGAAACAAGCGCCACTCCCACACTAAGAATCCCGGACCTGGAATGTTTTTCATGTTTTCTACGCGACTCCCCAAAGGCACAGCCAAGGCAGTCGCTCCTCCAGCTCCTCCTGATGGCAAACCATGGGCACAGCACCCTAAAGATGGATGGGAATGCTGATGTCACCCTACTCCAAATACCACAAGACCTAAGCAGGGTTTGGAGAAAGACAGTACCTAGGATCAGCAGAAGGGCAGATGCAAATGCACAGGAGGCCTTCTCTGGGTCTGTGACAGAAATCTCCAGCTGCGCACTAGTCAAGGCCAATGGTTCTGCTTTAAACTCACTGTCCAACTGGCTTAGTGAAGGAAGAACAGGGAATGACACCTATAGAATAGAGGAGGGATGCCAACAGTGAGAGGGGATCAGGCTGGCAGGCCCCACAAGACAGGAGAGAGATTAAGGCAGACAAGGACAGCAGGCCTGAAAATGGCTGAAGATGCAAAGAGTGACTCCCCATTTATATATTCATCAGCTCAAGAACTAAAACAGCTGCCTGCAGGTACTTCTCCTTTTAAGAAGAAAAAAAGAAAGTAATTCAAAAGCTCATAACAGAGAGAAAGCACATGGGAAGTCAAAACACACAGAAGTAACCTCTAGGTAACAAACATTTTATTTATTTCTTAAAGAAACTACAGCAATATATGTGACTACAGAATTATGAAGCACTGGAAAACCAAAGGAATGAAATGGCCTGGATCCAAGCACTAAGGACATCACACCTTTTCTCTCACCGAGCCATCACTCAGAAAAATCACATTATCTGAAAAGAAAATTTAAAAATTAATATTGAGCATTGTTTTGCCTTGTTGCAAGCCTTCACACCATGAAGCCCAGGTATTTGTGTTAAAATAAGTTGCTAAGATGTGGATTTTGGAACAGAATAATAGTTGATAAAACAAAACAGTGTCCAATACAAGGTTCCTTCTCTATCTCCCCTGAAGGCAGACAATTCAAGGTGGCCACATATACTATGAAACAAGTGTGCTAAAGCTGATGAAAAGCTGCTGAACAGTGAAAGACACTAAAAGCATTTAAAAATAATGGTTTAATTCTTTGACTACAGTCTCTATCAGTTACAGCTTATTTCCCTTCTGTCATGCTCATTCTGCACTATATACTATACTATATACCATGTCAACAGCCTGTAAGACTATGGGAAGCTCCTACTTCATCAAGCCTAAGGAATTTCTAAAGCATCTTGAGACTGGGCCTCTTGAACAAGAAACCATTAGGAGAATACTAATTAAAAAAGATAAATGCTTCTCCCTTCCAGTAATTTATAGCACTGCTAGCTTTTAAAGAGGCTGCAAAAACATCCAGGAATATGACTGTTCTTTTCCCTTTTTTCCCTTCCTTTTCCTCTGTCCTAGTTTTTTTTAGGCATACTTGTGTAACAGAAATGTTTGCTCTACTACCCAACTAATTTATCCCTCACTCAAAAGCAACACAGTAGCAGTTCTATCTACAATAAAGATGCAGGATGCTCAGGCTATTTAAAGGCTCAAGGAAAAAGTTGAGTTTCCTAGTTTTCTTTGTTGTGTCAATCCCGGGCACAAGTCTACTCCTTAACCATTCCATGGAGTGAGCAAATGACACAAACAGTTTGCAACTGGATACTCTCATTTTCTGTGTGCTCATAAGCAGTGCCAGAGGAAATCTTCTGGTACACACTACCCATTCTCTCAAAATCCCTGAGTGTGGATACTGAGGATGAAGACAAACCAAGCTCCATTTCAGAGATCCTCCACTCTCTTTTCATTTTAAAAGGACAAGGGGCATCTTGGTGCTTTGCTCCTTACCTGCTATAATTGTTGTGGCCTGTCGCCTCACATTGTTCTTATCTGTATATTCACCATAATCTATCTTCCCTTCAACAAAGATTCGAGAGCTGAAAAAAATCAGGAATTTGATTTTGGTCAGAGAACCATGCTGCTGTTTTTCACTCTGTAATCACAGAATGGTTTGGGTTAAAATAGGATCCTAAAGACCATATGTTCCAAACTCCTGGCCATGGGCAGGAATACCAACCACTAGATCAGGCTGCTCAAAGCCCCATCCAGCCTGACTTCGAACACTGCCAGGGATGGGGCAGCCACAGCGTCTCTGGGCAACCTGTGCCAGGACCTCACTACCTTGACAATAAGGCTTACATCCATATATCCAAAACCACTAAACTTCCCCTATTTCATTTGGTGCCCATGACTCTTTGTCTTATCACTACACTTCCTGATGAAAAGGCTGAATTCAGAATCTGATGCAAAGTACACAGGCTTTTGTTTGTAGCTGCTCTACTAACTTGTTTTGCGGCACCTGTATCTTACTACGCTTTCTGGTCACCATAATTACTACAGTAATCCATTATTAAGGTATTAAATCCTCACCCACATTTTTAATCCACTTACCCCTTCCTCACATACTGATAGGTGACATCCCTGAGGCCCGGTCTGAAGACAGAGATCCTGTGCCACGTCGTCTTCTGACTGATATCACCTAAGGTACACAGAAATAATAGAGCTGGATGCCAAATCCTTTGTCATACAAGACTCAGAAACTAGTTTCAACACATGGTACTCTCAAATTATGAGAAGCGATTTGAAAACAGAAGTATACTAGCACTCCATCTCCCACTTCACTCTAGAACTAAATGTTCCACTCATCTGTGTCCAAACAAATTCCTGTGCAGAAGCACAATTCAAACCAAGACATCGCTTTTTCTGTAAGACCGTGCTCATGCTGTTAATTTTTTTCCCCCTCAGACACTCCACACTGAATAGAATTTAGAGAATGAGACATCTGCAGATGCAAACTGATGACAGAATCAATGAGAAAATTATCTTTTCTTTATTTTTCTCATCCTGAAATACAAGAATACAGAACCCGCTATGCCTCTGACAAACCCCACCAGCGACAAACAGCACACTCAACACACTCTCCTCTCCTCCTGAGGAACGTCAACAGCAGATCTCCCTTCAGTATATGCTGCTGGGGATCAGTAAGAGACACACAAATGCACCAGCATCTCTGCTGAGCTCAAAGGAACCTTCCTGCATCCCAGAGATTTGCAAGTGTGGTGCTGCTGGCCATACAGCCGTGACCTGGGACACGTTGCTCATGCAGACTCACCTCCCTGGCCCACTTCACTATCTCCTGTCCGCCACATCTCATTGGTTGCAAGGGAAAATATGGTTACAGGATTTTTTCCTTCCACTTGCCTCATGATAGGGTCCTGTCCAACACGACCAAGCAGCTGAACACGATTCATGGCTGAAACAAGAGAGACCAAACACACAGGTGAATTATGATGCTTCTAAGCATAGCAAGCCATCAGTCAGCAGCTTTTCTCAAGGGCCAGGATCACAACTTTCTGCACCTCCTGAGCAGTTTTTAAGCTCTTGTGACATTTGGCTTTTTCAGGCCCCAGCAGATGGTTGATTGTGTCTGTACTGTCATTATCACTGTGAACTAACTGATTTAAAAAACCAAAGGTTCTTTATTTTTTCTGTTCCATCTCTTTCACAGACACATCCATGTATCCCTTGAGACTAATCTGCATTTATTTGACTTTTATTTGTTTCATAATGATAAAACACAATGCACAGCAGTACCTTTGAAACAAAGTTGCATTACTAAGCTCCATCCTCTGAATGAAAAAGTAAGTTTCTACACCATTACCAGGCCTAGGCAGACACAGTCTATCCCTTCTCCATGTTCAAAGACAACTGGAAGAGGTCAGAGAAGTATCCCTCCTGCACAACGAGTATATGAAGTGAATAGTGAAGGCTGAAGTACACCAGGAACAAATCCTGATAGGACAGCAGCACACACACAAGTGCCCCAGGAGTCTGAGAAACAAGCAGACAAGGCACCTGAAGGCAGATGTCAACAGCAGACCCAAAACACTGCCACAGATACAGTACAACTACCTGCCCTACAGAGTGGCAGACCTTGTCAGGGCTTCCTTCTTTTCCCCATAAAGTGCTGCTTCACCTGACAGAGACCAGATAGGAAGCCACTCAAGACTCTCTGCTTGAAACAACACATTCGTAGGTAGCTACACTGAGGAGCTACCATTCCTACTTGCTTCTCTCCTGCCCTATTTCAGATGTTCTAAAACTGAGATAAACACGAGTAACAACGAAATTGCATCTCAGGAGGTACTTACATCTTTCAAGTACCAATGAGTTAACCGTATCAGACTCATGTCTTACAAACTGGCATAGCACCTGAAGGAACAGAAAAATGTAAGTTTCCAAGACACAAACAATGAACAGCATTCACAAGTCTTTACACCTCGTTTCCCACACACACGCAGAGGTTCTGCAAGTATGTTCTTTTCAAGGAAACTAATGGGGGACCTGAGGAAAGAAATCTGTTCAGCCAAATGAAGCTAGTAAGATTACCTAAAGAGCATCTGGTTAAATCAAGCTTAAAGAGTTACCTAGAAAGAAGTGTGGCCCAAAGGCATACCTCCAGCAATTATTTTGGGACATGCAGCAAGTACTGTGATTTTTCTGTAATATATAAATACGAGGGGAGGAGGTTTGTAGGAGAGTGGGGGTTTAGTTGTTTGAGCTTTAGTCTTTGGAAACAAACAGTCTGATGGTTCTGCTTCATTTCAGAGATTAACCAGATGTGCCCAAAAAGTACATCCATCCACAAGAATGAGTAGTGGATGCAATGACACCCTTGTTCCCAAGGCAAATCTAGGACAAAAATTCTTAGTACTTAAGTGGAAAAGCAGTAAAGGAACTGCCATTATTCCAGCAAGTATTCCATCCTAGAAGAAAGGAGCGGGGGGTAAGCCCAGAAACACGCTAGAGGTCCACATGCAGGACTTGGAAAAGAGGCTCATTTCCCGGAACAGGTGGTTCCGGAGCTCACACTCTTTCTCCCCAAGAGCAGACCCAGAGCGAGGCCCCGGCCCAGCGGGCACGGCCGGGCGAGGGCGCTCGGCTCTGACCGCCCCTCCCTTCTCTTCCCGGGGCAGCGGCCGAGCGCTGTTCCGCGTCCGGAGAGCCGCTCCAGCCTCGCGGCCGGGCAGAGGGGCCGGAGCT
>WBNO01029457.1:247123-263559 GCA_013400575.1 Peucedramus taeniatus | reverse complement strand
CGGTTCCGGGCGGAAACGCGCCCGAGCCCCGGGGAACGGCGGCCCTGGCAGAGCCCGCACTGCGCAACCCCCGCGCCGAGCCCGCCCCGAGCACCGGGCGACCCAGAGCTGGCGGAGGGAAAAAGAAAACACCAATAAAATTCCATCACTCTGTCATCGGTTTAAAAAAATGATAAAACCTTTATTCGCACGAAATAATAGGATCTAACAGTTAAAAGCCAGCATGTGCAACATCATAAAACAAACCAGTAAAACCTGGAAATAAGCGAGTTATCAAGCTCTCCTCGTAACAGTGCAGCGCTCTGTCCAACCAACACAAACAAGCGACAAGGACCCCCAAAGTCACATTTAGCAGGGAGAAGGGGAAGGGTATATGAGATCTCAAATACGAAATACATACCACCATCAACATGGGCAACTCCAAAAAGCTGAAAAAGACCTTTCTAGTTGCCCTCATCTTTGCTGAAAGGCTGCCGTTCACAGGCAGGCAGCTGCACCACGGGCGAGATACTGGAGAGGAATTGGGTACACACAGACCCAGCTACCAACACACTGCTGCTGCCTTCCCCATATGAACAAGGAGTCCTCCCCCGCTGACAGAACACAAGTCGGTCATCAGGGACTAACTAGTCTGTTAGAGCACCCGCAGTTACAAAAGTTTTGTTGCTGAAATTTGAAAGAATGTTTTTCTTCAACTCCCACTCTTTAATTCAAAGTATTTTCTATTACTCTGTGTTCCCCCTTAGCGAAACACCACTCCAGCTGCATCCTGAGCCCCCCAGGACAGCTGTGTGTAACCAACCTGGCTCCTGATGTGTGGCTAAAACTGGCTGCCATAGTCTCTGCCTACTTGCTCCTAGAAGAGGCCAGCTATAGATGCTGTCTCCCTGTAAAGCCATTATCACCCCTCTAAAGATACAGTCAGCCCAAGCGTTAGGACCACAAAATCACCAATAACAGGGTCCAATTCAAGAAAGAGGGAAATGAGTAGAGAAAATGTCATTCTTTCATCACGGCAGAGTTACACTGATTCAATAGCAAGGCCAGTTACACAAGAAATTAAACAGGTAAAAGACTGAGGACAACCTTAGAACCCATTATCTGACACTTGTAAGCCAGTCATTCTTTTTTCAGCACACATCNGAGAGACAGGGAGAGAATATGGGGCATTGGTCTGTGCAGACCCTCTGCTTTCACAGGGCCATTCAGCAGTCTTTGGACAACACAAATTCAGAAACCCAGAGTAAAGCTAAACGAGCGACAGCTCTTCCCTCCCACCAGACGCTTGCTCTTCTGCTTAGAAGAGGTTTCAGACTCTTGTAACTTGGCACTTCCTAAGGCTTGGTCCTTCGTGAGAGTCTGGGCAAGGCGAGCTGCTTTAAGTTCCCTGCAGGGGGGAGACGGAAGGAAGAGGAAAGGAAGAAAACCACGTCATGCATAAATCTCCAGCAGCTACAGAAGCAAACTATGAATAATCTTGCACAAGAGGGTTACTGTAATACTCCAGCACTGCTGGAAGGGGGCAACTTCTCAGCCCAGAGGGTAACATGACGATTACTGTAGCGGCCTCTAGAGCTTCTCTTTGGGAAGGAAGGAGCTCTGAAGATTTCCCAGAAGAAAACTATGTATCTGGTCAGCAACACACTGGCACCAGTATGAGGAACACCCGGCTCGGTTTTCTCCCATTGTTTCAGGTAGTTGTGAATGCTGAAACTTAGATCAATATTATCTCATACATGTATAATACCTAAATAAAGGCAGATGCTTCTTTTCCATTGCCTTTCTTTTCTGGTACTTGTTGTTCTTCCAGAGCATTCAGTCTCCTGTCTACACAGAAAACCTCCTCCCCAGCTGACTACTGCACTCAGAGGGGTTGTGGGGCAGTTCTTAGATCCCAGCACCCCAAAACACTACTGCCAACAGCAGTGAGAGGGAACAAGGGAGGTCTGCCACCACCTGATACTTCTCTTCCTTCTATGCATAGCCACTATCTCAGTGTGTTATCAATTCCTCATCTGCCCACTGGCTGCAGGTTGTACTAGCATTTTGCATCACCAGGGGTTGCAGGAAGCACACGAGTTCCCTGTTGTAACCCAGCCAGCTCCTCCAAGCCAGAGCTGAAGCACGGCTGCTGCCTGGGCACTGCAAGTTCCCATTTTACACCCCCATCATCCCCCCAGCTCCAGGCACAGGAGGTGGCCGGGGATTTCTGCACGTGCATTCTCCCAGCACTAGCACCCTCCATTCAAGGCTGGTAACCAGCATGGTTGTGGCCGCACCTTCTACCCTTCATGCCCAAGCCAGCCCTACCTTTCCAGCATGGCAGTCTTGCATTTCTCCATATTTAGCTGCTCCTGGAGCTGCACAGCTTTTCCACATGAAGGACGGAGAACAGGGTGTTTGGTGAGAGCTGTTGCTGAAGGTCTTTGCCCTGGGTCAGGATGGATCATGAGCTAGAAGGCAAAGGAGTTCAGACTTTAACACTCCTGTCACATACCAGTTGCAAAAGCCACCATCCTGTCAAGAGTACTTCCTCACCTTAAGGAGCTCAAGAAAGCGGTGGGGAAGCTTCTGGGGGATGGGTGGGACATTGCCTTTGCGGATGTGGTGCCACAGGGCCCCGTTGTGAGGCAGTGGTGCTGCCCCGGCTGCCAGAGCCACTGTGAGTGCCAGGGCAAAGATGTCTGCCTTGGGCAAGTAGCAGTATTGCTGCAGAGAGAAGGGAAAGGGGTTAGAAAGGAACATCTTGCTACACTAAGCAAAGGTGAGTTGGGGTATGAGCTCAGAAAGAAACAGCCAAGCAAGTGTGTGTATATGGTACTGCCTTCACCACCCCAGTGAGCTGTTTCCTGCTCTTCAGGATGAAAACATTGGCAGCAGGCAGTAGCACTAACCAACAGCACATTGGCTCTCAGCCAGCCATGAGGACCTTGCAGGCCACGTTGGGATCACTGCAGTAACTCCAGAGGATGGCCTAACACGTGTAACTCCAGCCTTCACCGCAAGCCAGTAAGCTCCCCATGCCCAACTCAAACTGAAGATTGCACCTATACATTGGCCCAACAGTTCCTAAGTCCACTTGCAGCACAGATACTGTCCCCTAAATACCTGAACTGAATAACACATCCAAGCTGGTTGCTCAATTCTGATTTCCTTTTCATTTGTGGGCCAGAGTGACAAAACTGCAGTCAGTTTAAGAGTGTGCTGTGCCTCTCACCTCTTGCCACTAACTTGTTCAGTGTTTGTTTGACAAGGCATCTGTCTGGGTAAATATATTCCTCAATAATCACATCCAGTAGTTTCATCTCAGCTGAATATGCAAATCAAATGTCTTCAAACTGATAAAGGTTTTGTCTCACTGATCCCTCAAGGGGAATAGTTGTAATAATCCAATGATAGCTACTTACAAAGTAAATATGAAGTATTTACATAAGACCCACACCACTATTGCTCATGATAAAGTGCTAATTTCACAGATTCCACAGCCAAACCACACCGAAGAAAGAAGAGATAAGGCAAGGAACAAGTTAGACTCATGTCTGCTCTACAGTTAATCTCTCCCCACTTGCTCTCCCACCCTGTTCTCCCCACTGCCCTGCTCTAGCAGTTGTACCTCTTGCAAAATTTCATTGGCCAAAAAACGTCTGTCTCCTTCCTCCACCTGAGGGTTTGTTATTGATGTCACATGTCCAAGGTCACCTGAGACAGAGAACAAGCAACTGGAATGTAATGAAGCAAACTGAAGTAATTATCCAATAAAAGCCTGCATTTTATAGGCAGCAACAAAGAAATACTGAGTAAGAGAGCAACCCTGCTCCTAACTCAGCAATTTGCACTCGGGAACAAGCACATGAATTTTCTGTGACTCGTCTTCTTAGAGGAATTAATTCTGGTGAGTAATTGGGGCATTCCTGACTATCCTATCAGTTTTGTGTGCAAGTCTCTTCAGCCACAGGACACAGCAGTCTCAGGCAGTAATGGGCAGCCTTAATCTTAGGCCAGCTGTAAAGCAGGCTAAAACCTACCAATCTTGTACACCACACCAGGAGAGAATTCATCTTCACTGTCACTCTCCTCCTGCCCATCAGGGCCTGAAAGTGCCAGCTTGTGACAGATGAAGATATTACCTGCAAGACAGAGAAGTTCAGCAATAAGGTGATATCTGTAATCAGGCTGCAGCAGCCTGACAACTTTGTAAAAATCCCACCTGTCAAAGTAGTTAAGCTTTGCAGCCAGAGAAACTATGCACATGCTTCCTACCCAGTAGTCAGCTTTCTGCCCAGCTCACATTCAGCCACAGAGCTGGCATAAGACAGTTCTATCTTGTGCATAAAATATCCTGGTGAAATCAGTTTCCCCTCCCTCTGCCCTCTAAGATAGAAGCATAATTTCAGCAGGAAAAGGGAGTTTCCCTCTAAGAATATTAACTATGTGACAGAGGGGGAGTATTGCCCTGGAGGTGACCATCCTGAGCTCTGCAGAGAGGAAACCTTGCTACTATTTTTGCAGGAACTTAATCCCTCCAAGGCAGGTAAACACACAAAAGGCAAGTGTTGTGCAACAAGACAGCAGTAAATAAGGAAGTCCCCATCTTCCTTACTCCCTGGTGGCCCTACTTTCTCCATTGGTATGGAGGTGATTCCCATGAGTTAGGATTACAAAGGTCATGAGACAGGAGGAAAATGCTGCCAATTATCAGAGAAGGCTCAATTTTAGAACAGCAGTAGTGGCACAAATCAAAATAAAAATACAAAAAACAAAGCACCAGACACAAGACAAGGGCAAGGTCCTCTTTTCTTTGAAGCACTACAATCACTTCACTCAGGATTTATTTACAGGTCCTACCCTTGAGGAATCACTAGGAAAACCTCCACAAAGGAGGAGGGCACTATACTTACTAGGTTTGATATCCAGGTGCACAAGGCCAGAGTTGTGAATGTATTTTAGTCCCAAGGAGACTTGCAGCAATATTTCCTTCAGCTCTCCTTCTGGGAAATACTGCCCAAGCTTTGCATTTTCCAGCAGCACATCTTGGAGACTCCCACCTAGGGGAAAACAGGCAGTCTGAGACCTGACAGATGTTTTATGGAACAGCATGTTTGAAATAGCTTAGCTTAGCCCAGAACACTTGAAGGCTTGCTAGTGACAAACCCCAACCACAGCAGCCCCGTGTGCTCTAGTGAGCAAACTTGGACATCACCATTTGGCTTCAGCCTTCCCACTGCCCTGGAATGCCCAGCCTCCTGCTCAACAAAGATGACCAGCTGCAGTTCTACCTCCAGCCTACAGCTCCACATCCTGCCAGGAGGGCAGACCTGTTATGATACTGGTGCTGCTGCAACTGAACAACAGAAAAATTAATTGCTTCTGCAGAAGCAATTGCTTCTGTGCTTAGATGCAGAAAGCAGATGTAGGAATGGTGGAACAAGGAAATTAAGTTCCCATCAGCAGATTTTTGGCTGAAAAGCATTAACATTCAACACAGTTTCGTGGGTCTCCATCAAGACACTTTGGATATTTAAAAGCTAGAAGCTGTTATAGCTTCTATAGCTATTACAGCTGTCCATCAGCTTACTTTTCACCACCTCTTTTATCCTCAGATGTTTGGCCACTAGAATACAAGCAATACATCAATATTGCAGCAATGAACACCACATTTTGTGGTTGTCTCCACCAGATTTGAAAGCAATACTCTAAACAGCTGTCACCACTCTTCATTGAGCTCCAAGAATACAGGTGCAGTCGAAAGATGAACACTACATATTTGCCTTCAGCAACTCTGGTAGCTAAAGGCATCTTTTCCAATTTCTCTCAAGCAGTGGTATTGCCAAGGGCAAACTCTAGTAGAAGTTTACCACCCTACTTGCAGCACCCCATTTATACTTTGCCTCATCATTTGCTCTGTTCCTCTGCAGCTGTAAACCCCTTTTTCTAGTCAGGGTGCAAGATGCCTTCATCCAACCAGTCACTAGCCACCTCCATTAAGAGGAGGTTCTTGCCAAGATACACAGACCTTAAGTCAGCAGCTCTTGAGTAACTCATCAGGTGTTACCCGGACAGTCCCAGCACAACTCTAAGCATCAGAATGGGGAATGCTTTTCCAGGCCAGCCAAAACAGAGAAACAGTTCTCAAATCCCAGAAATACAAGGGTATTTACTGCTTCTAAAACATAAGCACCACTCAGGGCTTCATCTAAATATGATGTTCCCTTATTCTCCATGAAAATGCAGCCCCAGGGCAGTTTGCTGTCTTATAAGCCAAAACACCCCCATTTAAGTACAAAAGAAGGCAACTTTGCCCCTGCTGAGATGTCAGCCTTGAGCACTGTCCAGCTCTTACCATTGCAGTGTTCATTCTGGATAATCATGTGATTGTCCTCCGCCCAGGCCGAGTAGTAGCGCACGACATGGGGGTGGTGCCCCAGGACAGCATGAGCATAAACCTCACGCAGTGCCAGCTGCCTAGGGAGGCACACAGGGATAAAGCTGAGGTGACAGGATGCCAGAGGCTGCTGGACACCAGGAAAGGAGCCCTGGTTTGCAGCCTGAAAGTCCTCTGTTCCCCCTTTCTCTCAGGTTTTGACAAACAGACTGGCTCTCACAGCTGCTGAGGCAAAACCTGCCCTTACTCAAATGCTCTGAGCAGCTGTTAAAGAAAATAATCACTGAGCAAGTCTTTTGTTAAAGAGGCAAAGGCAGCAGCAGTTTCAAAGACTGTGCTTTAGCATACATATTGACAAGCTGGTCAGATAGAGATACAGATAAGAGTAATACAGATAAAAGTAGTGCTGGCCGTACAGCAAGGCAGGGACAACAGTATGTCTGTCAAATAAACTTCTTGACAGTTATTGTAAAGAAACTGACTGGATGGACCCAAGGTGTTCAGGTATTCCATCCTCTCACTTTCCAGTGCACGTGACTTCTTCCTTCCCTAGACATTTATATCCAATAGTTGTATAGTGGTATCTTCCCTCACTCTCCCAGTTGTTACTTGGAAGTACAGCAGTAGCCAATTTTTGCTCATGCCACCCATCAGATACTTTTAGATCCACACTCCCTCCTTCCCATCACACCTCGCAAGAACATGCCCATCATTTCAACTGGCAGTTTCCAGCAAGCCCACTCACTCATCTGAGGATCCTGCTAGAGGCCTTTTGGAGCGTTTGATGGCGTAAACACATCCATCAAGGCGTTTGATGCACTTGTAGACAGAGCCAAATTCCCCCACACCAATTTTTTCTAGTTCCAGGAACTCCTTCTTGTAGCGGGAAACCATATTGCTGGCTTTCAGAGTATATCTCTGCAAAGTCACAAAAACAGCAGAGACAAAGAGTTAAAAGACTTTATGGCTGTCATTTTTCTACAGGTGTGTAACACTTGCTGTTACTGAGCTCCCACATTGCTCCCTCTCCCATTCTGGGTGTTCATCTAGGCATATGTTCAGGCGTGTGGCCAGTTCTTGAAACAACAATTTTAATTATTGAAATTACCTTTCACTTTTGGTTTTTTCTGACCACTTAAAGGCCACCTTCTCTGGTTTGGCCAAGTTGCAAGGCTGTTTGGTTGGTTTTATATAATCAGGACTTGTTAGCCATAGAGGTAGAAATTGCAGTTATGGAGAAATGTAGTCTAGTTGGGTGTATATGGATAAGCCTCCTGGGGTTACTGCCATCACATGCCTTCTCCTAACAACCCAGACCAGTTCCCATAGCTGATGGAGTCAGTCAGGGATGAACAGCAAGCAACAACAATGTACTGGCCTAAAGACAGGAATTAAGAAGACCTTAGAGCTATTGTCTATTTTGAGCTCAGGAGAGGAGCTTGGTATGTTGGCCTTGTGTGACTCCAGCTGTGCAAGAGCCACTCTGCCCTGGCAGCTGAGGTTGCTTGCAGCCAAGGCCATTCTGTATCAGCTCGGGCTCTGCAGGTTTGAAGCACCAGCTGTTTGCTAATGGCAGATTAGCTGGTCTCAGTGTATTTGTATTCCCACTGATATCTCACCCAGAGACACTTTTCCACAAAGACTTGAAAGCTGGCAGAACTGTTGGAACATAATTATTGCTACAATAACAGCCACTAGGGATCCAGGAACTGCTGGTACTGCTGGGAGAGTGATGCCTACTGGCAGGGAAAATAAGTAAAGAAAAGATAAGCACTGGAGCATGAAGTAAACAAGAAGAGTGGACTAAGTGATTTTTCTCCATCCCTTACAGGGACAGCAGCTCATGTTGCACAGTGGCTTCCACTGAAACTGCTGTGATTACTGTAGTTTATGGTACAGAGGAGGAGGCAAGAGTTGGTCCTCACAGCCAGTAAAATGTGGCTCACATGGAACAGCAGCCATTCCCAACAGGTTGCATTTCATAAGGCAGCCATATTTTACACAAATCTTAAGAAGCTTGGCAGTAAAAATACCCCCTAGTACACAATTTTATACCTATATTACATATTCAATCTCATTAACACTCGAGCAGAATAATAGTTCAGTAATTCACAAGTTACTTGAGGCTTTATTCTAGGTAAAACAATAACTGTGGCAGCCCTGGATGTCACCTGGGAGCAGATTTGCTCTGCAGGTGTAGTTTTTCAATGGAGACTATTTGCCTGCAATCCCAGTCTCCCCGGCTAGAGGGTACCGTTATCCTTCCATAAGCCTGGCTATTGCAGTTTGAAAGAACAATTCCACCTTTTCCGAGTTTGTCATCTCAAACAAATATTAACAAAACATTCAGCTTAGACCTTTTCTGCCATAGGTGTTCATCCTCTGGCACAGTGCCATGGCTTATACTCCAATAACAGAATAAATTCCATCAAACACCAAGCTTTTACAAACATTGACTGCGGGAGGAAAATGTACAGACACTCACCTTTGTAGGTAGCTCCTTTTTAATCTGGCTTTCTGAATGAGGGTCATTCCTATAACAGAAGATTAGGAAAGTCTGGTGTATCATTTCAGTGCAGCAATCCAACTGGGTTTGAAATTAAAACATTTTCCAAATGAACCTCCAAACCTTGCTTCACAGCCTAATCATGTATTTTATAGAGTTGATAAACAAGTTTTTAGTTGAGGTCTTAAAGACTGCAGTCCCAGGTTAGGAATTCTTTGTCTCCATTTAGGAGGCCTCCACAAAGCAATTTTAGTGCTGCCCACAGGACAGAGTGACAATGTCCAGAGGCATCATTCTCCTCCTCCTTATTACTGGTGAAGCTGCAGCCACAGCACTAAAGAGAGCTGTTGATCCCCCCTTACCTCTGTTCACAGAGGCAATGATTAATTTTTATTTATATTTCTGTTACCTTTATACATCTGCTAACATTTACTCTACACCAATGAATACTACAGAAGTAGGTGATTCATTGTTAGCAAATAAGTCCGGATACCGAACATCTCCATTACTTATCTCCTTTCAGCAGTCTGATTTCAGTCTGCTGCCTAAGAGTAGCTCACTTACAGCTCTCCTCCTGCCTTCCGTTTGCCATTAGGATGAAAGAGCATTTGTCGATAGGACTCTGGTGTAAAGGGATTAATATTAACAAGGGAAGCTTGGGAAGAGTCCTCAGAGTCAGCACGAGGAGTGAGCCTGAGATGTCGGAAGCCTTTGGCTGGGAGCTTTGTTGCAGATGAAGGAAAAGCTGTCTTTGATAACAGGCTCTGTATCAAGAGAAGAAAAAATAAGTGGCAAATAAACCAGGACATTTTTTGTTGTTATTTCAGAATAAAATTCTTGTTCTCCTGTAAATCAAGGAGAACTCAGCTCCCTTCTTTGGCATAGCTGAATCATTAAATCCCTGTGTCCCTAGTTTAGTCCCCACAGTTTTCATTTTCCACAAAGCATTCCATTCTTTGTTAAGCCCTTTCATATTCTATTCTCTGCTCACTTGGGTGAGGCCTGCAGAGCCATTTTGGCAAGCACAGTCCTCAAGGGGAGCCAGCTGCTCCCCTTTCCCTCCTACAGAGAGGTAGAAATTGCATCATATGTTTCATTAACACGGCAGACCTAGTTCTGCCAGGCATGGACCATTGCATCAGTTCAGTCAGGACAGGTCTGTCAGGAGATGAGCTAGAACACCACCCAGATTTCCCAGCACTAAGCAGCATTAGGATAGGGGAAGTTGCTAGAAATATTTTTTTATATGGCTACTAACAAAGCAAAGTGAACCCATTTCTCCTCATGAATAAAAACCAGAGTTTCAGAAATTTAAGTTCAGAAAGAACCTCTGGATCTTCTATAGTTCACCTTGCCACAGAACACAAGCCATTGTGTTTCATTCACTAGTACAGAATTTTGGGCCATGGAAAGCCTAGACACCAGTCTTGAGCTAAAGAAAAAAAATTTACTCACTCTGATTTGACTCGTTCAGTAACCATCAGCTTTTAAAAAACATGTTTGGTTTTGACTTGTTTCAGCTTCAAGTGAGTGATATAAGGTCTAAAGGATTATTTAACATAGTGCTTTCTTCTAGTTAAAAGCCTTTTAAGAACACAGAAGTCTCCCTGTTGAAGATCAAGGTACTCTTATATCTTTTCAATCCCACAGTGGTCTCACTGATCCTGGAGCCACATCTACACTCACATCTGGTGGCTCTGTCTGCAGTTTTAGACAGGGCTCTACTCGCTCATCCCTTCTATCACTTTCAAATTTTCTAAAGCCAATGCTCCCAGCTTTGTCTACAAGCAGATTTAGGCCCTTTGGAGCCCATCTTTTGTAGCGAGCTTGGAAAACAAGACCTCCATCCCAGAACAGAAAGGAAAAGAATTTGTTGATTTCACGCAATTGCTGCTTGTGGGCTCCAATATGACAAACTACAAGCAGCATGTTTTGAATCATCCAGCCAACATGTTATCTACACAATGCACACCCTGAAGGCAGCCTTCACTACCTGCAGGCCATCTGATCTGGAGAAGATTTTTATAGACCTCTATTTTGGTTTAACCCCAGCCCAGGAGCAACTAAGCCCTCTGCTTCTGAACCCTTTGCTCACAACTACAATGCTTTCCTCAGTGGGATGGGGAACAGAAACAGGGAAAAAGAGGTAAAGCCTATGGGTTGAGAAAAGAACAATTTAATGATTAAAATAAAATATAACAATAATTATTGCTATGAAAAGAGACAACAGAAAGAGAAATAAAACCCAAGACAGACAAGTGATTCACAACTGCTCACCACCTGCTGACTGATGTCCAGCCCATCCCTGGGCTCTAATCAGCCCCTCCTGGCTAATTTCCTTCTGTTTATATGTTGAGCATGATATTCTATGGTATGAACTTCCCTCTGGTTTGTTCCTGGCAGCTTGGAGCCAACACAGCTGCTGTGCTGTGTGCTTCTGCTCACTGGCAGAACATGGGAAACTGAAAAGTCCTTGACTTTGGGTAAACACTACTCAGCAACAACCATGTTTCAGCAACACTATCCTTAAGCCCCACATCACAGTGCAGTACCAGTTACTAGGAGAAAATTATTTCCATCCAAAGCAAGGACAACTTCTCACCTATTTTAAGATGAGATTTAGGGAGATTTGTTACCAAGGGTCACTGCAGGAAATTTTTGGAGTGATGCCCTTTAGACTCCTTTCCCCTCGAGAGTCTTGACTTTGTCCTCAGTAAGTATTCCTCAGTAAGTATTGCTACACAGTCAATCATATAAGGCCAGAGGATCATCCTTCTCTCCACATAACTAAGTTTTTGGAGGAGGACAGAAGTCAAACCCTAGCTCAGGAGCGTTAAAGTACTGATCTTCTGTGTACCACTTAAGCAAAGGAGCAAACAATCTATCAGTCGAGCAGGAACATAGAGAGAAGGCCAACAGCTACACTTCACTGCAGGTCTGGACTGCTTGGAGCCATGCACACACCAGAAATTATCTAAGAACAGAGAAGATGGTGCCAACTCTCCACCTGTGCTTACTCAAGACAAAAAGCAGTTGTATTATACTTTCTCCAAGAAGTTATACATAAAACAGGGGCTGGGATCACTCTCCCAAGAAACTGGCTCAGTAGCTAAGTTGCATTTTAGGACAGTGACACAGGTGAAGAGAGGCTGACTTCCCTCCAAAAACAGACATTGGTTTGCAACTCCTTCCATAGGAGATTTGCAACCCTGAGAATAAAGCCCTGCTTTCCTCAGATTTGCTGAGCAACTGTTTCACACAAAAAGAAACACCGTGGCACCAGACAACAAGCTGGTTGGAGCTGATTAGACTTGCCAGGCAAAGTACACATCCCAGCCATAAAGCCATTTCCGATTTTCAAGACAAAACCCATCCAAAAATGAGCGGAACAGAGCAGCAGGTGCAGCTACCTACCTCCAAGTTCCCCCCAAACAACGAGCTTCCTGAAGGGAGGTGCATTTTTCTCCTACAGAGGTGCTACAGACCTGCCATTACCTTAGGCGTGTGCGGGGTGTCACAGAGCTGCAGCTTTTTCCAGGTGATGTGCAGTGGTGTCTCAGGTTTACTCCAGCTCTTACTCACAGATGGAGAAGACTTCAGGGTGGGGCTCATCCAGGCTTTTGTTCTGCTCAGGAAAATCCCACTAAGCTTTCTCTGAGGGGTTGCTGGCAGAGGACTGCTCTCTTGCCACTTCTGGAACTCTGAGCTTCTGGGGGGGCTCAAGCTCAGGGAGTCCTCCTCATTTACACTTCTTTCTTCACTCTCTTCACCACAACTGGAAAAGTCCAGTCTCTGAATGAATTCATTGTTGTTGTCCCAGTCATCCATGTTAGCACATGAAACAGAACAGGTAGAGCTGATACTGGCCTGTTTTGTTAGAGGCATAGAAAGACAACATTATTTACAGATAAACTATCTTCTTCTGTGCTTTGTCAAGGGCATCAGTTCTGCTGACCACACTCTGCAATCCCATATACACAGAAACCTTGGTCATTCATCAGTGTAATTAGACAGCATTGGTTAAAGAAGAGTACCCCAGAATTACCAAGTACAAAGCCATTCAGCTACTGCTCATATAAAAACAGATTTTTGCTTTTGCCTTATTGGCATAAGTCAGACACAACTCAGAAGCCACTGCCTTTGCCAGTAAGTTTCCAAGAGAACTCCTCCATCCCCTACTCTCATCACACAACAAAACACATCCTAAAGAATAACACACAGAGCCTCCACTCACTCTTTTCTACATAAAATTTCCCAGCCAGAGGAGACAAGAGGAAAAAAAAAAAAAAAAAAAGTCCATACTACATACAGCTGTAAAAGCAGAGGGCGCCCCAAGAAGTCACCAGATACCCCTCAGACTGCCTCTCTTCTGTCCTGGACCATTTATAGTCACCCCACACCTGAGCCAATGCTAATGGGAAACATCTGGAGCTTGGCAGCACCTGTCCACAGTTGCCTGGTGGATGAGGAATTCTCTCTGGATGTGGATTTGCAGTGCCAACAACCAGCTCTGCAAGGAGGCAGGACTCCCTCTCAGTCTGAGTCATCTCCCTGCTCCTGCATGCTCATCCCTTCTCCAGCTTCCTGAGGCCTGTAAGGGGTGTGATGTTTGCTGACAGCCTGTCTGCTCCATAATCCCATCAGAGATCCAGCCTTTGTGGGCTTTACCTTTTACCTGTATACCCCTGTGATGATGGGGCCCTGTGTTTCCTTCTTTCAGTCTGAATTTCCCTTCCTGCATTTAGATATGTGTTAGTTTGGGCAAGAGTTGCAGCCTGCATGGAGAGGTCATTAGCCTAATTTATAATGTACAGATTTATGAATGTATCATTTATAAGACTTCAGGAGAGAGTCAAGAGCCATACACAGGTCTCTGTACAGCTCCCATGTGAGGTTTCAGAGGAGAGGAGGGAGGAGCTGTGCTGGGGAAGGCAGCCCCAGAGGTGCGGTCACTCTGTTGCTCCCTGGGAGCAGGTCCATGTCTCCCCTCACTGCACCTCTCTGTAAAAACAGGAATCTTCTGAGCCTTTGGCAACATGTGTTTCAAAGTGGGACTAGAGCAAGTTTTAACTGACTGGGAACAAGGTTACAGCAGCCACTTTTCTTAGCCTTGAGGAGAGCTGCCAGAAGGACGTGCAGAGATTGGAAGTGGCTGCAGCCCAGAGGAGATGGGTGTTTGGCACAAGCAGCACCTGCTTTCCTTTGCACACATCAAGGGCAATTCTCACCAGAACACAAAGGGCCGCATTAGTCTGAGGTCTCTGTGCTCTCCTAACCCATTCCTTAAATGAAAAGTATGGCCAGATGGCCATACCAATTCTGAAATAGCTTGTTAAGACTGTGATGAACAATTCCTTTGATACAGAAATGAATTGTATCCAATTCACCAAAACAGCCTCAGGAGGACATGCCAGGAGCCTCAGGAGGACATGCCAGTACTGGTTGCATCTGGCCCAGAGGTTGCAGTATTTCTTGCAGGCACAGAGCTGTTGCTGCCATGCAGCCTCTCTTTGCCTGAAATGCAGCTGCTGCATTTCCCTGTGCCTTATCCTGAGTGAGGTCCAAAAGCCTGGCAGTGCCAGCACTGGCTGCTTTCTGCTGTGACAGGCTGTGTCTGCAGCATCTGGCCAGCTGAGGTCCAGGACCACTTTAGTACTGCTGTGATCTGACTGCATTAATCAGATGTTCAGTACCTGAAGCATTAAGCTGAAATATATTAATTCTGAAGATATAATGCTTTTAGTCCCCATGACTAATGTTTTTAATAAGCCAGAAAGGAAATTCCTTCAGACCAGTTTTCAATCCCACCTTAAACAATTTTTAAACTTCCTTCCCCCTCAGGATTTAGAGGCAGTATCCATTTTTCTAAGGAGAGATGTGATGTGTAAAGGAGAAAATTTGGACCTGCTGTGTAAAGAGGGCCCAGCTTGTTCATCTTGCATTTTAAAAATAAAAGCTACCACACTTTCATTTACATTTTCCCTGACTATTTAAAGACCTGATGACAATTTCCTGAGCTCTCAGCTGGAGGGAAAAGGTGTTCATTTTCTTTTGAAGTGAGTTTTTGTTTCTAAAAGGGTAATATTATCTTCCAGCCTAAACCTTTTCAATTTTGGTGAAATAATAAAAGAGTAAAAAATGTGGTCTTTGTTTTTTTGCATGTATCCAACAAAGAGTGTGCCCTCAGCAGGCCCAGATTGCTGGCCAAAGCCATATCAACTGCTCTGGTACCACCAGGTCCCTTGTACCACGGGTTTTTCAGCAAAGCTGGGAGCTCAGAGCATGATGATGTTTCCCACATCTCAGAGCCAACACTGGCAGCCCCTGCTCCCTGTCAGTGCTTGCTCTTCCCACTGCATCTCTTCCCTCAGGCTAGGGCAGTACAGGTGTGACTGCACTGCTGAGGGGAACAGGAACAGCTCTGCACCACAAATAGCTCGTGTGGGTCATGAAGGAATTCCTATTTGGGATTTGTTTCCTGCCTAAATTGCTGGGGGACAGACACTTGACATTTGTAGCAGCACTACTGTGGAGATGAAGATAAAAACGAGCTGTCACTTCAGCGTCACCAACATGCAAAAATATATTCATCCAAATGAAGATTGGCACTGTCTATACAGTTAAAGCAAAGCATGTGGCCAAGTATTTGCAGAATCTGGCTTTTCTTTACACAGTAACAAAATATTGTGCAGGGTTTGTTTCTTTTTTTCTTTACCAGTCACCTTCTATGAAAAACTCCATCTGCTAAAAACCACCTACTCCGGTCTACAGCTCTGCAAAGTAAACTTGTGCATGGACTTTGCGAAACAAAATGCCCACTCAGTGTTGGAGCTGTCTGAAATGAAACTCACAGCAAATGGATGCTAATGTTACCAAAAAAAGAGAAAAAACCCAAACCCCGCTGCTGAGGAAATTGGATGATGGGTTTCTTAATGGGGTATTGAACACTCAGAACTGCTCAACAGGAAAAAAGTTAGACAATTAAGGCTTTTATGACAGTATCTTCCTTTTAATTGTGGCCTGCTTAATTGGGTAATTCAATTAATCAGAAAGACCTAGGGAACCAAGTTAATCCTAATGACACTTAATGACATTGGTGGTGGCATAAGGAGGACGGTAATTACAAAAAGTTGGCTGACTGCAGATGCCTTGGTCATGCTTGTGTCCCCAACTTTCAATCTGCTTGTTCTGCCCAAAACTACTGTTTCACATCCTTCTGTAGCACTTATGTACATATATATACATATATATATACATACACACATATATATATATAAAGTGCATATATATATATATATATATACCCACATATATAAACTGTATATATATATACACACACATATACTGGATCAGTATCCCTGACTTCTTCAGATTTGTGGCTCTCAGCTTCCACCACATCCATTTGAGGGGTGCAAGCTTGCCCCCGTTGCTCTGCCCAATTCCCGTAGCTTTCCCAGCAGGATGGCTTTAACGGGGCTGGGGGAAGCAGCTGCTCGGCACTGCTGTCACAGCCTGAGGGGGGGGACAGAGGGCGGGCAGCTGGCTCTG
>WBNO01029457.1:109961-246748 GCA_013400575.1 Peucedramus taeniatus | reverse complement strand
CGAGCGGGCCGGGGCGCGGGGGCCGGGCCTGGGGCTCCCGGTGCCGCTGGAGTAAGATGGATGCGGCCGGGACTGGGCTTCCCTTGGGGACCGCTCCCCCCGCATCCCGCCTCGCAGGGACCGCTCCTCCCGCCGCGCTGGGGCAGCGTGGCCGGACCCAGCGCTGAGCGCCCGGCGGGAGCTGAGCTGCCCTCCGCCCGTACGGGGGACCGCGGCTCCACCGCACGGTTGCCGGTGTCGGGACCGGGGGCCGTGAGCATTTGCCGAAAACAAGGGGGATTGCTTTTGGTCTCCATCCCGCCGAGGAGTTCTGGCGGGAGGAAGGCGCCGCGTCTGGTGCCGCTCCGAGGAGAGGGATGGGTGTTTCTCCACGGCACAGGGAGCTTGTGGACGGCGCTGGGGCATCCCCTTTGCCCCGCACAGATTTAGGCCGAGCCTCGGCCCAGCGCTACCTGGAGAGCACCAACCTGTTAGCAGCATCTTGAGAGCATCCTTCTGTCTCCGTGGAGTGGCGCAGACCTGCCCGCAGCTATCGGTGATGGATGGCGTTTGTGGCAGGCGTAAATCCGGGAGGCTCGCAGGGCATGATCAGCAGCAGCAGCAGCAGTTCAGCTGCGTATTTCTTTGTGATCAGTGTGTTTAGAAGCTGGACTCTGGTGGGATCTCTGGGACTTAGTGCTTTGAAGGAGTGCTGCGATCCAGGAGGGCAGAGGACAGGGGCAAGGGAATATATTTTCCACTTCTCACTGCCGTATCCATCTCCCTCAGTGCTGTTGGACTGTGGTGTTGTATCACTACTGACAGAGGTTATTAATTTCAAACCTGTAAATCAGCATTTCAGAAAATGTCTTAACTTTGTTTTCCTAGTCCCGCTGCTCCCACAGTATCCACCAAACAGGATGTTGGGACACAGATAGGAAGTTAGCACCTGCCTAGCACCTGTGCACACAGGCACTACTGTGCAGAGGGGTCTGATGTCGTCAGACACATTGTTGGGTCTTTTGGCTGCCAGGCACCAACCTGGGGTTCAAAGGCAAGAGAGAGATTCAGGAACCCATTTGCATCCAGATGTGAGACTGAGATTCTCTTTCTTCTCTAGATAGGCACTGCCTTAGCAAATCCATAGCAAAAGTGTAAAGCACAGTGAGGTTGGTTCTTCAGTGGGAGGGGAAAGTACCTGACATCCTGCTCGCAAGAGGGCCTTGGTGGTGAAGACTGATTGCCAGTCTTGAACTGAAAATCCTAAGGAAGTAGAGAACAGGACACTGGTGTGATGTGGTGTCAGCAATGCCCACTGTCAGGCAGCATGGCTGCTGTGTCCCAAAACACCCAAGGGTTTTGAGAAGTTACCCTTTCATACTGCACCAGAGAGAAGTGTCTTCAGTCTAGAGGTCAGAGGCTCTTCACTCATAAAAACCTGAAATGAGATTGGATGTCATCTTTCCACCAGGAGAAGGAAAATGGAGGTGTTTCTCCTAAGTATCCAAAACATGAAAGAGTCTGGGTCACTGCAGCAACAGCATGTTGTCTTTCGATCTGACATATGCCTTCTATGAAATTGTGAGATTTTCTTGAGAGTTGGCAGAAAACTGAGCTTTCTCCAGAGTTTTTCTGAACCAGCTGTTGCTTTGAATGAAGTCCAGGGAAAGTTGGGCAACAGCTCTTCTCACATCTGATGTGCAGTTAATACTGGGTGTCATCAGCCTTGGAGTAGTCTGTCAAGTCCAGGAAGATTCAGCCTCCTGCTGCTAGCCAGCATGGATGACAGGACTGTGAGCAATATACCGGCAAATGTCAGCTTTATTGCTGGGGAGCAAAGTGCCCTACGGAGGGTGTGGACTTGGAAAAACATCATGAAGTTGCAGTGGTGTGAACTTGCTAAGGTCAAAAAGAGAATACGGGAATTACTGGTCAACCACATCAGATAGTGTGAAGGACTTCTGTAAAGTTTGTAAGGGTGTCTAGTCCTTTGTATGATTTAAAGGAAATCATCTACTTAGTGTCTCAGCTGGAAACCTGCTAGATCCTGCCCAGGAGAAGCACACCAGACCTCCTCTGGCAGTTTGCTGAGGCACAGGAACAGCTGAATTTCTGGTGGTGGCTGTGCAGGTGGTTATGCCAGGTAGTGTTTGCTCACCTACAGGCAAGTAGGTGGGCAAGAGAGGTTTTACTGTAGAAGCATGACCGCGGTGATCGTGCTAATAAAGAATGTAACAACTTTCCTCCAGAATTTAGAAGGGCTTGAAGCAGAAGAGCCTAGTGTGCAGCAGTTGCATGTGATGAGTTTCCAAAGGTAGGTTATGGGGTTGCCAGGTCACTGTTACAGTTCCGGTGTCCCTGTGGCTGTCAATGCTCATGTGAGTGACTGACATAAGAGCCAGAGGCAGCTTCTGAATCGCTGCTGTCCCCACCTGCAGCATGGTGAACCTTGTGGCACTCGAGAAGGAGCTCTCTTCACTGCTGTTGTGGGGCAGCTGACAACAGTCACCTTTGTGGAGGTGCCCCACAGTCTGTTAGCTTAAAGGGTCTGTGAGTAATGGAGAGAGACAAGGAGGGAAGAGAGAGAAGTAATGTGTTTTGCACCAGTGAACATGCAAATATTCTGTTTTTCTGTCCTACGTTTCTTCTGTGCAGGAAATGGAGCCAGTGTGATGTTTAAGTTACACTTTATGCTTCTCCTGTCCTGGCACAGCATGGTAGCATTGCATAGCTGGGGACCCTAAAGCCCTCGGGAAACATCTAATAGTGAGGAGGGCCAGGTGATGGCCCCAAATGCTGGTGCCAATATTTTCTTTGTGAGGAAGTGAAAATCCAGTGGAAGGAAAATACAAGGGAAAGAGAAAGAACATTCTTAACTTTGCAAACTAGAAAATGAGTGCTGGCTCACATCTGACCTGAAGGTGGGAGGTAGCTTCCAGGAGATCAGATTTGCAGATCTGACTCTCAGCAAAATCCCTAGTCTGCTCTCTAATGCTGGGTGACTCTCACTTGGGAAGTTTCCTGTGTGCACAAGAGCTGCTTTCTCCATGGGGAAGGGCAGTGCTTCCTGTTTTTCTACAATTTTACTCCCTCCTCCCTCCTCTGGTTTGTCAGGCAGGCTGGCAGTCTGCATCTGGGTGAAGTCTCTCCTTTGTTTGCTCTCCTGTTTCGCCAGATTGACTTTCCTACTTTTTAATCTTGGTGTTTGTTCTCCGACTGCCACGTTGCTCGTGTGTTCACAGGGCAAGGTAGCGTGAGGAACAGCCAGGAGCACAGGTGCAGGTTGCTCCTGACAGATCCCAGAAAAAAAAATAGCTACGCGACAGGTGAGCTGGTTTTGAGGTCACACACAGGGTAAAGATCTGTTTCAAGGCATCCTTTCCTTATTGCTGCTACAGAACAGGCATTGAGCAATGTCCACTTTAACAGCTCTGCAGTAGATGTGACACCTGACAGTGTTTGTGACTGAACTGAGCAAAGCCCATCTTCCTTTGCTCTCGATGGCACTCTCACCTATCAATCTATGAATCTACAGGTAATGACCAATAAGGGATGTTCTGTGGGGCAAGGCTTAAAAGCACATCTGGCCTTAACCACAATTTCGTGGTTTTGAGGCAACAGTCTCAAGAGTTGACCTCCTCATGCTTTCAAGGAAGGTTCTTGCCCTTTAAAAAGCGAACCAAAGAGGCTCACGCAAGCCCCAAACAACAAAAGCCACCATCTATATATAATCTGCCAGCCCTCCAGGGGAGCACAGGCTGCTATGATGTCACTGGCTCTCTCTGCCAGCCTTTCACACGCCTCAGAGGCTGAGGCGCTGCACAGCAGAGCTCTGTGGCTTCGCGTGTGACTGCACAGGGCTGTGCTCGGGGTCACACGGCTGCCGCTGCTCCCCGGCCAGCCCGGCTCTGCGGGAGAGCTCTCCTGGTGCCCTGCAAGTGGGCACTTGGATGCACAGCTTCTCCTGTTGCCATGCCTAACGCTGTTGGTTTTTTTGAAGTCCTTGCCAGGCAGGGCTGGGGGAGGTCTACGGAATACAGCATCTATATGAGAAGAAAAATAGCCTATTTAAATGTCAGTAGCTAAGCCCTATTCCTGTGCAGGCATATACTTGTGCAGTATGAGTAATGAGACAAAAGACAGGCTTCGGAAATGAGGCCTCAGATTTAACTATCTCCATGAGTCTTGGGCTGGGTGTAAGGCTCTTCCAAATGTACACTGTCCATGCAAGCACAGCTGGAATGCTCACCTCAAAGGGCAAGGAAAGGAGTGAACCAGTTTAGGAAGCACCTTCGTGCTGCACCTGCCGTTGCATTATCCTGTAGAATTTTGGTTTGTTTGCCTTATTTTTAAAACTAAGCCACATGACTTCAAGTGCTGTGGGCAGACTGACAGAGAACAGAAACTCGGTGGGAAAAATTGGAGCACATCTCAGTGCACTGGGAATGTCCAGGTGAGCAGTCTGGGCTCTGAAGTGCTGGCATGGGAAAGTGTGAGAAGTCACCCCTTTTTTGGTCCATGGTAAACTTGTTGGACTTCATTTGCTTTAAGGACATTTTGTGACTTCTCTGATATCATCTGTTCCAGGATCAGGCTCCTCAGGTGGCCTTTTCCCCTGAACAACTGCATGCTTTCTGGCTGGGTTGGCAAGTGACAGATGTTTGCTGATCTTGATCTAGCTTGTAATTTATGTACTTTTTTGTTGGTTATTCTAGCATACACAAACACATTGCAGTACTTGGACCACCTCAGTCTCCATATAAAGTTTCAGCTAACTCCTATCCTAAAGAGAGTAGGTGAGATTTCAAGGAAGAAGTGGTGACTTGGATCATGGCTTAGGGGGTTCTGTTTGACCAGGCCTGCCAAACACAGGCAAAGAACAATATTGGTGGTGGTGTGAGCTATCCAAGAAACTCATCCTAAAGAGCAACAGTCTGTCCTTTGGTTCTTTCTTATGGGATGGATGCTTGTGTAGCCCAAAGCTTATGCACCATCAGGTAAAATCGTAGCTGCTCTGTAATTAAGCTTATCAAGGATAAATCCATGAAATAGCACTGGCTTCAGAAGTGGCCCCAAATATCCTGCGGTGTCTGTGTGTTGTGCTACAAGGAACATTTGCAAGAGATGTGTGGAGTATTGTATGTCACCTACTGTCTGTGACAATTTAGGAGTTCAGGAGTTGTCTTAGGACACTGTTACAGGTGTCCCAGGGTTAGAAAAGCAACAGCTTGCTGTTGATGATGTATACATTTTAGAAACGGGTACTGTATTCACGCTTACCCAAATTAATTTGCTTCTCTGCAGGCAACATGGTGGAATGGTGTTTACCTCAAGATATAGATTTGGAAGGTGTGGAATTCAAATCCATGGCAAGTGGGTCCCACAAAATCCAGTCAGATTTCATGTGAGTACATCTGAGCTATATTACTTCTTCCTTTCTTAGATGTGCATCTATACCACCAGCTCTTTATTCAGAACATGCAAGAAAAATACTTTCTAGGAAGCTGCAGAAACCTGCTTGCTAAACTATTTCTACCTGTGCCAAAGATACTTTTCAGACTCTTTCAGTGTCATGTTAAATATCATCTAGCTGCAGGGATATGCTGTATGACTGCTTTGCCTGTAGAGACCAACTGGGGCAGGCCAGCTTCTCTTTGGTGTGCAAATTTTAATGTGTACTGGGCAAATGATCTGCACTGCCACTATTGAGATTCAGCAGAGGCCTAGGGTGAAGGGCAAGGAGTGACAGAACTGAAATGGGAAGGATTTTGCAGGAATGGGATTTAGAAAAATGTTCTTAACTCTGATAGGGCTTTTGGTTCTTTTAAATGTTATAAATAGGTCTCACTCACTTTCTTCTTTGCTAGCTCCTTCAGTGGAAACACCTAAGGGGGGAATTTCCTGCATTCTGACAACTCAATGTTGCAATGCAGCAATGTTTTGCAATGAACTGCTATGTCACAATTTGGTCAGAAGTAATAGTTACTTTCTTAGAGGCATGTGAACTGAACACTTGTAGTCTGATAATCAGAGTGTGCTTCAAGGTGCTGGTGCCCAAAGTATGACCAAGTAGCAGTACTGTACTCAGAACTGCATTCACTGCAGGCTTCTTCCTTGGGGGAAGGGCTCTGCACTGACTGAATCATGCATTCTGTTGGTCTTCCTTCCAAGTTATTTATTTATTTGCATTCCTTACCAGCCTGTGATGTGGCTGGTAGAGGCTTTAGTGGGAACACCTGGGAACTCTTGCCTTAAATATTTTGCCTTGCTACTGAGAAGAGTGGGGCACCCAAGGCCTGTCCTCAGCCCTTCAGTTAGCAGGGTGGGATTTCAGGGAGTTCCTTACAGAAGAAAATATGTTCCCAAATTGGTAATTTTAGTCCTCAGTAACCTTTCTTTCTTCTTCTTTCCTCTTTTTAACATTAAACTTTCTGCCAAACCTTTGTCTTCAGCTATTTCCGGAAAGGGCTCTGTTTTGGCCTGGCCTGCTTTGCCAACATGCCTGTGGAGAGTGAGTTGGAGCGTGGTGCCCGCATGAAGTCTGTGGGCATCCTGTCCCCTTCCTACACGCTACTGTATAGGTACATGCACTTCCTGGAGAACCAGGTCAGGTAAGTTCCCTTGGGAATGAGCCTGGCCATTCCCCTCCTGGGAGAGCTAAATGTTCCTTCTATGGAGAGCAGTTTTTAGGCAAGTGAGAATTCAGTGATAATGCTCGGCTGTGATTTCCTTGACTATTTCTCCAGAAAGTATTACAGGTTCACAGTGTGAAGGAGACAAGGAACTGATTAGCAGCAATCTGTTCCTTCCTAACAGGCTAGTCAAATGCTACCCAAATGCTAACCCTGGCTATTGTTGGCAGACATAAGTGTCACAGGGAGAGTTGAGAGAACAAGAAGTTCCCCTTTTCACCTTGTGAAAACCATTTTACTAGGGCCTTACAAAAGGCTTCTAATTGTGTAATGGTGATCCTACCTAGCTGTGTGCTTCAGTTGTGTTGAGTGGATCTAGCAGCGAAAATGGTGATGGTAGAAAACTGTTCCTACTTGAGTGTATTTAAAACAGGACCAGTGCTATGCACGCCCCAGCTCGCAGCGCCTGACTGAGCGTGTCAGTCCTGTGCATGTTCTCTGGCTGCACTGAGAGCTGGTAGTCCTGATGTTTCTTCAGCCCTCCTGGATGAGTCTGTGCAACTAAGGCACCCAGGATCCCTTTTAGCTGGGAGACAGATGTTTGCTGGGGGCAAGGCACTAAACAAATAGTCTGGAGATACTACAGATCTCCCTTTTTTTCCTTTCTTTTCCAGACACCAGCTGGAAATGCCAGGGCACTACTCCCATCTAGAGGCATTCTATGATGACAAGAAAGGAGTTCTCCCTGATAGCAAGGGCACCCCCAGCTCTCAGCAACCTGTCCACTGGCTGCCTTCCATCCACAGATACATGTACCCAGAGATGAAGGTGAGGCAGGTGCCTGAGGCCTACAGGAGCAGGCAGAGGGCTGCTGCTCCTTGCTGGTGCCTCATACTCCTTTATGTAAGCAGTCACTCCCACGCTTTGTAGGCTGCTTTAGATAAGGTTTTGTTACTTGGACCATTGCAAGCTGTGTGCTGGTCTTGCTCCCACATTTAGACTTAGCATCTGTGCATGTGTCCCTGTTTCACCTCTGAGCTGTTTTCTTCCCTTTTGCTCCACCTGCAGATCACACACCCTGCTGGCTGCATGTCTCAGTTCATCAAATTCTTCGGGGAGCAGATCCTCGTCCTCTGGAAGTTTGCCCTGCTGCGCAAGCGCATACTGATATTTTCACCACCCCCAGTTGGAGTTGTCTGCTATAGAGGTATGTTTCCAGGGACACTGCAGAGCTCTGATCTAGTAGGCTGAAGCATTGCAGAAATGCCTGCGAGTACTGATGGGACAGACGTCATGCAGGTCTTCAAAATCCATTTTGACCATGAAGATACCACTCAGGCTGCATTTACACATTTCCTACCAAATGCTTTTCTTCAGACCTCGTGAGTAAGGACACATCTGGTACTGTCAAACTCAGTTCCTGTCAGCACTGACTGAATTTGTGGATTCTAGAATGTGGGATTCCTCTGGGAGAACTGATTATTTCCTATGCAAAACAGGATGTCATCACTTGAGAAGTTCGGGTGTTCAAGGGCATTTCAGAGCTCTGACCATTGTTTTCATAGAGGCCTGTGGGAGAACTGGGCAATTGGGGTTCAGAGTGCCCTTGAGTGAAACCAAAAGCATCTCAGGATGTACTTCTCTTCTCTGCAGTGTATTGCTGCTGTTGCCTTGCAAATGTTTCTCTGCCTGGTCTTGGAGGAACTGTCCCAGAGTCCAAACCATTCTTCTATGTGAATGTGGCAGACATAGAAATGCTGGAGACAGAAGTATCATATGTGGCCTGTAAGTATGATGGATTAGGCATGATGTTTTTAGCTTCAGGCTGCAAAATGTCTTGAGACACCAGACTGTGGAATAGAACTGATGAGAAATAGGTTGTACATGGAATGACTAACTATGCAAGCAGGAGAGAACAGTTGGTCTGCTGGGAAAGCAACATGCTGCTCTGAAAATCTTCTCTGGTTTTGGCAGGTACAACAGAAAAGATCTTTGAGCAGAAACGGGATCTCTATGATGTCTATGTGGACAACCAGAATGTGAAGACGCATCACGAACATCTACAACCACTCCTGAAAATTAACAATGCTGACAAGGAGAAGTACCGACGGCTCAATGACCAAAGGTAGTCACAGACATCTGGGTGGTCCTGATAGAAGGACACCCAGTGGAATAAAGAGGACACTGCTCCCCTGTACTTTACTCCTAGTGGTATTTTCAAAATATCCCACTGGTCCAGCTCATCTCTCAGCTCATCTCTGGTTGTCTCATAAAGCTTTGAGGTTCACAGTAGGTACGTGCAATTAACTTGTCTCCCTTCTCTCAGGCAGATGTTAATGTATTCTCAAGAAGTGGGTGAGGATTGCAGCTCCTGTGAAGAGGACCTTTTCATCTTGTGAGTAGCTACCTCTAATACTTAGTTGGACATTGCTAGTTTTAGGGAGCCTCTTGCACTGATTTTGTGTTGCACTGTTTGGCATATTTTGAAACAGCATGTTTGACATAATTCCATAGTTAGCTTTCTTCCTCTAGGGTTCCAAAACCTAGACTGGCTCTTCCTCTTCAGATCATCTTCCTTTCGAGAAGCCAAAATGTAGTATCCACTAGGGCTGCTTACGTGCTGGAAGGGAGATGTGAATTTTAAAACCAATCAGAGATGTAAGAATGCCCTCACAAACATAAGCACTATAGGATTTTTCTTGCCAGAACGTTTGGCTCTGGAAAGGACAGTGCTCGTGGGAAGCAGGCACTGTACCATGCTGGGGGTTGGTA
Organism: Peucedramus taeniatus; assembly: GCA_013400575.1. Classification (NCBI taxonomy): domain Eukaryota; kingdom Metazoa; phylum Chordata; class Aves; order Passeriformes; family Fringillidae; genus Peucedramus; species Peucedramus taeniatus. The sequence goes on along the minus strand of WBNO01029457.1, from coordinate 237,365 downwards.
CAGTGTGGAGATCAGACCTGTATGTGAAGGATTGGCCCACTGATGTGGCTGACTTCATACCTGGCAAACAGAGGAACCAGAACTGGGTGTAGAGTGGGAGGTACAGAATTAGATAAAAAACACATGTCTACCACCTGTGAAGCCCTTCACTTCTAGTTGCTATTCGCACTCTGCAGCAGGTGAGAGGTAATGGGATGAAACTGTGTGAAGGGCTGTTGGGGCAGACCTACAATTGTTGAGCTTCACAGGTGTAACCTGACCTCTTTCTGAATAGCTTTGCATGCTTCTAGGAAAGGAACATGTAAGAAGTAGCTCTCACTGGTGTGTTCTGCACACAAATGTGCAGAATAAATGGAGAATTTATTTATCCACTGGCTTATCAGATGGGTGACAACACTGTTTCCTCCTTTACATTACGGGAGCTGTTGGTGTGATGTACCTGCTTGGTGACCACAGAACACACTTCAGCTGATAACATGGCTTCCTTCTTCTGAGGGAAGCCCACAGCCAGGAGCACCACTGCCAATTAACAGTTGCTGCTTTATCTTTGTTTATTCTGGGTCACCATAGAGTGAATGGAAAAGCACTACAGTGCCACCTAACAAGGTGGGATCTGGCTGAAGGGGGTTAAATGCAGTTCTGGGGCTTTGCTGCCTGTTTGGTGAATACACTATCTTTTTGGAGGTCCAATGCAATCACTTTTGTTGGCTTTACCCTGTAGGTTTTTCATGGAGCAGAACAACCGCATATTCCAGACGCTGATGGAGGTGTCAGCCAGCCAGGACAAGACACTGACAGCTGACCACGCAAGAGGCATGGGCCTGGATCCCCAAGGGGATCGAAGTTTCCTTATGGACCTTCTGGAGGTGTATGGCATTGATGTTATGCTAGTCATTGACAACCCTTGCTGCACTTAAACCAAGGGCAAGAGAGATGAGGAGCAAAGACCACTTTTTAAAGACATTGCTTAGGAGGATCACTGGAATTCACCACAGCCACAGTTATTTAATAACTTTATATGGAGAATATTTATAATTTTAAAACAAAATGTGATTTTATTTTCTCATACTCAACTTCCAAGTGAGTACCTGCTCTAAGGTTCCATTTGGTTTTGTCTCCCTTTCCCTTTCATTTGTGGGGTTTTTTTTGTTTTTTTTTTTTGTTTTGTCTAGCTAGGACCAGTGGCACCTTTGCACCAAACCTCACTGTTGCTAGTGATAGCTAGATTTTGGCCTAGCCTGGATGCCTGAGCCCTGAAGACTTCATGAAAGCACTTTGTTTGATGACAACCAAGGTGAAATGCTATAGCTGAGCTTTCAGACTTGGCTGGAAAATCCTCCTATCAACTCCCCCTTCCACTTCGGGACTGAAGAGGGCTTTAGCACATGCTGTTAATGGCCCAGTCTCATAAATAGCTCCTACCAAGTTCATTGGTGGGGACAGATAAACCAATGATAAGAACCAGGACTCCTTTAAACACTCCTCACCCAGCTTTAAGGTGAACTGGAGTAAAGCCACCCTTCCTTGTAAAAATGGCAGAAGCAAGTTTGGGATCTGGGATGCTACAGGATCTTATGACTTTGCTTACTGGAGCAGCACGGTTTCACTTCCAGCATTTGAGGTGGTGAAAACTGGCAGAAACTGCACCTACCTATCTCATAGCTGGAGAAGAGCACCCTTTCTCCTCAATCCATCCCACCACCACCTTTGGTTTTTAGTTGCATCACACCTGCTTCTTTGGTTTAAAATCTTCAAACCAGCAAGATAGTCTCCCACTTACCAGGGACCAACACCACTGAGTCACTTTGCAGTCACTTTGTTGGCCAGCCTCAGCTCAGATGGTGCTGGGCTGGATGGGTAGAATAAGTATGCTTTAACTAATGTCACTAACCCTTCCTTTGTAGCTGATGGGACTTGCTGCTCCTTTGCTTTAACACTGCCTGGTAATCCTCCTTTTGTTGAGCCTTCAGCACTGCCTGCTGCTATCCCTGGCTTTTTGTGAGACAGAGAACAGACCTTGCAGCTGGAACAACTGAAATTTGCAGGAGGTTCCCTTGGAGTTTGGTATTCTTACCTGGCACAGCTGCTAGAAGCAGTGTTTAAAAGCAAGTCTGTCTTTTTTTCCTGGGCAGAGTTGTAGAACCAGATGAAAAAGATGTTTTCTTATGCTGTAGAAAGAACAGGATTCAGTTCCTGAAGGACTAGTCATTACCTCCAGGAAGGCTACCCCAGTAAAGAGTAATCCCTTTGCCATACAAAATCCAAGAACGATACTGTGGGCTCCAGGTGTGACATACTGCTTTGCCCCAAATCCTTCAGCTAGTAGCAATATCAGCTTTAAGCTGACTGTCCTTCCTGAACTGTGGCTATAGCTGATTAGCTGCTGCTTCTATCATTACAGATTTCAGCACCCTTGGAGGCTTTCTGTGTGTTGTATGAATGCAAACTGTAGCTGATGTATCCATTCATCCTAGCATTTTATAGGATGAGACCGAGCCTGAACCACTGAGATCTCACCCACTCTAAACCAGGCAAGGACCTTTTTGAAATAGGTGAAGTAAATGTTCTCCAACCATACCCTCTGTGGATTGTCTCCCTCTGGAAAAGAGGAGGCAATTGCTCCTGCAGTTTGCCTGTCTCTGAGCAGTCACTCCCCTAGCTGCTTTTTCAGGGCTTTGGGATGTTTTGATACAGAAGAAAATATGCTGTTGTTCATACTGTCAATTGCTCACAACAACTGTAACATCATCATCCTTAGAAGGTTAGGGAAAAAAATGTAGAAAAACAGCCGAGTATCCTTTAATGGAAGGACCAGTCTCTTTTCCTTAAGAAATGGCTTTGTTTTTAAATTGACACCTTAAGTATAGAAGTGGCCCACAACCTCCACACTTTTTTTTCTCTAACTTCCACTTCAGGTTTAGCATGCTGTCTGCAGTGATGATCCCTGAGGAAGTACAGCTGAGCTGCCCTTGTATTTCTTCAGACATCAAAAGAAAAACTGAACTGAAACTAGTCTCTAGCAATTTCTCCTCTCACTTTCTTGAAGGTTTGCTACATAGTTTAGCTGTGGTCAGTTGTTAATGACTTTCTATTCTCTTTGTCAGTAGTTCTTTTGCTAAACTAAACAGAAACAAACCTTTGATTTAATGTTGAAATTTCACAGTCACTGCAGTCAGAGGCTTTCTAACACCCTGCATTAGAGCACTGTTGTTTACAAACTGTTGGAACATGAGGTCTAGTAGACATCACTGACATAGCCCACTGAGCAGAAGCTCCTGAAATTCCTATTTGACATTTATTAAACCTCTGCTTTCCAGAAATCAGGTCCTCAGTTGTTAGCAGTAGTATGGGTGCAGCAGCATCAAAACAAGCAAATTACTGTAGTAGCATCCATGTGCTACATCCAGTTGGATGGCTGCAGCCTATTTTGTTCTTCCTTGCAATTTTGTTCTTCCTTGCAGTTTTGCTTCTCTACCTGGCTCTACAAGCCTCTCTTGGCAGGCAACTGTTACAAAAGTCAGGAAGTTGTCCGACAGAAAACAGAACAAGAAGACTTTTCCGTCCTAACCCTTCCTTATTTGATTAGCTGCAAAAGTGTTTTCACCTGCGCTCATTTTCTGAAAGATACTGCTTTTATTTTTGTCACATGTGGAAAGTTCTCAAGAAATGGGTAATGGGTACATAATAGAATCAAATTGTTATAGCTTGGGACATGAAGGACTGTTCTGTGGAACCAGTTTAACCAAGTCTTATCTTTCCAGAAGATACCATAATTCAAGGTAAAACCGTTATGTACAGATATTCAAAATCCCCTCCTGGGCACTCAATTGGTGCTTTGTTGCATAGCAGCTGGGAGACATATACTGGGCCTGTTTTGAATCAAAAGAGGGAGGAAAATGTGGCATAAGATAGGATATTGCTGATTTGTCTTCTCCCTTTGCCTTTACAGTGGTGCCTTCAGTTTCTTGGGTGTAATGCCTCTGGTGAGGCATTACATTGCTGTGATTAGAGCCCAGGTTTGAATGGTGGTTACAGTAACCAGGTCTATGCTGTGCCCCTGTGTATTCTCCAAAACTTAAAATTATTGGATAGCCAGTGCAGCTTCTCAGCTTGTACTTGCTTGACTTTAACCAGGAGAACAAGAGCTTCCTAACTGCTAATCCTAACTAATCTTAACTCCAGCTGCTCTAGAAATATATAATCAAGCAATGAATTATTACTACTTGTACTATCTGCATTGAAGGGTAAAGCTTATGAGAGACATAAAAGCTTGGTTTTCAATCTGAACAAGCAACACCATGCCAAACATTTAAATCATCCAAAATCTTCTCACTGCAAGGTTAGACAAAGCTGCATAGAGCCAATAAAGAACTATAATGGATACTAGGAGAAAGACACTTGATGGAATCAGAATTCAGATTTGTCTTTCAGACATGCTACTACCTTCTTTTCTAGCATACATGAGGTACTTACTGCAGAGTATCTTACAGCCAGTGGTCATGACTGTCACAGGAGCTGAGCTTGCCTGTCCACCATCCTTTTGGGCAGGAGAAAGTTCCATCACCCTTTCAAGAGGAAGTAGCTCCCTGTACAGGTTATTCAGTAAAGCAGGGTTATGGTGACAGCCCATTTTAACAACTCTAAAAGCTAATGAGCAAAAGGCTGGAGTAGCTGTGGGCCTCCTGGCCACAGACTGTGCAAGGCACAGGCATGCTTCGCTCAGGGAGGTGGAAACACAGTGGCTCCTGGAATAGCAGGGCAAGAGCACTCTGTCTTAAAGCAGAATTCTAGGTACAAAGCATGCACACTAACCCAAACTCTCATCCTAGCCATTACTTCTAAGTTACTTGCTGTGTTCTTCCCACCTTCCCAGAACTAGTGGTGTAGTGTTTATGAGAAAAGACAACATAAATGTCTTTTACAAGGGACTAGAATGTATTGACATAACAGTGTGATCTGTCTAAAACTGAGGGTACTAAATACCTGTGAACCAGGATTTTAGATCTTGGTTAATGCAACACATCATTCAAATGGGAATGTTTAAATGTGGTCAAAATAAACAGGTGCCTTGAGCTGGTCCATCATTAGATTGTTATCCTTCCTTTTTATTTATGTTACAGTATTTTAAGCCCTTCTAGAATGGACTGTAAGTTGAAGCCAGGATAAGTATTTTCATGAGTGGCACCTAGGATTCTACTACTCCTCCCTGTCTTGGAGTTTGTACAAATGAAGATTTTTGTGTTGCTGTCAGACAGAAACATGAGAACTGAGTCCTTTCCTCAAGGCTGTAAGATAGTGGGTTTAGCCCCTGCTTATTTTATGTAGTGTCTCACACCTTCACTCTGAATGTTGCAATTCAGCGGTCTAGAATCACCCTATACTGGAAGAACTCTGAACTGCAGAGGAAGGAGAAAAACTACTTGAATGGTATTTGTACAAGCTACTCAACTTATGCTGATATGAATATTTAAATACCACCCTGTGTCTCAGATGATCCTTGGTACTTCAACACCGGAACAGCATTGGCAATACCAATTCTGAAGGGATCTTTTGGTTACCTTCAAGCAAGGAATCACATTGCAATGGGAGCTACGGAAGAGAACTAGTGATTTTCCCTGTAAAATGGTACAGAATGAACAAGGAGCCAGTTCTCACCATCTCACCCCTTGCAGCAGGCTGGGTGTAATTCTAACAGCTCTGATGTTGTTTGCATCTTGCAGATGTGTGGTTGCTCCCATAGGCCTGTGGCTCTGTAGAGAAACTGCTTACTAAAAACATGGGTATTTTTTAATACAATTAAAGCTTACCTTTTTGAAATGGCTGTTGCCTTGTCTTTCCTGCCCCTAGAGAAAAAACACATTGCTGATTTTATTACAGAAACGTCAACTTGAGGAAAAACTCCAGTGGTGAGAACTGCCCTTAACTCTGAATGAGCCAGGGGCTGCAGAGCAATGTCCTAGTTGTCTCTGTGGCAAGCAAAAGGAGCAAAGCACAATCACCATGTTCCTTGGAGAGCAACCCAGGGCTCCACTGGGCACTCTTCATTACTGCAAACCAAAAGACAGACAGCACAAACCAGGTCCTATCACCAGCATAACTATGAAAAGGAAGTAGCAGGCTTCTACCCCTTTCAGTCTCAGCCAGAGAAGAGCTAGGGCTGGAAGGGCCTTGAAGATCACCTAGTTTAGGTAATCTGTCTCTCCACAGTGCAGTCCAGGGAAAAAGAACATCCAGCTTCAGCATCATGCAGAAACCCAACCCTGCATCCTCTTTCAAGGCATTTTTCCTTTATGATGTCTCCAGCAGAGGATGCTGTTGGAGCACAGGCTGCCAGGATTCAGTCCTTGACAGAGCTGCTGGAAGCCAACTCACTTATGTCCGTATTTTGGTAACAGCAGAGAGTCAACAAGTGAACTTAGACTAGATCACAGCATAACACATTGACTACACACAATCACATCAGAAAAATAAAGATAATTTTCTTTCTTCCAGTAAGCAAGGCAGAATCATGTGAATTTCTAAGTTAGAATAAGGGCAGCAGATAAGCTTGCCTAAGTCAGTAATACTTCCTTTCAGCAATTAAAGCAAAGCAATAAACAAAAGCTCATAAAAGCAACAAAACTAATTATGGTACTGAGGCTCAAGGGGATGGAGGTTGCATATGGAGTAGTGAGCACTGTTTACATTAGAGAAGAGCAATCAGACACAATAAATAATAAACTTTATTTGGATATCCTTACTGGCATTATACTACTGCAGGAATAAAAGGAATACTAACAAAAAAAAAAAAAAAAAAAAAAAAAAAAAAAAAACCCACAAAAATAAAAGAAAAAAAAAAAACCCTCACTCAGCTTGTTAAAGAGTCTTTCCAAATGTACTTCATACAGCTTTGCGTCAATGATGTTTTCCAATTTGCTTCTGTGCAATATACCTAAATTTATCAAAGGAATACATTTCTACTATATAATTACTGGAACTCTGTGCTGTTGAATCTGGCAAGACAAAAAAAAATTAACATAAATATCTTATCCAGATACATAGGAGGAATTTTTAAACTTGCTCCGAAGCTTTGTATCACCAACCTCCAGTTTATTTTGTGATAGAGTAGATAACCAACCATCTGTTCTAATGTGGCAATTCCAATGTTTCATAGAATTTCTTAGCATTACTCCCTCCCAAATATTTTTTTTTCCAGGATCCCAGGTTTTGCAAGATTTTTACATGGGTAAAATAAACCTAAACTCTTAGAACACAAGGACAAGTAGACTTAAAATTTTACTTTAATATGCAATTGCATTACAGCAGTAGCATCTGGCACACAGCACTCAGCCTGTAGTGCTGTAAATGGAATAATGATGACTTCTTAGAAGAGGGAGAAAAAAAGATGCCATCAAGTTAACATGCATTTTACAGAATTTTCATTTGCATTTTTAACCCCTCTGAGACCAGTCTAATCATACACTTCCAATGGAAGTACCTCACACATAAAAATAGCCAAAAGGCTTATTAGTCTAGTGGGGTTAATCAAGTTAGTTAGGTCTCATGTGCCTTGGAGAGACCCTGGTAAGACTGGTGAACACTGGCCCCTCTCCATGAATTCTCATTGTACTGCTGCCTGCAGCAGCTGCTCTCTCATTCTGGGATCACAGAAGAAGCGGAGTTTGCGGGGTAAGAGCTTCACCTCCACAGGCATGGCTTCATACTCCTCATTATCAATGCCAAAGGATCCCTCAGTGCCCTGTGTGCAGTAACAGTCAAACATCAAACATTATTTCAGCAAGGCTGTAATGCTGATTTTACTAATAAAATACAGTTGCATACTTAGCTCAGTCTCAACCAAGATGACCCCCTGCCTCTGCTTTCCAGCCCATCTTCTCTCTGCAACACAGGAGACCTATCCTTCACTGCACAGAATGTATTAAGAGTCTGGTGCATGAGATGTTACCTCACTTAGTTACTAATTAGTGATAATTAAATGCTAGGAAGCTCTAATGACCCACACTGTTTATACTGAAGGATCCTTTTCTATTGGGACTACAATTACGTGCACTTAAGATCTTGGGCGTGCCAGTGGTGACATAAACTAATCTGCAGAAATGCCTGTTAAGTAACTTCTATTAAATCCATGTTACAAACCCCTTTCAGCATTGTTTTACTATATTGATCTGAAACATGAGATGCAAAGTAATTTACTGGCCAGGAATTACTCAGCAGTAGAATTTTCTCAAGTGTTTAATGCTGATAGAGTCACCATGTGATTAAAACCATTCATCAAAATAGCAGGCTGACTTTACCTAAAAACAACTTCAGTGACTGCTTTGTGTGCCCTTGACTCACGGGAGGGCTGTGCTACGTGGGTACTCAAACCAGCTCTGAAGGAACTGGGACACCAGAGCAGCACAGACTAAAGGAACTGATACAAGTTCTGGCAGAGGTACAGCAAAGCAGTCCACCCTCATCAACATAAGCTGGTGAGACTCATCTGGGCTGCCTCCAGTTCCTTCACTGGAGCTGGGCCGCCTCCAGTTCCTTCACTGGAGCTGGGCCATGGAATCGAACAGCACTGCTCTGTACCATGCACCCATGATCTGAAGATCTTAGAAGCAGCTGCAGTATGAACGGCCCATTTTATACCACAACCCTTACTTATGGCCCAGCTTCCTTAGCCCAGCACTGCAGAGTATTTTTTCAGAATCACAAATTTGCCATGATCTAAATTCAGTAAGTATTAAGATGCTGGTTAATCATGACATTATAATTCATGATTTTTACTTGGTAGCAACAGATTTTTTTGCCTTCAACACATTCTTTATCCCTTAATATGGAATTATTCTGGCAAATGATTGATCACTTGAAAACAGAAATTATCTATGAGATTGATTTCATGTCCTTGTAAAAACAAGAAACTGTCCTCCCAAGGCTGCAATAACAGCTCAGAGGCAGGAAAAGACTAAATTACACAGGCAGGCACAGTTTTGTCTTCTTTCTCAGCTTCATCAATTCAAAGTTTTGAGGCACTTCCTTACTTCTTTATGCTGATCTCAGCTGCCCTGCCTCCTTTGCCTCCCCCTGCTCCCGTCCTACCCTCCTTTGTCTCTAATATTTGTCTTCTTCTCTACAGCACAATGCCCTCTAGGGCAAAATGTACATATCTTCAGTGCTAAGGAGAAGAAGAGCCACATATCACAGCACTACAGAATGTCTGAATCAACAGTGGATCATGTGGTCCAACCTCCCTGTTCAAGCAGGGTCACCCTGAGCACATTGCACAGGATTGTGTCCAGATGGTTCTTAAGTATCTCCAATGAGATACTTAAGAACAGTGGGAGACTCCACAACCTCTCTGTGCAGTCTGTTCCAGTTCTGGTTATCTGCAGAGTAAAGAAGTTCCTCCTCATGTTCAGGTGGAACTTCCCATTCATATGCAATACACACAAGTAAGAGACTCTTTAACCAACATGACTGTCTTCATGGAAGATCTGCCACTATTTCCTGGCAGAACAAAGCTCCTCCGTCAGGTTTACAGACTACTTAGGGAACTTCAGTATGTCTGTCCTGGCAAGAGACTCATTGGCTGCACTGCGGAACTGAGTGTCTCAGTTGCGGTATAATCAATCTCCCAGATTTAGAGTAGAAATTTCTTAAAGTGCAGCATCAACAGGTACAAGAAACAAGGTCTGAAAGAGTTTTTCAGCTCTTTCAGCTCCTCACCTCTGGAAGTTGCAAGATGCATCTGCTGGCTTGGATGCGCTGACTCCCTTCAGGGCACATGAGTGGATCACGCATCTTTTGACTTCTATCCAAACCAAAAGAGAGGTAAGGTAAGGACATGCTTCTCTCAGAAACAGCCTTCTTGAGGGATGGCATTTTGTTGCGGTAAATCACTATGCATTTGGTAAACTTAGAGGTTATATACACAAATATTTGTGGGTTTAACTGTGAAAAAGTAGAAAAGTCCTTCCCTCTTCTGCCGCAGTCAACGCATATTATAATGCACCGACAGCCTCCAACCAGCTTCTGCTCTGAGGCTCACTAATTATATCTGAACACTGAGCACAGTTTTGTGCTCTTCACTTCCATCCTGAACTGTGCACTTCCTGCAGTGAATACCATCTCCTCATATCTCATGCAACTAAACTTAGCAGCAACCTAAACAATCTAAGCCAAAAAAAGACAGAATTATAGTTATATTGAACCATTAAATTACTATCTAAAAACAAACAAACCCCCCCATTTTTCATATCAAAACCAATCAGCATGACATTTCTTATCAGCTGCTTCTGTTATCACTTATGAAGAAACATTTTATCCATTTTATCCATTCAAATAACATATCCAGTTTCTCTCTTCTGGTACCTGTGAGACTCTTATTTATGTACTGTACTTAGGTAAATGCTGCTTCCTTTCCTACTTTTCCTGATGTCAAAAGGGAACACGTGGAATGCAGTTTCCTGTCTTGGAAGGCTGCTGTTGCAAGTCCCACGTGGTCTTTTTCAAGGCTTAGGCTGCTGTCCTGTCACGGGCTCAGCTGTTAGAGAACAGCGAGCTGTGATTCCTTTTCCCCACAAGTGCTGCTGCAGAGTGAGCACAAGCTCTGGGCTGCACTAATCTTCCTCTGGCCTCCTGACTGACCACACACAGAACCTTCTGACTGACCACTGGCAAAGGGTACACTGCACCCCAGGCAGCAACCTCTCAGTCTGGGCCCCTCTCCAGACAGACAGCAACACACAAATAGCAGAGAGAACAGCACAGAATTACAGTGTTAATACAGCACAACTCTCAAGCATGGCAGAATTATCAGATATTTCTCTGACAGACAATGCTTGCTGTCCCCTAATTTCCATCTCTAGACTGATATGAAAGAAGGGTGTATTTAAATATTGCCTAGGAAAAGAACTCACAAAAGCATGTCAGAATCTCCCTGTACACCAAGTCTGCCCCGAGGAAGGCAGCACCTCTAATGTCACAGAAAATCCCAGAGAAGGAACATGAGAAGAGAGGGTTGAAACAGGAGATGAAAATCAAAGACAAAGGAAGAAAAACTAAGGAAAGGGCAGGGAAGGACGGAAGCAATATTAACTGTGGAAAGTTTGGTTTTAATCAAATATGTATACACTAAAAGATTGATGAGTGACTGTGAGGGAATTAAACATCCTCCAGCAATATAAATTGTAAATCATTGATGGCATGCAATACTGTCAGTTTATAAAGTGCTGTACAAACAAGCAGCAAAGATTCCTCACATAAAGTTTAACCTGCTTGGAGTTTATCATACAAGGTCCTAGATACTAGATACATACAAGACATACAGAGCCTTGTGAGCAAGCAGATTTTTTTAGCCAATGAAGGCACATGAAGCTCTATAGAGATGTAATTGTGGGGTCAAGGTAAACTCAAAAGAGCCAGGACATGGAATTAAAGATCAAACAAAGGAGAACAGTGGTAGAAGCAAATAAGACACGACTCCACCTGCAGTGATTGCCCCTCTAGTGGTCCAGCATAAAAAAAATCACAATTCATTTCCCTTAGACTCTGCCCCTCACTCAAGACCAGACAGCAATGTGAAACAGGAATAAGACCAGAAGTCTAACAGCAAGTTTCCATTGATTGCTGCATCCCACATTATGCTAAACCACAAAAATACAGGCAGAGAGAGAACCACAACACCTACTGCACATAACACACAACTGGAACCTCGTTTTCATATCCAGAAGCTATCAATGTTAAATGATTCAGAGTAAAACTTGTAACAAAAAAACCCAGTTTTCTGCACTGTGGATGATAACTGTAATTGTGCCCTGGAGTGACAGCTCTCCATACTTTCATATACAGAATCTAAACTGGCTACCAGGATGTGGTTACTGATGCCACACTTTCCATGCCTGCTCTCCTTCCCTGCAGCACTTCTCACTAAGCACTCCATTGTAAACAACTCTTCTTCCTCCACCTTATCTGAACATCAGCTCTGTGGCTGCTGTGGATGCTCTTGTTCACACAGATCTGATCCACAGCCAGAGGGCACTTTTATACACCTGGGATGACCTCCTCCTTTCTTGGAAATCCAACAGCAGCTGCCCCCCAGCACACTGATGCACCCCCATACCTCCCCAGACACACACACTGCCTGAGCCTCCAGGGTAGCTTCCTGCTGGATGTGTGGCTTTCTCTGTGTGACCCATCAGTTATCATCAGCTCATGTCAGTGCCCTCTCCAATACAAAAACCCCTTGATATCTGCACTGATAAGGTATTTCCCTAAAAACCTTTTTCAATCCCCTAAATTCCGGTATTTAAACTATGCACTAAAAAAGAAGAAAAAAGAAAGCTGTTTCACACATTTCCAAAGACGAACCCTGTTGGTGCTAGGCAATGTGGGGGGCTCTGATAATGGGTTTAACTCAAATTCAGCTGGCAGAGGCACAGTGGGACCTCTGAACACCCTGATTCTGCCTTAAAAAAACAGGGCACCTCTTCTCTGCTCTGACTCCTCTCTGTATAACTAACCATTCCCTCCCACTGCTCCCACCCTCCACACCCCTCTTTGTCTTTCTTTGTTACCTACAGGCTTTTTGGCACTATTTAATCAAAAGAGCTTGTTTCTCTGAACTTTGCTTGAACAGCTCAAAGCTTTCAGTACTGCCTCTAATTAGCTCTCAACAGCAGGGCAATGGTAATGCTCCTCAGAGGCTTTTTCTGCACAACACTGTAACTGCAGTCAGAAAATGTGCCACGCTACTGCAGGAAGCATGTCCAGTCAACACAGGAGGTATTATTTACACTGGGAACACACTTGAATATGTCTCCCTCAAATCACACAGTTCATCAACATTTTTCTGCTAGCAAAGTGTTTGAGAACCCAGAATAGCATCTCCTTTATCTCTCTCCTTTACGAGACCAGACTCCTCTTGCTTCTAACAGGAAAACTGCCTCCTCCTTTCCCTCTGCAGCCTTCAAAGCAAACAAATCAGTGTCAAACAACCACGGTCCACATGCTCATGCAATTTGTAAGCAGCTGAAGGTGGTAACCTGACTCACAGTGTATGCATGGGTCAGAAGATTTTATTCCCACTGAGGCTCCTGGGAGGCTCAAATAAGGGGCCTGAGTTGTCATTAGTATCATAAACAAGTATCTTGCAGGAGTTATTAGGGTGATGACAAGCAGGTAAAACTGCACTGAAATCCTCCCATTGATTTCACTAGAGGGAGCCCGAAGACTGAGAAAACAGTAAATTAAAAGGTAATATGGAGAGGAGCTCCCCTGGATTTAGCAGGAAAATCTGTTGCTGGTAAAACCTGCACTGAAGACGCAATATATTTGTTAGAGGGACTGTAAGAAGGAGCTGAAAAAGGCAGCTCTGATTTGTGTCTTGTGAGAGCAGGAGGAACAAGCAACTACAAGACAACATCACAAGCACAAAGGAAGCAGTAACATTCACTTTCTCCACATGCTGCTTCTTCATACCTGCAGCCTTCTTATTCCACATACAAGCAGGACCAATACATTTGCTTAAAGTCCCTGTTTAAATTCACATCTTCCAAAGTTCTTCCAGCTCATACCTAATTTCTCACAAGAGCTATTTGAGGCAAGGAAGCTCTTCTCTTAGAAGAGGGCCTGTCTAATCACAGTTCAAGAATTCCCAGGTACCACTAGTACAAACAAACCAGCTCTGTGACCCACCTCTCAATCCACTGAGTAGCTAGGGCTAAAAGATTCTGGGCTAAGTCTGCACAGCTGCCTATAAAACTCAGTAAGGACAGTAATATCCAAGCAGTACTGACTTACAGCAACAGGGGAAAATATGAAAGGTATAGCAAACTCAGAAGATAGGAAGAACTCCAATTTCTGAGTACTCCAGGTTCTGGAGTTCTGCCTTGTTTACAGAAACAGAAGATGAGTAAGAATTTTAAAGAACAAAAGTACTAGTCCCCAAGAAGCAGTACTGACTGGTTTGCTTTGCAGTCCCTCTGCTTCTGAATTTTGCAGCACAGTATGAGAGAAAACCAGCACACTTCTCAGTGATCCTCTCCCCTTTCTGCAGCCTTCCCATACTTACCCTCTGTGAACAAACTCCCCTTTGCTAACACTCTCTGCTTCGATGCAAATGTCCATGAAGTCCTCAGTGCGCTGTGCAAAAAGGATTCAGAAATCAAGCAGTTAACATTTGAAAATGCCACACCCATGATACTGCAATATGTTCACACAATGGCCAGTCCTTTGTCCCGCAAAAGGAGGCAGAAGATGCGTTTCTGCATTTCATGCTTTATTCAAATCTCAACTTGAGATTTGAATTAGAAATTACAGACAGTATTTTCCAATTAATGAATATTCAATAAATACCACAAGAAGCAAAATAACAGGTCACACGTTTGGCTTCTTGTTACATTTAAAGACAATAGCAGATCTCTTAGGCTTACTTATTTAATTTCTATTCAGTGGGTCTTTCATGAATTTAAGCAATAGTACAATGATACAACATTTGGCCACCAAACATCACAGTAAGAGAACTTTAAACAATACAAATTGGAAATCAAAGTGTCCTTGGTAACAATCCTTTAAACTCCTTACTTAGCTTCTTTCCTGTTTACAGCCTGCCCTTAAACCGAGTAGATAGTACAGCTTTTTTCCAGGAAAGCAATTTTGATTAAGATGCAACTTATTTTTTTACGTATTTCAATATTTTTGTCCTGGCAAAAGTGGTAGTGTGCAGATGCAATCAAAATGACAAAAGTAAAAATAAACGCATCTATTAGTGTAACTTGGTTTATTCCTTTACTGTTCTGCAGAGGCACTGCCTGAGCTGCACTGGTATGGCTTTATCAGCTTCCCTTCAATGGGGCAGCCTCTGCATGAGTCTGAGGTGAGACACAGAGGAAGGAGTGGCTGGCAGCAGTCAGCAGATATGGCCTGGTATTGATTCGAGAGCTGCTCGTCAGCTTTGAGGGCTACAGGGACAATGGTTTCAAGAGAGGGACTTTAACACAGTAATAAGGGATCCACACTTGTAGAAAAAGAGATGAAGTATCAAGATCCTTCCAACTCTAGAAACAGGAAAGCACAACTGGTCTAACATGAACTTGTCCATTTCTATAGGTTATGCAAGAGACCTGAGAACCCTACATAATTTCCTTCTTTTCAAAACCAATATTAAAGTTCATCTTAAAGGCCTAAGGGAGACAAAACCACAGAAAGAGCATAAGGGAGTTTGCGGCAATCAGATACTTTTTCTGTTCTTGGTAGGTCTGTTTTTACTTTGTATCACCTGTTCCAATCCAGTTCAACAACCAAAACTCTTCTGTTCAAGCGCCACCTAGAAACCACTAAAAAAATACCCAAGTACTAGTCTCTGTCTAGTTTTTACCATCACTAGGACACTGACAGCCCAAATCATACACCACAATAAAGAAGAAACTAAAGTTCATGTGGTATATTCTAAGGAGAAACCAGGAGAACATTTAAAAAACTATGTTGGCTTGTTTGGGTTCTTTTGGTCTGATCCTACAAGAGAACATACCAATAAAACTCACACTTTCATGTTCTTAAAGACCCTGACTTCTAAGGAAGAAATATATTGCAGTAAGTTCAACATTTCCTGTTAACCTGGGTATAGTGGCAAGGGTTTCCTGCACTGTTGAGGAGGAAATGGAGGGAAGCTTACACGTATAGGATCACTGTGTAAGCATTTTCCTATAAAATTAAAGACTGACATCTATCTATCCAAATAGCTTTCACAGCAGTAAAATTGCACCAAAACACAGGCATAAGCCAAAGAGAGGTTCTAAAACAGTGAATGAACAGCATGAACATGCTGAGAAGGTTATGACAAGAACAGTTCCTTTGATGCCTTGCTTCTATTCTTTCAACCACCTGCACTTCCTTTCCTTTAAATCAGTGTAGCCCCTGTCCTTTCCCTAGTACCAATTATTTTTAACTCCATTCTGCAAGTCTAAAAAAGAGAGAAAAAACCAAAAATTCCAGCCAGACACTCAGGCTCAGCTTCCTTCTAGCAGCAGTTGATAAAACAGAATCACTCTCACATAGGTGAAGAGGGAAAGGAATGCTTCTTGGTGCTCTGTTTACTCATGGGGAATCCTAAAACTTCTGTTTGGCTACTGAAACCTTGTACAAATTCGTTCTGATCCCACTGCATCCCAGTTTTATATTGGTCTCCTGTGCTTTCACGCTGGATCTGAAACTTGCTAATTCCTGGATTCAATCATGGACCTCTTCTTGCATGAAGTAGTAAATGTTATTTATCTAGACCCAAGAATGGGAGTTTAGCAAGACAGAAAAACTCTGTTGGTAGGCAGCATTTGGAATCCAATTATGTTGTGGTCTTACTGTAAGATCAAGCTGCCTGTTCCGAGTTGCAATGGAAAGCTCGATGGTGGACAGCTTCAGTTCTTCCCAGCCCTCTGGGGCTACATCCGGGGGGAATTCTGCATATCAGGAACAGAAGGTATCAGTCATTAAGTAGAATTTAATCACACAGATCACTATGAAGCAGATGCCAGACACAAAAACCAGTCTGAGCCATTTTGGCCACTAGTTTTATTTCTTTAAAATGTCAAAATCTTAAAAAATTAAAAGGGAGTTTAGGAGCACTGAAGAAAAAATACTATCAGCATTTACACAGTATCAGAAAAGACTGTCAAGCACAGTACATCACAGCTGATGTGAGTCCTTATGTGAGTGAGTCCTTATGTCCAGGGATTAACAGATCTCTTGGGCTGGTGACAGGAACATTTAGAAAACCCATGAAATGCTAGCACCAGAAAAACAGGAATCCAATGTTCAGGAAGCTGTGGTAACACATTTTCTACAGGAGACACCTCTACAGTTCAGTTCTCATATCCAGGTCACTTGGTTCATGTTCCTGCATGA
The DNA here is from genome assembly GCA_013400575.1 of Peucedramus taeniatus. Taxonomy (NCBI): domain Eukaryota; kingdom Metazoa; phylum Chordata; class Aves; order Passeriformes; family Fringillidae; genus Peucedramus; species Peucedramus taeniatus. Next base: position 220,481 of record WBNO01029457.1, on the reverse strand, counting down.
ATCATTCTCTGCTAGCCAAGGAGGAACAAGGTGGTTGCACCAGACTGTGCAGAATACCCACTCTCCTTCCTCCTGTGGCCTGCCACAGGCACTGCCCAGACAACAGCCCAACCCAAGAGAGGCTCAGAGAATACAAAGTTTATGATACAGAAAGAATTTAACACACTAAGAGAAATTTAGGCCTTCTGCAGGGCCCAAATTTTACTGTTCTATTTGAAGTAACATTTGTGGCTCTGTGTCAGCAACTCTCCCCACCCTGGAAAAACAAGGACTGCTCCTCTCCGCCCAGCTCACTAAGAAGCCATTCTGCTGGAAGAAGATTTCAAGCTCACCCAGAAGTGCCAAGTATCCTCTATGGATGCCTCCACTGCAATGGCAACTGTGAGTCCAGGGAATGCCCTGGGTTCTCTACAAGTGAACATTTGTTTATGAGACCACAAACACTGGCAGGACTACTCTGTTCCATTTCTGACAGATGCCAGTACAACTGTCTTGACAAAAATCACAGTTTAAATAAATAAAAAAAGGAAACAAACAAATAAATAACAGTAACAAAAAAGAGAGCAGTAAAGTAGACATGCCGTCCACAAAACACAGCCCTGGATCTGTTAGAGGAGTAAAGCCTTTATGAGAGTTTATGCCAGAACACACCCAGCCCACCTTTTGGAGATGACCAGTATGATCGAAGTCGTCTGTAAAGCCTCACATACAAAGGAGGTCTGGATGATTTCTCCTCTGGCTCTTCTGGAGGTCTCTCAGTTGGACCCAGGTACATGAGAGCAGCTTGATGTTTCTGAGGCCACTCCTTGCATTTACATGGAAAGAAAAGACTGAAGATAAAAGGGCATTTTTCTTAATGCCCTTAATTAGGGCATTACCTGTTTATTCTATTTAGTCCTGTAGCCTATTTACTGTGTACTCACAAGTAGTCCTGNCCCCCCCCCCCCCCCCACTGCCTCAGCCTACTTTATGGCTCTCCAGTCTCCAGGTTCGCTGGTGAGATGACATTTCTGCAGTTTCAAAAAGATTACCCACAGTTCCCAAATCCACTAATCTAATCCCTGCACAAAAGTGAGGGCATTTTCCTCTCTATGAATAGAGGGTGAAGGGATGTTTCCTTTGCTGCTGATGTGTGGCAGAGTGACACAGCTGCTTCTGGCTGGAGGGAACAACGCAAACCAGCCAGGTCAACAGTAATGTCTGAAAGCATAGTTGGTTTCTGCATGGCAAAAAGGCAACCTCAAAGAGCAACTGCTCAGCAGGATCCAGTGCAAACAGACAAAGTCTACAATGCTCTGTGCAGCCAAGGGGCACTAAAACCTGACAGGTCTTTGTTCTTCAGCAACTCAAACAATCCAGACCTGACCTGATAGTCAGGTGCTTCTAAACAGCAACACAACAGCTCTTAAGGCATGTCACGGGAGCTTTATAAAGCATCTTTAAAAAAAAAAAAAGATAACTAACACATTATTCTTGGTACTGGGCTACTTCTGTAGCCCAGTACCAGGGCTACAGAAGAACCTTAGCTTTTGAAACATCTCCAGATGCTGACAAAGTTTATTTCCTGTCATTGTTTTGAAAATAATTTCTGAAATACTCCAAACATAGGACTTATAGGAGGGAATAATTTAATTGGTTTTTTTTAAATTTATATACCAAAACAACACAGCCAAGAGCTCACATGAACTCAGTACAATTATTTTTCTATGTACAAAATTTCAGAAGTAGTTTTGGATCATATAGCACAGGTTGTTAAACTAATTCACCTCACACCTCTGAGAGCAAGGAAGGACTCCACTCTCATACTTACATAATAAGCAGGACAAACAGAGGTTTTATCAGTAGGGCAGCACACAAACAATAAATATTAATGATTAAATGGAAAAGCAGCAATGCTGTGATAATTTAAGCCTGTGTATTTTAGAAGAGATGATAACACTCATAACAATGCCCTTACCAATATCACAGGTGATATTTCCAATTACACTTTTTTTCAGCTACAGATCATCCTGTTTCAAAAGACACCCCCAGTAAAACCAGAAAATATGAAGTGTGGAGCAGCAAACACAAGCCAGGAAGAGATTAAACTCAACAGGCTGGAGACACTTCTTGTAGAAATTAACAAAATTACAACATAAGAGGCATATAAAGCAATGTAAATACCACAATTAGGTGAGATCAGGTAGAAAGTTTTCTATCTAAATGGCTGAAGAAGTGGGCACTTCTCTTTAACCTTCAGCAGGTTAAAGAGATCTTTTTAATGTACAATTAATAGCTCACCAGAGAAATCCACTATCACCACCCCCAGCTGAGCCTAAGGACACAAAGGAAGAGAGAAAGGAGGGGGACAGAAAAGAAGAATAGGTTTCTACCTAGAATGCCAGAACACAGAAGTATAACCTCAAATTTTCGGTGGATGAGAGGGGGGGAAACCCACCCCAACCTTTCCACATACATTACTATTAAGTCTCCCTTTACAGGAGCTGCCTATAAAGGAAGCCTTGGCATTGTCACAGACAGCATGGCTAGACTGTGCTATTTGATCTACTGTACCAGCTCCTGGGCATTTTCACTGCCTTTCAGGAGGTTCCTTATATGTTCAGAGAACAGGAAAACCACATGAATGAAAATGCCTTACCTTTAATGCAGGTCAAATTTTAATCTTTCCAGGATCAATTTTAAGCAATAGGAAAGTTTAAGGCAAGATAAAAGCTATTCATCTTCATGTTCATTTTACTACATAAGGAAGCCTGATTATCAATGTGCATGAGCAGTCTAATTATAGACCTTTCTGCCAGATGAAGAAATCAGAGTGAAATGTTATTACAAAGACTGTTGAGAAAATGTGGCTGAGGACTTTAGCACTTTACCACTGCTGCTCACCAGTTTCACAGAGGGTTATTGGCTTCCCCTGGTGATCTTGCAGCAAAAATTTTTATTTTTTTTTAAAAAGTATTTCTCTTCTCCTTCCTCTCTTCAGAAGTAAGTCTATGAATTGGTAGGCTTTTTAACAAATTGAGTTTTAGTCTCACTTTATATTGTTACCAGAATCCTTCACGAAAGCTTGCAGATGGATTATACAAAGCAAAGTCAGCCTGTTCATTTCCCAAACAAAAACTTTCCTCACAATTAATGTTTACCTTAAATGTACTGAAAAAATGAGCTGCTTTGGTTTTCAGAGGCCCAAAGTACCAGTACCTGGAAAAAGAACAGAAATAGAACTTCTAAGATATCCAGGGGTCAATACTGGGAAAGGGAGAAACTTTGCATGAAGTCAGAACACACAGACTTGCTTGAGACTGAGTTAGTGTTCACAGTCAACCTTTAGCTTTTTGATACTGTAAGACAATTTCTACACATCAGCAGCAGCTTAGCAGCGACATCCCTATCCTGAGTTACACAGCACCAAAATGCAGTGTATCATCTTCCCTACCGGCAGCAGGACATCTCACTACCAGAATTTTACTTTGTTATGTGAGACAACTGGGGATGATTTAAATGTCTGTGGTCTAACAGCTGGTGGCGTGCATCTCCACAATATGCAATACAGCATATTACCAAAGGTCAGAGGAAACAAACAAAAAACCCAGAAGTTTCAGTGACAAAAGAACCAGCAAACATTCACTAGTCCCAAAGGAGTCTCACATTGAAATCAGGGCTTTACAAAATACAAATCCTGCCAGCTACACAGCACTGCACAGAATCTAAAGATGTGACTGTATTTAGGCAGGCTTGGCACACATTTTGATCACTGTTTTCACCAAAGAGGGTCAACAAAGCACGTTAAACACAAGCAGCTCAACAGTACTGCAAATCTAAGGTTCTCATTAACCATTAAGGCATGCAAATGTGCCACCACTCCCCTCAAGCCATGAAATTGTCTGTAAAATAGTAACATAAGACAGCACCACGTCTCCAGCAGCACAGTCCTTAGCAGAGGGATAGTCAGACACACTTCTGGAACTGCGTATTATGGCTCAACTCCCTTTGAGTTCTTTTCAGTTTAAGATCAGCTGCACTGGAACACACCAAATGTTTTTAGTCCAATAACCCATCTCTCACAGGGAGCAAAAGTGGAAGAAGTGGGAAAGCATAAAAACAGGACAAGCACATGAGGATTTTGTTCCAAGCAGACTCTGAGCACCTGTTCATTTGTTACTGAAGTGCTTTCCAAGCCGGACGGCTTTCTCTGCATTCAAAAATGTTTCTGGAAGGAAGCAAGGCCTGAGGATGTTCGTGTGCCTCATGTACCAAAGGTGCTGTCATGCCTCCAGCACTGAGCCCAAAGGACTCTTACAAAAGGGAAGTGCTGCAGGGAAAGATGTGAAGGCTGACACCAGGAGAAAACCAGGGCATGGGCAGGAAGCCCAGCAGGAGTGCAGAGCAGAGAGAAGTGCACTTCCTTGAACTGGGGGCTGCAATTAGCAGGAGAGCCTGCAGCACAGCCAAGTCAGCACCTACACAGCCCACTAAGAATGTCCCTGGCTTCCCAGAGACAACCTGACCATTTACTGAATCTCCCCCATCCCCTCTCAAACCTACCCAAACATTTGTCAGACAAACTCGAGAGGTCTGCTACCTCTTCCCTCCTGACAAAGACAGCTCATTCACAAAGCACATGGTATTTCCTTACAGCTGCATTTCCTCCATAAGAGTTTGGGGAGTGAGCTGCTTTGGCTCTGCTGCTCCTTCAGCAGATAATGGCTGTCATTTGATATACACACACAGTAACATGTTAAATGTCCATTTGGAGAAAGCCAAATAATTATGAGTTTAGCATTCAGACAACAGTCATCAGATAGCACAGTCCATGCCATTTCCGGCAGGAACCTGAAGGCATTTCTACTGCATCTGATGTCCCTTGCTGGAATTGAGTTTCAGAGTACACACACAGCTTTTCATTGGCAGATGATGAAAAACAATGGCCAATTACTTTACTTAGACTTTACTCAAGGGAGAGATTTTTCCCCCTGTTACAATCTGAATAAAGTTCCAGAAGCAGATAACACAAGGCAAGAAGAAAGTAAATACTTAAAAGAACAGGTCAGCACCAAATAAGTGTTTATTTCAAATCACAAGAATTCTCATACATCTTACACTCCCATGTGTGTAATGCAAGACCTAGCAAGAGTGGGTGCCTCTGCCTGTCAGATGCCTACATTCAAAAAAAGACCTACCTGAGAGAGGGAAGTGGTTTTTTTACACAACAGATGCTAAAGAGGGTACAGTTTTAAAAAATAGTATTTTCTTACTTGCTAACTTTAACACCTGCATCTCTGTAAGATCCCCATCTTAAACCAGAGACTGCAAACACAGGCTGCTCCTTTTCTCCCTGTAAAGAAAAATAAACATTGCAAAACTGTTTTCTCTTACCTTGTTTCCAACTTTTTTTTCTGAAGTTGGAAAAGCAGTATTTCTACATAAAAACTTCTGTTAAATTTCTACACAGAAATTTAACAGCAGAGGTATGACAAAGAGCTAACAGCAATAAAGCTTAGCAGAATTTAAGCACTGTACATTCCATGTGCTCCAGGAAGAAATATAAGATGTGAAGTTTTGAACAGGTAGCCTGAGTTTGACTGCACACCCAGCAATGGCCATTTCATGCTGCCGATTTGACTGTTAGCCAAAAGCAAGGAGCTCTGCACAGCGACACAATGCTCTCGCTGCAGAAATGTCCATTCTACAACTGAACAGAAAAATAATATTCAGAAACCATATGAGGCATAGTCAAAGGTTTTCCCATTTTGTATTTTTCCATTTGTCAAAGAAAGCTATTAACTTCACAATCCACATGAATGCATCAAATCAGCAGACAGCTACTGCTATCTCTCACCACTGCTACAGAAATACCATTGCAGTAAGTTTTGTATTCATCAATACTCTGAGTCTCAAAGAAAGGCAATGTTGAGGCATTCTAGTGTTTTCTTCTGTTTATATTGTCTGATGCCATAGCACATGGTGGAGAAATGACTGCCAGCAGAACTGCTGATATCATAAACTAAAATTTGTAACAACAATACATAGAGGAAAACCAGTCCATGTAAACATAAAAACATCAGAACAGGAAAGTTTTAGGAATGTTGGTGTCTAAATAAGTAGATTCTTTCACCTTGATCTGCAAGACATCAAGTGGAACTGTCTCTCCTTTCAAAATGGCCAATGTAGCATTAGTAATATGTCTGCAAAACAAACAGAAAAAAGGCAAAGGAAAACAAGAAAAAAGGAAATGGGCAAGCTTTAAAATTACTCATTTTTTTTTCAGCAAATTCCACTACGAGTCCAGGTAGGGCTTTCTTTCAGCAAAAGTAAAAACCCCAGGGAAACGTGTTGCACTTAGCTGGAATCAGAAAGCAAAATGGGTGGTTGCAACACATGACAAAACCTAACAAATAGCAAAATACACAAAACAGCGAAAGGATGTTATGCCAGTTGACTCGTGGGTTTTACGTGTGACAGATACCAGCAAGGATTCCACAAAGAACAATGCTAATGAGTTACTGGCAGAGTGAGAGTGAAAAGATTTCAGGATTAAGAAGAAATATATTTATTATTATGAGAGGAGAGGAAGGGAAAAATTGAAAAGAAATGAAGTGTGGGAAAAAGAATGATTGACTCCCTTTTCTCTTTATAAGTGGACAAAACAATCCTGCAACAAACTGAACTGCAAGCAACAGATACTACCAGACTGGATCATATCGAGGATGCTGAAGATAAGAATTGGGTTGTTGGATTACTGCCAGCATCTGTCCCACCACAGGGAAAAGTCAGTGCTGCCCTGCAAGAATCAGAAATGGGATCCAACCTTTCCCATATTGTTGTACGCTTTACTTTGGAGTCCTAACCAGGCTATATGTGGACTGGTTTCTAGAATTCTTAGACTGGAGAAGGGTCAGAGACAGGACTTATTTTTGGCTTATTTTGTTACATCTTTGCTATATCCTTATCATACCCTTTCAGCTATTCCTAAGAGGCTGATCCTTTTAATCCCTTTTCTTTTTGAACTCTGAGCATCACATGATCACAGAGAAATTAGCCACAGCAAATGATTTCTAATAATACATACATTTCCTTCTTTTAATTTTTAGTCAGTTTTTGGAAGTCATTAACTCAGGTAAGTCCACAGAATCATCAGGCTCTGCCCAGACACTGCCAACTTCTATGTAACACAGAAGAAAAAGAAAAGCATCAAGCTACCAAGAAGCACTGCTTCTTGAAAACAATCAACCATGTTTCAGAAACTTGTCATACTTACTGGACTTGATTTGTGCTCTCAGGGTACAGTGTGTGGCTCAAAGTGCAAGTTTTTCCAAGGGGTATGAATCCTATAGGAATCTTACTGAAGGCAGCCTGGACACATAAGGAGAGTAAATTAACATTTGCACGAAGCTTCCTGTGTCTGGAGATCACAGCTGTGTCTGGCATCACCCCTTTGGCACTGAGCAGCCAGGCACTTCCTCACACAATGACTCAGAACATGGCACCCAAATCTGTGAAGCCACCACTGCCAACTGGGTACAAAGGAGCTCTCTGTAATCATTAAGAGTATTGTTACATGCATTTTGGCAGCCAAACCCCAACTAATGCATGGATTCTGTCAACAATCTGCCATCTTTCTTAATACTGATGGTGGCATCACAGGCTCTGAATCCCATTTACCACTGCAGAAATCCCCCTCTAACAGAGTAACCTAGCACAGCAAAGAGATTTTCTCAATTAAGGAAACGAAATTAATTGATTCCTCTGCCATCCAAATCATGAAGCAGCAGAAGGTCTACATTTTTTGAAGTCACTGACCATATTATTTTTCTGTACTGCTGTTCAGCAAAAGGGCTTGTTGAAGGAGCAAGTTATTACCCTGTACCTCATCTCAAACCTTGCTTTTTGAAGCGTGTCAGCAAGCCAGTGTAAACCACCCTATACCCCAGTGCACCATGCCCCTCCTAGGTGATGCTGCCAGCAGCACCGGGACACAGCCAACCCGCAGCCACTCTGGAATTTCCCTCTCACTGCACACCCAACCCCTCTCCCCTGCTGTGTCCGTGTCACCTGCGAGTGCTAACACTCTCAAACACCCTCCTCTCATTTTCTCCAGCACTGCTTTACAGCGAGCAGATGAGAGGCTGTTTGCAGCTCCTGCAGTCAAGCTCTGCTCCCCTGGTTGCTAGGAACAGGGCTTCTGGAATACCTTGCACAGGCTCTTATGCAGCCAACAGTGGTGTGATACCCCCGAGGGAAAAAGGAAGCAGGGCACAGAGGGAGGGAGCTTGAGTGCAGATCTCTACTCCTAGGACAGAGTGACATGAAGGACAGGAATTCCTTGGCCAAAGACATGAAGTGACACAGTGGCAACACTACAATGCAGTATTTCACCCATAATTGTGCTGGATGCAGAATTTCCTACACTACTGCAAAACAATCCAGGCTACATCAAGATAAGAAGCCAAAAAAATAAAGAGGAACTAGCCAGTAAAGCCTCTAAACTTCATTTCCACTATTGTCAGATTATAAAAGTCTCAGGATCCAACTATAATAATATTAGATTTAAAACAATGATGTCTCAGAATTGATATAACTAGCCTTCCTTTAAAAATATTGACTTGGTTGCAGAGTCCCCCTCGTCACATTCAGACAAAACAAATGCCTAAACAGATACAATTCTAGCTGCCAAGGGTATCATCGTAATCTTGTCTAGATCATTTAATTGAGTTTTTGCCAGCTCCTGCCAGAAGGTTTTGGGAACAATGATTCCCTCCTTTCTTCAATAACACTGTCCTCCCACTGTAAAAAGAAAAATCTCTCTCATTTCCATTCAGAGTGATCCACCTTGAGAGGTTAAAATTTGCTTAGTACAGACATCTGCATAGGTAGGTAGGTATGCACTGCTTGAAGAAACAGCAAAGCAATCCCAAAGCAGTAGGAGTGTGACCATAACTGAATTCACTTTCAAGCCTGTACAAATACAAGAAAAACATGTACTTTTGCCCAATGCTTCTGCCAAACAAAGTGGCATGCACAGCTGGTCCATGGGTCTTTGAAAATTGAGCATTTGGCTTCTCCACAATCCCTGCTCTGACACTGGAAACTTCCCAAAGCCATAGCTTGGGAGCCACCGCTCTCCCTCAGAAAGAGAACAAAGAACAGCAGGCAGCATTGTAGGACAGTAGCCCAGCTGGATTGTTGCACAGCAAGCTGGCTCTAGAATAGTAAGCAAAGAATTTGCTGGAGACAGCTGAGGCCGAGAGATCACAGTGGATGCACAAGACACTCCAAGAAATAAACACAATTTTTAAAATGACACCTTCTCACCTCATCTGCTCTACGGAGAAGTCCAGTTATGACCTGAAAAACATGGGAAATGCTCTAAGAATTTTATTTTTCAGTTACAGTAAGAAGCTATGAAATTCTTAACCATGTTTACTCTTTGAGAAGACTTAAGAAGCAGCTACTCTCTTATGGAAGGTGCTGCAGTTGTTTACATGTGAAAGGAGGAATGTTCAGCCTGCAAACATGTTGGAAACAGCAGGTTTATGAGTGTACCTGAATACATGCCAGTGTAAATGTTTAACACTGAATGATGCTCTGCATAATGCAAAACCAGCCCTGGTCAGTGCAATTAACAAAAGGCCAGAACAAACCTACAGATGTATTCTGATCTCTTTCTCTTAAGGTCATTGCATTAATTTAGCCATTGTCTTATGAAATCAGTAGTTAGAAACCAGGAACTGCTTGAATAAAATACAGTCTTGAAAAAGAGAGTATCCCTCAGTTCTACTGCTGTGATTAATCATTTTGACAATAGGCATTTATTAAATACGTTCCACGCTTTGTTATCATTCCCATGTAATTTTTAAATTATCTGATTCCCACTTAGCAAAATATGCATTCCTCTTGGGGAGTTTATAGAAAGGAAGGAGCTTTGAAAATCTAACCACTACAACTACATTACACAGAAAGAAAAAGTTAGATTCATGTCCTTCCAAAGAGTTTGCTCACTCTAGAATAAAGTTCTGGAAGACAGTTATGTCACACACTCTTTTTGCCCTCACTCCCATCATCTCTTAAGACTAATACCAACAAGCAGAGTGTTCTGTCCCCAGAATATTAGAACATTTACTGAAAACAAAGACACTAAACTGGACAGATCTCTAGGAAGTTGTTATGATGCTGCTACATTGCACAGACTCAATCTTGCCCTCAGCTCAACTATGATTCTCAACAAACCAGGCTCCAGCAGTACCTCTTGGACTGTGCCATCTCCTCCTGCAATAATGATCAGATCCGTGTTTTCCATTAATTCCAGAAGCTTTTTTGCTTGTCCCTCATAATCAGTCTGAAGAAACAGAGATCCAAACATTAGGACTCAAATGACTATTTTTAGTATATCTCTTTTATAGAAAAAAGAATCATCTATCCAATTGGTTAATAGTTATTTTTATATAGGCACACAGTACTGTATATTACTTACATTCTGAGGTTTTTTTCAACTTATAAAACCAGTTTGATGCATAATATAATATGAGCAAGTAAACACACACACAGACACACACACACAGAGGTTAAATGAAATATCAGAGCAAATCTTACTCAATAGATCTAAAATACCACAGCAACCGTCTTATTTCCAGGTAATATTTTACTGAAACAAATCCAGAAGCCAATCATTTGCAGAAAAACTCCCACTATCTTTAACAGACAAAGTGCTCAAGTGCATCTCCTGAAACACAGCATCAACGACACAAAAGGCCACTGCCTGACAGCCACTGACGATGGATTCAGCAGTAAAGAGTACTGACTATTTAAACCATCAAAACTGTTTTCTACAAAATTCATGTCTTTTACAGAGCCATCTCAGGCTCACTTCCTTCAGGACAGGGCTGGCCCTGTCTTGCCAACTTGTCAGGTCTAACATTACCAAGCATCTGTTTTAAGTCTTGCAAAATTATTTCTTCTCTTAAGGTGGGACTAGGTATTTTTAATGGTCAGAGAAAGGTCAGCATTAATGCTAAATTAATAATGCATTAATGGTCAGCATTTTAATACTAAACCTTGTGGAAAAGATTCCAAGACAGAAAGATGCACATCAGAGTACTTTGCTGTTAGGACATACTGACTATTAAGCAATCCACACATCACAGCCTCAAAAAAACTGCAGAAAGATCAGAATCCCTTCAACGTTTCCTTGTTCTTCTCTTTCCAAAGGAACCCTGTTTGTTAATTCACACCATTTAGAGCTCAGTGTTCTGCTTTCATGGTGGGAACGTTGAATTATTTGGAGAGACAAATAAATAATTACAGTGTGAAGATAAAAGGTTATTTTTAATTAATCTGAACGGTTCAACTGCATGTCAAAATTCCTCACTTTTCAATTCTTCAAGTTCAGGCAGAAATTACAAACTCAACAGCAATGGGCACGCACCACTAAGCAGGACTCAAATATTTAGAGAGTTTTTTCTCAAACATGAATTATAGAAGGGCTGCTTTAGCAGACAAACAAGCATATGTACTGCTTTAGCTGAAAATTAAAACCTCACTACACTGTTTGAAAACTAACTGTGAATAAAAAATATTAGGTATCGGCTTAATATCTCAGTATTGATTTCTTCCTATAAGATGTCTACAGGACAACTGAGAATTTCAAATGCATTCAGATTTGAATTTCGATTCCTCAAGAGGAGAAAGAAGAGAGTCAATATTTCTACAGTAGCAGGACCTGTCAGTTCTTACCTTAACCACAGTTACATCCAAGCCAGATAAATGCAAGATTGGTGCAGCATTCTTTTCAAAAAGGTTCCCAGCTTTGCTAGAAATAACAGAGTAAAAACTGTTTAATGATCCCTGTGGCTGAAAAAAAAATTAAAAAGGAAAGAAACAAATGAATTGCAAAAAGAAATCTACTTAAACCGAGCATTCAATCTCCACAGTCACTCAATCTGACAGACAGGAAAGATGAGATTTCATATGGTTCAAATGTATTACATTTCTAGTCTCATACCTCAGATGTCAGGGTTTTGTTGCAGTTTTAATAAGTGCACAAGATACTATCTAACTTTTGCCAAAAATAATTTTAAAAACCCAATAAAACAAATTAAGATTTCCAGAAAGAAATTTATTAGAAAATGAATGACTTACAAAGCACCAGCCTTTAGGACTACAAAGAAGGCCCATGTAGGCTTTAAGAAGTATTTTTAAAATCCCAATTATTTATTACTACATATTATTAAATACGGTTAGAGGCAAAACTCTATCTGACCTTTTTTTGCAATAGAACTGATAATTTATTGCCTGTCATTGCATAATAAAATAATTATATCACTAACTATAAATTGTTTTCAAGTAGAAACATGAGACTTGGTTAATACTATGCATTTTCCAGACTCACAAAAGTATGTGAGTCCAAGCACTTCAATGTCAGCTATAATATACCCCTCATACTGGTAGTTGCACCTCTCTGCCCCTCCACAAAATGCAACTATTCCAAAGCTTATCTGATCAGCAGGAACAGACACACATCACATCCAATATTATGGTTTTTCTGCTAATGAGCACATAAAAATAGCAGCCGACCTCCTCCATGAGTCTTGCTCCAAGCCCATATATAGCCTCTCAGTTGTGGGCATATCCCTTTCAAGGGCAGGTTCCCACAGAAGTTAAGATTACTTCTTGCCAACTTCAAGTCTTGAAGCAAGGAAGGTCATCTCTTATTTCTATAGTTTTAGAGGATGGAAATATATCACATGCAAAAGTTTGGAAGGAATACAAAGGAATTCTACATATGAAGGAATGACAAAGGCCGAAACACAGGATTAAAGAAAAAAAAAGAAATATAAATATATAAATGTTTAGAAATCATTCTTCCACCTCAAGCAACTAATTCTATTTTTCATCCCAATATTTTTGGTGAAATAAAGTCTGGCATAGTTACATAGCACCAGCTTGGCATCAGAGGGAGGCAAAAATGATCTAAAAAATCTGGCTGGCTTTTACAGTGGATAGCAGAGCAAAAATGAGGCAAGAGTGCCTCAAATGAGAGTGCTGGGAAGGGGGAATTTTACCCTTTGCAAGCTGCTGGGTTGAGGAACACTGTTGCTTTCTTCAACGGCATAGTGGCAGGCATCAGCTGGTTGCCAAAAGCCTAAGTAAGAGAAAAAGAGCAGGGCTCAGTTTATCTTTTAAGCTCACTGCTAAAACAGCTCAAAATAATGCATCTCTACAAATGTCAATGGGCTTTCAAGCCTCATGACATTCAAATGACTTCCATCTTCAGCCATCGTACAGGTCTCTTATTCAGAGACCCGCACTCTTAGCAGCAGCTCAAATCACTGTCACAAGTACTTTTTAGCTCATTTGTACAATTCCACCACCATTTCGTTGTTGTCAACCTCCAGTTTTCTGCAATGGGCAGAAATCCAGGGAGCTCTCCTTGACTCCAAGGTTACTGGATTTTCTTTCCTTATGTAATTCTCATACACCTGCCTGCCACCTTCTTTCTGCATTCTTTCCAACTTCTGAACTTTAATTCTTCTATCTCTTCTACTCATTTTAGTATTTTCTATGCTTCAGTTTTTGAAGACAGGAAAGATAATTACAAGAGAATCTGCCTTGACCTATAAGCAAGTCCACTGTTTCTTACACTTTTTTAAAACTAATCTCTCTCTATAAAAATCACTCAATTCCTCTTCAACATTTAATCCAATTCTGAAGAGGTGTCTCAATTTTAAATTCTTTGAGAGTTCCTCCACAAAGCCTCTTGCACTTAGGACCTATTTCCAAAGCTGTTCAGCACAGGCAAGGAAATGCAAAACTTCCACATTACATCCTGCTCTACAAGCTTCTAGAAGGTCACTTAAAGGCATCCTCACTAACACACCAAACCAAACTGGATTTGAATACAAGGTATTCAGCAATACCATCCAGAAGCCACAGAAAGAGTAGGAACGAAAGACTACTGTGCTGAACATGGCCCAGTCAACTGTCCCTGGCTTTTTTCCCCCTCTCCCTTGGAAGTTAACCCCTTAGCAGGAACTTTTATATTGAAGGGGGTGATAGTGTACACAAAGAACAGTACATTTTAGTGGTTATTAGCTGTTTAAACCTATTATTAATTCCACTTGCAAACTTTGCTCAGGAAGCCTCAATTTAAAGAACGGTACAGCTGGCTGTGCTGCTTAAAACATCCAAATTTCTTCTCCAGGAAAGAAAAAGAATGAGAGAAGTTGCTGAGAGTAAAGAAATCTTCAAAGAAAGTGAAACAAATCAATAGCTCTTAAGCTTTACTCAAAGATCAGCTGGAAAACAGAACAACTTATTATATTGCAATTGTTGGGTGGGAATTGGGGAATAGGGGACCTCTAGCATTACAGCTGTTAGAAACAACTAATTATTTGTTTAGGGGGCATGATATGATGTATTTGCATGCTCCAAACAATCTAGCAAGGCTCTAAACAACCCAACAAAGCTCATAAAGATTTTATTAGTAATGACATAATTGCTTCTTTATGTAATATACTTAGACATTTATGTTACATACAGGGGCATTTCTAAAGCAAATGCTGATTTGTAAGACAGGAAATAAAAAAATAATAATGCAATATTCTAGAAGCCTTACATAAGTAAAGACAACTTATACTCATACCATAAAAATGGTTATTAAATATATATATATATATATATATATGAAGGTATAATTTAGGTAAGTCAATGCCTTTTTCACTTTCTTGTCACATGCGCCACACTTCCAGGTATTATATTTCTGGACTTCTAAAATAATAACCCCTATTCTACAACTTTGAAAATTCCTTCATACAAAGCTTTTATAGTGCTTTATGAATACCAGCAAAGAAACTACATTCCTTTACAGAAACTATCCTTGAGTGAATTGTTTGCCAGCTAAACAGCATCTCTTTACATGTGCCCAGAGTTCAGCAACAAGGTCAATCAGCAAGACTGATCTACCAAGGAAGTCCGAGTCAGCTGACACTGACTTATCCCAGAGAGAGAGGTGTAAAATGTCAAAAATATGATAAATGGGTTCTTTATTATAGAATCTTTCCATAATCATTTGCCACACCAAGGCTGTCATCATAAACTGGTATTTAAATTCAGACACACGTGGCAGAACCTTTGCATGAAATACTGCTGTTGTGGATTCTCTCTCAGGAAGGCAGCTCCCTCAGCAATTTGATAACGTAACAGGCTTAAAAACCTAAAAATCCAATGTAAAAAAGGTAAGAACTTCACACACACTTCATTCAAACTAAATTTTTTCTTTGGTGAGTTTGTCTCCGTTTTTTTTCCAATACTTATATACAGCACAATAAAAGCAAGTAGCATTTTTTCAAACAATTTTAGATTGTTGTTATTCTGAAGAACATACCAGACACTTAATGCCTTAATGCAGTACAGCTGTGTGTTTTCAAGCACTATTTGGCAATGACACATCAGTGAGAATGGAAATTACAGCAAGAATTGATTACTAGGCTTTCTGGTTCATTCCTTTCTAATGCAGGAGTCTTCTGCAGGACATTTTCTTAAGCTTTAACCACTAAAATTGCAGGAAGCTCTACTGACAGTGCTTTTGTATTTTCATTTGTAAGAATAAGCTATAATGAAATAGAACCTGTCATTTAATAACTGGATTTAAGAAATGTGAAATTCAGGATTTACACAACTGAACTATGTGCTGGTATCAGTCTTTTCCTTAGCACTTACACCTTTTTGACAATACACACAAACCACTTAACCAGCTCCTTTTAAAAAAATTGGTTTTATTTGGTCAGCATACTTCAAATACTGAGGTATTAACAGCTATTTTTTGTGATA
Source organism: Peucedramus taeniatus (assembly GCA_013400575.1). Taxonomy (NCBI): domain Eukaryota; kingdom Metazoa; phylum Chordata; class Aves; order Passeriformes; family Fringillidae; genus Peucedramus; species Peucedramus taeniatus. The sequence goes on along the minus strand of WBNO01029457.1, from coordinate 204,659 downwards.
CAAAATCTTCTATCACTTTGTTATTACATAGTAAAAATGAATATTGAAAACATAAAGACTCCGAAATTACAAGTATGGTTTATGAAAGCAGTATTTTCAGGAAAGATTTTCCTTGTTTTTTCATGAGCAGTGAGTTCCCTTACATCTATTCTGGCATGAAGATCCATCGCACAAGACAAGTTGCTGTGAAAATCTTTCAACAGCAGACAGGCTAAAATTGGGATAATTCAGGTGCACAACACTTCTCTACTGAGAAAAATAATTTTCACCATTCTACTCAGGCCTCAGTACATAGCAATGATGGGAGCAGTGTTACACCCTGAAAAATGTCAAAAATCTGTCATGAAGAAGCAGGTTTAGAATAAACTTTATTTGTGGGAAGTAAAAAACACTTAAAATCCTACAGAAGTGATGGCAGCAGCACTTACAACTCCAAAAGACTGCTTATTAAGGACAAGATTCCTTTGTGGGAATATTACAGTATGGGAGTTTGTTGACTGCTGTTTGCCCATGCAGGCCACAAACTAAGAAATGCAACAGTCAGTACCCTGAGAGAGTAACTCTTCCCCCCTGAACAGTGGCCCTCTTGTCACTGATCAGCAACCAGGCTGTTCCCAGGAGATGGGTCCCAAAAGAGCTGGGTCAGTCATCACAGCTGGCATCCCTGATAAAGTCACTCAGGGTCAAACAGATAAGGGCAGAGTCCCTGCAGCTGAGCACTGACACGAAGCGGTTTGTGCTGCTTCTGCCCAGACTACACTCCTCCTGGTGGGGCTGGGATTTCACTCTTACCAACAAATCATCTCCCTACCAGAAATTTACAGGCACAGAGCAATTGCACATGCAGCAATGGCGGTCTGGATAGCTCCAGCAGTGACTGAGATGACCCCATGGATAACGCTGCACTCCCCTGCAGCAGCAGCAGCCAGGACACACAAGGGGCAGTACCCCTGTCCACCCCAGGCATTAAAGGAAAGAGCACAGATGATGGGCATCATTAGAAGGCTTGTCACGTAGGAAAAGTCTGCTGGGAAAATCTCAGGAGCCCTGCACAACCAAGATAAGAGGGAGATTTTAATCTAATTTTATTACTTTAAACAGTATTACCTGGGCTTCTTGGCACGCAGCTCTTCGTAGCAGGTTATCACTATCAAGTAAGATAGAAAAGAGAGGGGATATTACGTTGTGTAAGTTTATAACAATTTGCCCATTTTTAAAATGTAGGTACATACCCCTCTTATACACAGTTTGACAACACTGAAACAGAAAAAAACCCCAAACATTTTAAGGATAAAACACCCCCATTTATGCACACATGCTTTTTTTTCTCTGCATGTGCACACAAGTATTCTTTCTACAGAAAAGAAAAGCAGAAAACAAAGACCAGGATGCCAAGTGTGCTGAGATGACATAAGCTCTGGCACACTGAGTACTATGATTTATTTGTTAAATTGCTACATAACTATACTCCAGAGCTCAGGTGTGGATTTTTCCAATGCTCTCGCTGCCTGGTGTTTACACTAAAGGTACTTACCATTCTGGCAGTGCAAAAGGGTTCTAGAGAGGACTTAAGTTTGTGCATTACAACTGTAGACTCCCCTCTCCATCAGTTTGCAAGCCCAACACACATTAATGCAGCACCTCCCACTCACCTAGGTCTGAGCACTACCTAAAGCAGTAACTCAGAGAGGTGAAAAACACTCATCTCATTAAGTGTAAAAACAAAAGAGATGATCAGTGTTAGATATCACAGATGGTCTGTTCAGAAATATGTTCCTGACTTGTCACTGCCAAGGGTATATAGATGGCAAGCACTGAAGACACAGCTACTGAGAGAGGAATGAAAGTCTATTCCTTCCCCAGCCCCAAAAATGCCCTATTTCCCCTCGCAGACAAAATTGCTAGTACTGTTCTGCTGTGCCCAGAGTCTTGCCTGTCCTCTAGGTACCAACACTCTCCATCCTCCAGCTTGTCTTTGCCTAATACCTGGCAAGACCATATATTTTTCTCTCAAAATATCACATACAAAAAACCTCACTTACAATCAGCATACCAAAACAAACACTATATCAACCAAAAGGATTAAAGGCCAACCAGACAAAAACAGGTGACTGGGAGAACAGCACACCTCTGTCCACACTTTGGTGTGGCTCATCAGGCCAAACCCTGCAGAAGAGAAGGCAAGGCAAGGCCAGACCCAAGTGCCACCTATTTGATTCCATTTGTTTAGAGTATTTATCTGTCACTGGAACTATATAAACTGCTCTTTTTGGCATCACCAAGAGATGTTGCACTGCCATGAAATGAGAAGTAGGGTGACTTCAGGTGAGATATAAAATTGGGTTCTGAGAAAATAACTATGCTATAAAAGCCACAGATTTATTCCTGGTAATAATGAAAAGACAAAGGAAGAGTTCAAGCATGGAAAAAGAAAATATGCGAATAATACCTCATTGGGATAACAAGTAACTGGAATGTCTGCAAAAAAATTCCTTAGAGGCATGCTGTCATATTTGCTCCTTAAAACCAAAGGAGTACATAATTTGTATTAAGCACCTGCAATATCACTTAGAGGAGCAACAGCCGTGTGTTTGATTGCAGTAATAGGATGGAAATGCACCAGCTAAAGTAACTCTGCAAAGGTTGGTGTTCCAAGCTGTGCAACAGCAGTGTCACAAATAATTCCAGCTCAATCAAGACAGTGTGACAGGCTGAGTCCACACTGAGCCACTGAGGGCATGAGCACTCACACAGGGACAGCTTCACCTCCCTCTGTGACTACGTGTGGCCAAAGCAAATAGAAAATAATTGCAATTTCAATACATAAAATTGAAATATTACGGGATATCAAGGAGCCCCCGCTATCAAATGATGGCTGCACAGTTGAGGTCTTTGAGAATTGCTGTCCTAACCTTCTGAAAAAATCCCAGCCAAACCCACATTATCTGTTTACTTCACATCGATGCTATTTTGTTCAGAAGTCAAGATCTGTCACACTGCAGGCCAGGCTGTGTTCCTGGTGCTCCCAGCTTTATGCTGCAGTGCAATTGCCTTTAAAATGAAGTCCAGCAACACCTTCCAAATGCAAGCAGAAAATACCATGCTCCCTTTCGCAACCTCAAAGATCCTCAAAACAACTGTCAAAGATTCACCTCAGTGAGTCTTACCCATAAAAATTAAGCTTGACAGTTTAGATGTCAACATTTATGCTGATTTTCTCCTGCATTGAAGCACTTAAAGAGACAGAAGAAACCTACTCTGACACTTACCATTTTGGTATCAAAGGAAAAGTTTAGATTCTGAGACTAGAAGAATCATTTACCATCCAGCAATTTCCAAGTGATTTGTCTCACTTCTCCAGCAGCACAGCACCCAGAATCGCATCCCATCCCAGCAATACTCCTAAGATTTCCACTTAATTCAACTGGGATATTTCAAAGTCATCTGAGCTTGCAAGGATGTCCCAAGTTTGGTTTAAAGATGCCAGGTAACAGGAATTTTTTTATTTCCTTAAAATATTATGGCAACACTTAACTAGCTTCAAACTCCAGAAAAAACAGCACAAGTGCACTCACAGGGATGCATCTGTAAGAAAAGCAGTCCTCCTCCTGCATCACATCACATTTATTCACCTCACATGGCTCACCTAAAGTACCCCAAGTGGGCCTGCAAGTCCTCTGCAAGTCACAACAATCACTAAACAGAGCTAGAAAAATGTGAAAACCAGCTGAAAGGTAACTTCCTAAAGCCTTCTGCTCCAGCGTTTATTCAGTCTCAAAATATGACTGCTCACCAGCTCCCAGAAAAGATGACACTTTAATAACAAACATAAGATTTTGTTGATTTTTTTGTACTTTATTGTCTACTATTAGGTAGTAACAAAGCTTTTTCAAAAATGCTCAAACATGAGCAGGTGGAGGCAGGGGGAAATTGCTCCACAGCCTTAAAGAATACACACAGATTTCTTCTAACTTGCACCATATCTACAGCAAACTAAAAATCAATTTTTACTTCACGTTTCCCCTAAGGCCTTATCTACACAATTCGGCCTTAAAGCCAAACAGACAAGCAGTGTTGCATCTGCTGGCAAACTCAGGACTGTCTTCCTGCTGTGAGAATTAAGCATCACACAGCTTACAGCTGGGCCAACTTGCTTAAGCAGTAAAAAATTGGGAAACGGAGAGGAACAAACAGTGGCAGCAGAGTATGGAAGAAAGAGGCTGTCCTAGGCTGAACCCAGAGCCAGAACATTCCCAGCAAAGCCTCAAGGCCAGCAGCCACAGCAGCACAGACTCTGTGGAGAACAGAGCAGGCTCACATCGAAGGATGGAGCCAACACAGAAAGGACACAAGAGTGACTGTGCAGAGCTCCCCATGCCCCAGTTGTGCCAGGCTTACAGCACACAAGGCTTTGAGAACAACATATGTATGACTCGCCTGGACAGGGCCGCTCTGATTTCTCTGCAACACCCCTAGGGCAGGACAGCTGGCCACTGCTCCTGTCCTGTACGTTTTCAACTGGAATAGGGCATTAACACTCTTACACATAAGCACAAGATCCATGCAATTTAGTGTGGATGCTCCTCAAGATGAGACTGAGTCCTGTGCCCAAGTGCCAGCAGAAGCCAGGGTGGAAACGAGTTCCTGTGATGAAAGGTCACCCACGGCAGCAATGAATGCAACAAGCAGAAGACAACAAAGTTGAACTGAGCTGTTTGAGGCTCTCAGCTGCAGCAAGGTTGTCTTAGATACAACCAAGCAACTCTCCTAAAAGTGATCACACTACAAATGTAAAAAGAAGCTCAGGATCTCATTCCAAAATGGGTTATCAGCATTAAATCAGACTATTAAATATACTCAAATATTAAGAAGTCTAAAAACTTAAAAGTTCAGCTTCCGCACCAAACAGTTTTGTGAGGATAAACTTGACCAAAGCTGTGCACACAGGATCAGTCCTCAGGAGCTATATCAGAATTCCTGACAAAGATTTTATCTTAGCAGAGAGCTTTTTTGGCTTCTTCTAATACAGCAAGAGCACAGAATCCTCTTTACTAAGTATTAGAATTTACTTCCATCTTGGCCTTGGAAGGGCATGAAAGACAAATCTTAGGTTTCATCAGCTTTACCTAAGACTCAGAATTTACACTCTGTTTTTTTGACAAAGTTTTGATGAAATAAAATCAGCTACTCAGGAAGTATATGCAGAAAGGTGACAAAGTGAGTTATCAGCTGACAAACACACAGAGACCAACATTCAAATTGTAGATAACAGCACCACTCAGAATTACTGGCAGGCAGTCAAAGGCTCAGGTGCTTTGCCAGCATTTTCTACTGAGAATGTCAATACTTTAACATATACAGAGTAAAACTAAGTATTTGATGAGTCCATTGCACCAGTAGAATATCCAGGGTCTCCATCCTGACATGGTGATGATCACTTATGCAGTGACATCACTGTAACAGTCTGGTCAAATCTGACAATCGGTTCAGCTGATGTCCATCATGCTGGAGATTTCATTTCTGCTGATTTGACAGAGCTGGCAACTCACTGCACCCCCTGGGGATGCAAAGAACAGCTGCAGCTCCGTTCAGGAAAGGTAACCCCGGACATAAAGTTGAGAAGGAATTCCAAACTTGATGAAGATTTTAGAACAATCATATGGTAAAGAACAATCTTTATCTGTAATCAACCTCACCTGTATATGTTAAGCAGAAGTCTGTTACTGTGTATGAGCACACATGTGACAATCTGCGCACCCTGCAAGCTTTGATCTAGGATATTAAATTAAGTGTCCCTTGTACCTGCAACATGATATGCTATAGATTAAAATGAGCCTAATATATAAATTCATGCAATCCAGACAACCTCACATGTGGCAACACTGAGTTATCCTCCTACTTCTCAGATAGTACAAGAGTATTTGCCATCCTAAATGCAAGACAATGGATTTTTAAAACATATTATTTTATGAGAACAAAAGGAATCTTAAAATGCATTATGGTTTTGCAAGAATGGCAATGGGGTTCTAGTTAACAGTAGCTCAACCAGACATAAATAACTCCTAACATTTGACATGTGAAAAACCTTTGCCACCTCCTGACTGACAACCCAGTTGAAGAGCTACCTTCTGTACTATCACATGCTTAGAAGGGCTGAATAACACATGGGGAGGGGGAAAAGGCACAAGGTTTCCTCCTGTAATTCTTCCTGCTCATCCAAAACTCCTCCTTTTAAATCAGTCAGTATTTGAACAAACACCCCCCAAACTGAAAGGCTAATATCCAGAAACGAAATGCTGCAGGAAGAAAGTACCAGGACTAAGCAGCTCCTCAACCTTTACAGTTATTGCCATCCACAACCTTTAGACAACTCAGTGATGATCCACCACACTCCAGTGCCCCTCTTCCCTTTACACCCTAGGAAGCAAAAGGGCATCCACACCAGGCTCCAAAGCACAGGAGTGCAAGGGGAACTCCCACATCCACTGCCAGGCAGGGAAGAAGCACTGGGAACAAGCCTGGAAAAGGTAATATTCTTCTTGTCCATACAGCATCCCCAAAAGTCTTAAGGAAGTATTTCAGAGCTCTTCTGTCCCTCTGAGCTTGGAAAGACTGACTACAGAAGAGCCGCCATTTATCTTTAGGACAGATTGTTATTTACAATAGCTCCACTTAATGCAGGCATCATGGCTGCTGCATCCAAAACAAGAAGGAACCCTGAGAAGTCAAAAAAGCAAATCACCTTCTCCTTGCAAGAGAAATATTTTAGAAAACCCACAAGGACGGAAAGAGGGATGCAGGATGGCAAACAAAAATTTTCTTCAGCTGCAAATAAATGACCAACATCTCAGCTACTTCCAAGAAGTCAGAGGCTAATCTGAGCCAATGCTGTGCTAAAGCAAGGCCCCTCATCAGGAACTTGTGATGCCAGAAACCAAAGCACAAGACCTCACTGCACTTTAAATGTGTTTTTGAAGGGCAAATATCAATCTAGTCAGGTATGGCTCATGCATAGCAATTGAGCCTCTGATGTGGATAACAACAAGCCTCAGGGCCAACACAGCCCCTACAGATCCCTCATTAACCTCTTCCAGCATTCTCTGTGGCCATATGTGCACGGGGCAAAAGGCACCTCTCTGCTGCCCAGCACAACTGGGACATAGACACAGAAACTGGCAACAGGGAATGCACAAAAACACACCAAAAGCCATCCCCACAAGCTGCAGAGAGGGATCCTGGCATGCTCCCTGCTATCTACCTGCTACAAGGTAAGGTCCTCACCGTTCACAGAGTATCACAAAGGGCTGCTGAGACCACCTTTACACTCCTGCCATCAGGCTCTTGTTGTTCCTTGCTCTTCTCTAACCTGGATAAATCAACTCTGCAGGGAATGGCCCAGAAATTGCTAGTTTTGTTTCCAAACAGTGTTTAAAATTCTGAAAGCAGTAACTACAGCCTACAGCAAATTCTCACTGAGCTGTCTGCCATCACAGGATCTCCTACCTTACATTTCCAGTGTCTCCTAAGGAAATGCTGTGTTTCCCTTTACAGGTAAGAGGGAGATTGGAGAATGGGATATGTAAAATTCTTCTGCCCCCAGTACCTGATGTGGGTTAAAGCACCATGCCTACACTTGAGACAAACAAACCCCAGGCACTGGAATTTAGATACCAAAGATTCCCTTTTTGGTTATTTGCCTTTCCTATTTTCCTCCTTATTCCCCACCACATCACCTGTGGCATGCTCCACGTTCTCTGTGATCCAAACACAATTTCACTGCTACCACACAAGAAACCAGTGTACATCTGAAACCAACAGCACATGGGCACAAGAACTCCCAGACACAACAGATACAAAGGGGACACTGAGCCTCAGTGCTTCAGGTAAGAAGCAGGCAACTAAAGCAGATGTACCATGCAAAAGAAAGTTTGATTTAATACCAAAGTCCCTAGGCAAAAAGATGCTAAGAAAGAGAGTATAAAAGCAACATAAACAGATTTATTTTCCTAACTTTTTTACCGAGGCTTTGGCAGCATTGTAATGTAAGCAGAAAAGAGCACTGTTAAAAACCTGGCAAAACAATTAAAATCATTAAGACAGTGACAATAAGCAGCAGAACAAAAAGTAACAGTTTTTAAAAATAATCTGGCTACACCTGCTTTTCAGTCAAATGCATTAACCATAATCTTGAAGGACAAGGATTAAAATATAAACTCAGCTTTTAAAAAAACACAAGAGGATTTTACTTACTGTAAAGCACATTTACTGCCCAGGTAAGCAGTGGGAATGACACCACGAGGTACAACTTAGGGGAGGAGCAGCTGACAAGCTTCTTCCAAGCTGGGTGGGCGACAACAGCAAAGAGCACACCGGGGGGGACAGCACAAGGCTGCCGGTACCAGGCCTCAAGAAACAGAGAGGGACTTCCCGCTACAGCAAACAGGAGGCAGGGAAACCCACAGGCACAGGACCGCCACGCTCAGCACACCCTGCAGGCCTGCTACCAGTCATCCTTATATACAGGCTCAAAGCCAGCAAGCTGAGGCACACGTGTGGCTCATGGCATTCTTTTTTAGGTTAAAAGACGGAAAACCTTCTCCTCTCCAAGAGGCCCAAACACTGCTCACGCCAGCCAGACATGCCATCTGTTTAAACCTCCCGCCTGAACCCGCCCCAGTCTGACAACACGGCCGACGTGGGAAGGCAGAACAGGCACTGAGGCTCCCACCCCTCAGCTGCTGAGGCAGGAGGGGGATCCATCCCCTCTGGCCGCCAGGGCCCTCCGAGAGGCGACCCCCATTCCAGGCGCTCCCCTCCCTCCATCTCTCCCTCCCGCCTCCCCGCCCGCCCGGCCCGGCCCCAGCCGGCGTTACCAGTGCTTCCCATAGAGCCAGTGTCCGCCCCAGCCCAGCAGGCAGGCTCCGAAGGTGGATTTCTTCCAGTGGTGCCTGAGGGCCGCCAGCACTTTCGCCATTGCGCCCCGCCGCGCCGGGGGCTGCTGCCGTGCCCGGCCCGGCTCGGCTGGAAACAGCTCCCACGGCCCCGGCGTTCCGCGCACGCAGCCGGCTGCACGTCAAAAAAAAAAAAAAAAAAAAAAAAAAAAAAAAAAAGGCGAATCCCAAGGAAAAGAGTTTTCACTCTTCCCAGAGTTCCGGCGCTCCCTGCCTTGCTCCAGCCCCCGAAGGACCTATGGGCTGTTGTTTGCCAGCGCTGACGCTGCCGGGAGCCCAGGCAGATGGAGATGGAGCGGAGGTGAGGACAGAAGTGAACAGGTCTTTCTTCCACATCAATAAAAATAGCCATGGTTTTGCCCCCCGCCCGCACAAAAAAAACCCCATTAAAAGCCCCAAGAAAACCCCAAGCCTGCCAAAAACACCAAACCCAAACCAACCAAACAACACACAACAACAACAGACCCAAAGAAAATCGAAACAAAACTCACACTTAAAGCAAAATCACGAACAAACAACAAACCGAAAATATGCCAGAATACGCAGTTAGAAGAATTGTTGTCCAGGAGGTAGGGGGGGTTTGCTGTTTAAGCCTAACCATGGATGGCCATAAAAATTTGGAGAAATGTCTCCAATCACGCATAGAAAACACCAGCATCACAAGGATGCCATGAACAGCACGAACATCCTGCCAGGGGAGGTGGAAACATAACCAAGGGGCAGGATCTGACCTCATCATGGAAAAAGCTTTGGGACAAACTCGTGGTGACAGCCTCTCCCAGCATGAGGTTGTAACTTGTATTCTCTAGAACTATCTTTCACAAGGCAACCCACCCTGCTGATCAAGGGAAGCCAGTACATGTGATCTTCTAGCATTTCAGTAAAACTTTTGTCAGGAAAATCCACAAAGACCAGAAGTTTATGTCCAAAAGAAGACAAGAGTCCGGTAACTGTATTCAAATAAAGGGAGAGAGTCCATGGGACACAGCCACGGGGCTTTCTCTCTCGAGGTTTTGGAGGGTGCCGCCTCCTTTTATCCCGAAGTCTCGGCTGCATGTTCCCCTCTTCCTTTCCCCACTGGCTGAGGTACAGGGAAGGTGCAGCCTTCCCAAAGCACCTGCAACATATCCCCCCCTGAACCTGTCATTTTACCCCAAAGTTCAGAAACTCAGGCTTGTGCAGACCCGTGTCTGTTCCAGGAGCCAAGCTGTCTGGGCTCTGCAGCAAACCTGCTGCCCAAAGTCAGGAGGGACATTAAGACCCATTTAAAAGATGGTAACATCCACACCTTCTCCCATGGAATTGTTTGTAAAGACATGAGTTTTCCTCTCAATCCCTCCTCTTCTTAATCTCAATTTGTCTTTACAAACCCTAGTTATTATTAAACCCTTTTTAACATCTGGAACATTTGAAGCACCCCCTCCTGACTTTTCCACCTCTGGTCCCTGCACTAGGTGTGGCAAGTAAATACAGAGAATAAAAGTAGGCAGTGACAGTTCATATTCACCCATTAATCACTAGAGGTCCTTGCCTGTGGCTACTGATAGCCAAGGTCTCCCATCCTTTCCTTCCAGCTGAGAAGTGCAAGTCTCTGGGGCTTTGGAGACCTTGACCTGTGTGTGATGAGTCCACCCATGTCCAGCTGTCCTGGCTCTGTTCCTGCAGTCCTGGCTGGACGTTCTGAACAGCAAATTCTGAAGGCAGTGTCTATGCTAACTCTGCTTCCTGTTTGAGTAACCCCAAATGGCCTCAAGTAACCTCACCAGGCACTCCAATGACCTCAAATAACCCCCACCAGGCACTCCAATGACCTCAAATAACCCCCACCAGGCACTCCAATGACCTCAAATAACCCCCACCAGGCACTCCAATTACCTCAAATAACCCCCACCAGGCACTCCAAAGACCTCAAATAACCCCCACCAGGCACTCCAATGACTTCAGGTCGGCCCAAACGACCTCAAGCAACCCCTACCAGGCACTGCAATGACCTCAAGTAACCCCAAATGGCCTCAAGCAACCCCTGAGGTTCTGCACCCTCAGCTCTCAGGGAGGAGCAGCCTGCAGCACCCCACAGCAGCCCATCATTACCAGGCTGGCAGGGACAGTGATACGAAGCAGACTCTCCCACAGCTTCTCTCCCAGCCTGGTCCCTCCATTCATCATCTCCTCAAGGAGCTGGCTCCTCAGCAGCAGGATCTGAGCAAGTCACAGAACTCACCTGGCTCATGGTAGCCCTTGAATTTTGCTGTACCCGGTCAGTACAGAGTCTTAAACTGGGTTAAAAAAAACAAAAGCAATGAATATTATTACACAGAGAAAATGTATAAAACAACTCAGTGGATACAAGCCAACTTCCTGCTCATGTCTCATTCTTGCTGGCCTCTCCCAACCCTGTACAAAGTGTTTGAAGGGAATGGGCAAAGGCAGCTATGAAGATACACACTGTGGGAATGCACATGCCCACACCGACATTCACCAATCGTGGTTGAATAAAATGCACCTGCTCATCTTTCCCACTTACCAAAAGAACATTTGAACAATTGCTCCCCCTTTGACATAAAATTCAAATAAGTTCCCATGTCTACTAGGAAACAACCATTGTGGTTCAGCAAAAGCTCCAGTATGGTGAGCCCCTGGTGCAATACCTGATCCTGACATCCTTAACAATCCATTTCTAATGTTCTTTTTACAAATGGCACCTTGATTCCTTCCCAGTCACTGTCCTGGTGGCTGCCCCTTTCCCACTTGTACTTTTCCTCAAAGTTTCTCATGACACACGAGAGAGGGGGAACAGCCAGAGATTTCATAAAAGTGCTGAGTTATTCAGAGAGACCCCATCCTATAAGAGGGGAAGAGGGATGTTGGTCATTCCTAACAATCTTTTGACTAAATGAGTGATGTGAGGGAGCAATGCTGCTTTTGTAAACCACTCTTGACAGGGACCTCAGTTTGCAGACTCAGGAAAGCAAGGATGCACTTTGGCAGGGACCAGTAGGTCAGGGTAATGAATGTAACCCTGGACAGATTTTTTTTTTTTCTGAATGTTTTTCTCTCTTACAAAATGCCATTTTAGCAATTCAAAACCATCAAACAGAAGAAAATGCCTTTTTCTTTTATTTTTTCTTTCTTTTTTTTTTTTTTTTAAAAAAAAAGCTTCTCCAAATCCTTCTGCTTAAGAATGTCAGGATGGGATATGAGTTGTAACATAAGGTGGCTGCTTGAGGCCAAATTTGGGATTCTGGGTATGCAAAAGTCTGTTCTGCAAAAATCAGGTTGATGCAGAAGATGGTCCAATAGACACTCTGCTGTTAGTGATAAAAAAAACTGATGAAACCCTAGGGATTAGTATCCTTACTATGTTTTGGGTTTTCTTTTCCCATTATTTTGCGGAGCAGAAGATCTGGGATTTTTTTCTTTAAGTAAGAAAACATTAAATTATCTTCTCCTGCTGAATATTTCAGGCATAACCTCATACAGTAGCCATTGCTTGCCACTTAAATATTCCAGGTTTATCTGTCTAGTGCATCTCAGTGTACTGAGTATGTGCACTTGATGCAGTGCTGAATGTTCCAGGTGGTGTGGAGTGATTAAAGTCCTACTTTTCTTTTGGTGTTTGTTCTACTTTTTTATAGGATTCAGGTGGTATGGCCAACTGCTAACAGCAGTGATAGCCTCCAATATTAGTGCTTTCATCCTTTTCCTCACTTATGAAAAGATTGTGTGCTGATAAAAGCTTTTCAAATTCATAATCCTCATGTGGTGCCACAAATAATTTACAAACATCTATAACTTCCTATTTTGCAACCAAGTCTACCAAGTACAGTTATGTTCATTAACGATGTTTCCAAAACATGCTTGAATTTTTAAAATAAACTCTTTTTAGTATTCTAATATATGTTCAGAGCAGTCAGAAAAAATGCTTAAATGTATGAAAGACCTGAGTATCTCTAAGATGGCTGAATGGCAATTTTCCTGTGTTCATAACCATGAAAACACATCAGAGTTAGTTTAAATGAGAAATTTTACCTCAGTTGCTAGTTGTCTTCAGCATCCCTAGCAGAGGGACTTGACCCTGCTTTGGGCAGGGTGCTTGGACAGGATGAGGTCCAGAGGTCCCATCTCATCTCCCCTACTGGGATTGTGTGCAGCTGAGATTTTGGGTTGCTGATTTTTGATGTGGGGCTTTTTGAAGAGAGTTTCCCTTAGAAGAAAGAGACAGTGCAGACAGCAACAACAGATTGTGCACTTGTCTTTACTTAGAATGCAGCGTCCATTCAGAAATTCCTCCTGGCAAACAGGTATGTCCTAGTTTTTGGCTGTGGCTGTCTGATCACCCTCAAGGTAGATCACACCTGCCATGCTCCTGCATGTACCAGGTAATTCTCTTTTAGCTGTCCTATTTTTCTGCATGTCAGATCAATAGAAGCAGATATTAGAGTGTGTGCAATGGAAAATGAGAGGATAAAGGACTGATCTTGAGCATTCTCTTGATTATGTGCTGTAGTAATTTTATAGGCCAAGTAAAATTCATCCTCTCTTTTTCATAACACTGTTCAGAGGAGGCTGGAATGTGTGGTTTTGTTTTCTTATGATTGCTAGGTGGTTTTTGTAAAAAACAGACATTCAAAAAGCTGCTCTGTAACTCTTAAAACTTGACTGGGGATGTGTCACTTAAAATTATCTCACAAGTTGTGTACGAAGACAGGTGAACACCTCATCCTAGTTACTCATGTCTGACCCTTGTATGATGAGTAATTTTTTTATCATTCTGTCTCTACCATCAGTTCCAAGCCTGTTAGCAGGAGAAGCTTCAGATACATGATCATGCTGCAGGCACATACTTATTTGTTACTTTGGAAAAGTCACATCCTCAGTCATCTCAGTGCTCAGCGACAGAATGTAAAAGAGACAGTAGAGAGGTTTTTGTCTACTGCTTGGCAATTCCCTACAATTGATAAGGACAGAAAATCATTTCATCTCCATTTCTGTCCAGCACAATCTGTGCCTATGTTTGCATAAAAAAGAGGGACCTCCCCAGTCCAGTGTAGTCCTTCTGTCATCCTTACAGCAATGGAGAATTGGGACCCCCCAGCCTGATAGTTATTCAGGCATTTGAGACTTGTGTATCAATGCTCTGGGGGTATGAAACAGCAGTGCTGTCAGCACATCCCGTGCCATCGTGGTCATTCTGTCTCTTCAGGTGCTTTCTTACAAGTAAAATGCAAATAGCTGCTTGTGTTGCAAAGAGACCAAATTCACTGTTCTGCAGGAGCTGTGTGTTTACTGCAGCGATGCAGGTCCGGGTTCTGTTAGAGTCTGCCCACGTCCCCCCTTTTTCACATGATTAATATCCCTGTGGCCGGAGTGACAGGGAAGAGAATCCTCACACAACCTTCAGGCTTTTGTGCAGCTGATGAGGAGAAAAACGGAATCTAAATATTTCCATCTCTGACCCAGCAAGAGAGATTATATTTTGCTTTAATTCTACACCACCTGAACACCAAGCAGTGTTTAAACTGAGGGAGAGCCCCTTTCCTTGGTGGATGTGAGCAGCACTAACTGGATACCTCTCCAGATCAGGCCATGGGATGGGAGCTCCTACGTTTTGGGCACATCCACCTCAGACTTTTCTTAACCTCAAGCCACAGGCATAGGCTTGGCTGCAGACAGAGCTCTTTCCCTTCCTATCCAGGAGGGTCCCTGGGCTAGCTGAAATCTCTGGTGGGCTTCCCAGTCCTTGACTCTCTGCTTCTGTTCTTCTGGTTTTGTGTCCAGGGCCTGAAGCTCCTCCTCCACAGTGTGTCCCAGGTCCCACTACATTCTACCCTGGCCAATGATTTATATAAGAGAGAGAAGCACTGCAGCCACTGAAGCTAATCAGAGAAAGTTCCTGCCTGTGAGAGCAGAGAAAGTTCATGATGGATTCTCTTGCCCTTATTTCCAGCTCTGCCTGGAGGTGTGATTCCCTGGGGCAGTCATGTCTGCAGTCAGTGCCTGCTCCACTGGTTTGGAGAAAGAACTGAATCAATTGGCACGGTTTTTGGTTGGGTAACTCAGAAAACTCTGCACAAGAATAATCCCTCCCTTCTTCCCCCTCCTTGCTCTTCCTTGGCTCTTCTGTAAGCAGAACATGACCTGAGCTTCACCCACCCTAGAAGGAAATTCAGGAGCGTGCCTAATGTATTTATATGGCAAAACCCACGACCTTTACACCCTGCCCCCTCTTCCCACATCCAAGCTATTACACAGAAATATTCCCTAATTCTCTGAGTTTATTAACCTTTTTTCCAGGGGAATGAATAGAGATATTCACAGCTTTTGAACAGCAGCAGAAACCCATTAAGTTGCTCTGTGGCAATCTTGTCATGAACTTGTTCCTTTAGCAGAGACATGTTTCAGAAGGCTCTACACTCACTCCCAAACCATTTGGATTCAGTAAATTCAGGTGCCACTGAGGCATTAGCATGAGCAGGCCTGGACCCTAAGCTTTGAGTGTAGTTAGATCTCCTCTGGGTCTGCTCCTAATGTAGGAACAAGGCCAGTGCCCTGGGATCCATCCATTCCCCTAGCAGCACAAGCCCCTGCACAGAAACATCTAGCAGCTCCTGTGCTAATTCTACACTCACTGAGTGAAGTGGTCTCAGTGAGAGCTACATCAAAGACATCAATTTTGTTGCTGGTACAGGTTCCTACCATCAAGAAAATCCTGCTGACTGAGGCTAAGGCCACTCCTCTCAGAGTTCATGCTGTTACTATGGTACTGCTACATATTAGAGGACTTAGCATAGAAAATCGTAGGCTAGCAAGAGGGAGAGAGTGGAGAGCCTGACCTGCCTGCAGGATGTGCATTCCCCTCTAAGTAGCACCCATTTGGAAGAGATGTAGCTTCCACCCAGCAGGCTGGCAGCACCAAACCTCTCCTGGCCTTACATCTGCAGGCAGGTATTGTCACTTCTGTACTGAGTCTGAGTGAGTGATGTAACCCGTGAGACTCCTCACTCAGGCATTTTGCTTTTGGCAGAGACTAATGCTCATTGTTTAACAAAAGAAATAAGTCATATTCTCTCCTTTTATCCTCTTCTTCTTTATCCAGTTCTATGGCTGGATGAGAGAGAGTAGGAAATTAAGGGTTTTACACTGTTCCTTGATTTCAGTGCATCCACAAATATTACATATACTTCCCTATATTCACACTGAGATACTGCCTACCCAAAAATCCAGCTGCTGCTATATACCATCCTGGTTATATCCCATGGCCAGATGATCTTGTATTCAGAAGAGCTTCTGAAAACTACTAATATATCTGCAGCAATGGTTCATTTTTCACTGAGGCTGTGACATCCTAATCTATGGACCAGATGGAGTGGGGCCTTGGGCAATTGTAATCAAAGAGCAACAGCCATAGTTTGAAGGAAAGAGATTCCCTGTTGGTTTTCTATTAAATGCTTCTATTTTCATTTCATTTTGACTCAATTGTGTGCATCATCATGGCCCACTGAACACATCTGGCTGACATCTTAGATCACATACTCCGCACATTACTGTGTTTGCTCAAAGTTTCACTCCTTCCAAAGTCAGTGGCAATGCTCTGTGACAGTGACTTGTTTTATCCTTGTCCTTAGGTGGAGTTTGGGGATCAACAGAAGCAGTTGCAAGCAAATGCAGGCTGAGAAAATCCATCACTGTAATGACGAACCACTCCCATTCCTTTTCACCAACCAAATACCTTTGCTGCTGTAGAAGATAGAAGATTAATTTGTCTTGGATGCTGGAGTGCAAAATATGACCACTTAGAAAAAGTATAATCCCACTGAGTCACTATAAATTGGTCTAGTTCAATCCCTGCCAAAAGATACATTCTGCAACTTATACTGACAAGGACCTTTGCTCACAAATTGTTACTGGCCACTTCATCAGTCTGTGAAGTAGAGGTCTTAATGTCTTCAGGTGTTGATGAACACATAATTGTATTTTGTCTTCTTCTCTTCTCTCAGTAAATCACTTAAATCAGGATAAAATCTGATAATTTGCTTTCTCATAGCTTTCAACTATTTAAAGGTAATCACTTTTCCTGTGAGAAAAAAGTTGGAGTTACAGATCCTGTCCTATATACTGCTTCCTTAGGTTTGGGAAGACATTAGAGAGTTCATCCAAACATTTTCTTTACAAACTCTGTAGCATTTTCAGCAAGTGTACTTCAAAAGTTCTGTGGCTAGCATGGTTTTGAACAGTTTCACATTGCATTTATTGTCCAGAAAGTTTCTAAGTGATATGGTTTTATGAATTAGTTTTGTTGTTTTCGTGTTGTTAATTGACATGCTAATTATGACTGACACAGGCATTGCTTTTAAATCCCATGTTGTTTCTTCCCCTGTATACAGTGCATATTCTTTGAATTCCTATCACATTGTAATCTGGTATCAGTTCAAAGACTGGCTTTGCTTCTCAAGCTGTTTAGACATTCTTTTCACTTAATATGCTGCTTTAAGGATTTCTGATAAGATGTAGCTGAGGGCAGTGTGAGACTCTGGGACTTGACTAGGCTCAATTAGAACAGCCATGTATTTTACATTAAATGAAAGTGGTTTGAACCACAGTAACGAGCCAATACTTGTTATCCACGCTCTCCAAACGCACAGGCATTACTGACTCCATTTATATGACGTCTTCTCTTGCTTTGTTTTCTTGCTTTCTCTTGCTAAGAACAGATGGGAAGAGTAATTTAAATACCGAATACCATAAGGTACCTGGAGTAAAGTAAATTAAGGAAATACTGTAAGTGAGAGAATGGAGTGTTAAACCACTAACAGGAAATTTACAATTAAGAATTAACAGAGATGATAAGCCTTGCCAAGAAACAGCAATCACTTCACAGAGTGAGTCTTGCAGAGGATGGGCAAGGCTCTGCCATTACAAATACATGAAGGATCCCAGGTCACAGAAAAGAGGAAACTCAAGATGTCAAATGTGTAAAACAGTGTATGGATTTATGCACACGGTAGCAAGCAACATAAGCTGGGATAATGTCCATTCCATGACGAAAGAGGCAAGGAATACCAGACTTGACTTTGCTTCACAAAAACATGTGAATACCAACAGAAGGAATATATAGGATGGGTAATGAAAACAGGGACAGCACCACATGCTTAGATGAAAATTATACATAGTGAAAATATACAAAATAGCAGCCAAAGATGAAATTGTCTAACTGGAAATGAATAAGACATTTATTTTTTACTGTTATACAGAAGCATATGTGTTGCCAGAAATACTTTTGGAAGATACTTGTAGGAGAGTCACACGTAGCAGAAAGTAAATATGGAAACAGAATGGACAGTGATAAGCTTATTAAGCACAAAGAAATATGTGAACAAAACTGGAAAATAAATGGGCAATATACTGGAAAAGGCATAATTTGTAATATTGACCCAGAAAAGATCGCAACTCCCTTAGCACTGTGCTATGTGCTCCCTGTAGTTCTTATCTTTAAGAAAGATACTCTTAAATCAGAGGCAAAGAGGGGATGTTGGTAGGATCACTGAATGGCAGATGTTAGAACCATCACATTAATTTTTGTAGGAACAAAGCACAGTTTCTTCTAGTACTGGGACAAAGCTAAGAAAACAAAACATAAAATTCTAGATAATGCAAATAATGCTGAAATAAATAACATAAAAACTGCAACAAGTATGTCATGGGTGAGATGACGAGGGAGAGCCTGTCCACATAATGAGGAAAATACATAAAGATTCATTGGGAAGGCTGCTAACATTTGCCCCTAATCTGGCTGCTTGCAACAGCCACCTGGAGCACTGCTGCTCTCTGATGTTTAATGGTTGTGCAGTGTCAATATTAATACAGAGTCTGAGAAACTGAAGGGGTTTATCAGGGCACACTGTTCCAATGGTTCACAGCAGAAGAGTTAAGCTACACATTCATTTCTCCAAGGACACTATTAGTGGTCCTGCAAAGCTTTGCTCAAAGCTGCAAAACAATGACTTCTTGTGCATTAGATGCCAATGAAATGTGATATTGGTGTGTTCTAGTAAATAAAGAGATTTTGGGTTTTTTCACAGACAACAGAGTCTGCTGAAATTGGCCATGTCACACTACTGAGATTGCCATGCCAGTTCATCCTGGGAATTTCTGCTTGCAGTTAAATACACAGCTGGCAGGCATTTTGAGGGCCTAGAGCTACTCCCAGCTACCTGTGTGAAAATGCAGTAGGTACAGGTTAGAATTACATGTTGCGTGTAATGATCTGACTTTGAAAAACAACAAACCTGCTATCTAAAGTTTTGCCCAGAGTTGAATAGAAGACAGACTGATTGCCAGAGAGAGACTACAGAAAATATAATAAACGTTATTAGCAGAATTGCTATTAAAATTCTGTAGAAACTCTCATTAGTTAGGACCAAAATGAATCTGTGAAGGTAGTGAAGAGACAGGAAAATATTCCACAGACCATTAAAGGCACTAAGGAAGATGGGAAAATTCACTAAATATACCAAAACAAGCAAGGTGGTTCATCTCAATGGTAGAGGACAAGCTGCTGAGCTGCATATTTGCTTGTGTGTGCGCTGTTGTTCCCATCACTTTACTAAAACAGTGGGACACAAGCAGCTGTATACTCGGTGGAGTTTGCCACCTGGAGCACAGTTAGTTGTGAGACCACACCTACATCCAGGAAGGGAGGGAGGAAGGGAAGGGTGAGCCTGTTGTTTCATCCAGGACAGCTGGGAGGCCTCAGGATCTGCAGGTTCATGGATATGTGAATGCTTTGTCCCCAGTCAGCCTTGCAGATCCAAGAAGCAGCAGATTCCTTGCACTAACACTGATCCTGAAATGTCACTAAGCATCGATTTAGAAAGGAACGTGTGGCTTTAAGGTTACAGCTTTGATGGCCAAGCATCCCTGTCACTGCTGTGCTGTCAGGTTTCTGTGGCCATCACACAGGAGTAATGGGAGCCAGGCAAGATGTAAGGCACAGCTCTCGAAAGCTAGGCACAATTTGATCACTTGCACCCCACCATTCCCAACCCAATGTGTTCATGAAGGGTCTGCTGGGTCTCACCTCAGCCACCACATCCTGGGCTGTGAGGAACCACAGCTGCTTGTCCATTCACACCCTGGGCAAGGCTTTGTACAGCCTCACGAGTGGAGTCAGTCACCCGTAATCTCACTGTATCAAAATGTGTATCCTGGTAATTTGGGAATAATTGCATCTTAGGTTAATAGCCATTGGTATCTTCCCTCACCAAGTTTATTTACTCCATGACATAGTTACTGTGTCTTAAACAGAAATCACCCTCAAGGTATCATCTAATTATCTTCTCATAATTCTGCAAATCTGTTTCGTATTACCAATAATCTTATTACTACAACTGCAACATTCACTAAGCAAATGGAGAACAATAAAAATACATACAGTAATAGCAATCAAATTAAGTTTGAATCTCACAGTGACTGATGGATAATTCTGGATCAGACTGTTCTTATAGATTTTTTCCCCATTATTTTCTAAAAAGATTTAAGTAGCTCAAAAAATTTCAATTACAAGGTTCTCTTCTAGAGTCTGGCCGTTTTATGTGAGCTGGTTACCACAAAATGGCACAGTCAGGACGAGAATTGGTTGCAGAAGCTTCCCCTTATGAGCAGGGAGACGTCTCAGCAGAGACAACATTGCTGGGTTCCCATGGCAAACACCAGTCCCTGCACAGCCCAAGTGAACCCTGTGACAGTGATCCAACACCTCTTGGGTATGTCAGATGCTTCCAGGTGTGTTGGGGATTGGATCTGTTTCTTTTGTGTTCGTGGAATTTTTTCCTGGTGGCTTTGCTAGGTAACTAATTGCTGGATACTTATGTGTACTTAACTGAAACAAAAGGGGCAGCAGGTTTTTCCTGGGGAACAGCAGTGAACAGGACAGTTCAGTCCTCTTCGGAAAGGAGTTGGAGCACCAGAGGACCCTGCTTGTTTTCCACTGGATTTCTTCCCAGAGGAACATTGTACTTATCTGGTCACCACTAGACTTTCCTTACAGGACCATCTCAACTCCACAGAACTGCATCTATTACTCCAGGAGGATTTCACCTGGACTGCTTTTAACACCGTGACACCCAGGGTGTCAGGTCACATCCCTGACTCTGTCAGAGTTTTTTTCCCTAGGATTTTGTTTATTTTGTTTTGCTTGTCTCTTGGTGCTATTACATTTGTTTTTTTGTTTTGTTGTTTTTTTTTTTTTTTTTTTTTTTTTTTTTAAAAAATAATTTTTTTTTTTGTCTAATATTCCTAAAAAAGAACTTTATTATTCCTATTCCTATTCCCAAATCTTTGCCTGAGAGCCTCCAATTACAAAATTATAATAATCTGAAGGAGGGGGTTTACATTCTCTATTCAAAGAGAGACTACAGCTTTTCCTAGCAGATACCTGTCTTTCAAACCAAGACAAGGTGACATCCTGAATGGGCTTGCATAGGACTGGGGAGCCATCACTTTCTTCTCAACATGTAGTGGCTCCTGATGTTGCACTGAGCAAAGCAAAACTACGGAGTTTTTCTGAGCCATCTGCATTTAAAAGATTTGGGGCTTGATCATCAGCTCAGGGGAGTAAATGGAAATGCATTCATGAAGTGCAGATGGGTAGATTTTCAAGCTGTTCTTGCCTG
The DNA here is from genome assembly GCA_013400575.1 of Peucedramus taeniatus. Classification (NCBI taxonomy): domain Eukaryota; kingdom Metazoa; phylum Chordata; class Aves; order Passeriformes; family Fringillidae; genus Peucedramus; species Peucedramus taeniatus. The sequence goes on along the minus strand of WBNO01029457.1, from coordinate 183,037 downwards.
TCAGCTGTGCCAGTTTATATTTAGGTCTGTTACACCTGCATGGAGCCACTTGAACATGTATCAAAACAATTCCTGTCCCTAGCTGTGATCTGTACTCTCTAGTCCAACAACAGATCATCATTTGTCTCGCTGGTAAAATAACTGCTGAGGAATATAAGTGATTTTTTCCATCTGCAAATGCACAAAAATATAGTTGGAACATTTTATGGGTACATTGCACACCTGATCGAAACATGACTACTTCTTCTCTGGGTACATCAAAAATATCCTTAGCACACCTCACTGTTTTTATCAACTCTATACTCTTTTATTTTATGTCCATTCTAGCCTGGAATTATTTTTTTTTTTTTCCTCTGAGCATCACAGATGAATTTGTGACCACTTTGGTATGCTTTGCCAAATGGTTGTAGAAGAAGTCCAGCTTCTGAAGTACAGTATGTCCCATTAAATCAATGAGGGGAGGGTGTGACACATGCTTATGAGCATGTGCAAATTGCTGTGTGGGACAGGGCCAAGGCAGAGAGAGGTGCCTGGATTTGGTTTGGACTCAGGAGAGGCTACTGGTCACTGCCTTTTTGTGCTGGCCCAGTGCCTTCCTAGTTTGTATTCCTCCAAATAATTAAAATCCTTTTTTGTTTTAATATTCAAGTTTGTATTTACCTCAATAATTCAGTACCACTACTACAAATATAATAGAAATACAGCTATGCCCAAGTACATTTTTTAGCAAAATGGGCAAAGAGATAATAAATAAGAGTTTTAAAAAACATAAAACTTCCCTGGATCCATAAAGAAAGAATAAAATGGGAAGTCAGAGCACAATATCCCACCCCGGATAGTACAACAGCCTGTAAATATCTTGTCCTTTTCCCTTTCATGTTGCGTGACTCTCCTGTCTGGGCTGTACTTGCCTATGACTGTGCTCCTGTAGAGAAGTACATCCCAGATGATGTATGCAACCAGTTTTGGGAGGAATGAGGCAGGTCCCAGGGGGTCCCACTATGCTGTTGAAAAAGACACAAGTTTTGTGGTGTGTAAAGAGGAGCAAGAGGTCAAAGGGAATAAGCTCTCTGGCTAGCTGCCCTGTAACTCACATCCTGCATCACACTCTGCCAGCATTTCTTCTACTGCAATCCCATCTGGGCTTAGTCAGGAAATGCAAAAATGCAGTCAACTTTAAGGAAAAAAGTGACATGTACCCCTGATTTAGTGTTTGCTATGTGTTGGGAGCCATCTGGCAGCCCAGAGCTCTGCCTGACTGGAGGTTCCACTCAGGACCCTGCTTCATCCTCCTCCTATCTCCTTTGTCTGGAGCTGCTGAGGCAGGGACTTCTCCAATGCCCTCACACAGTTTGATGTGGGCTCCCCAGGATGCAGAATTTAGGAGATCCCCTTCCAGCCAGCCCTCCTGGGGCTGCGGGATGGAGCCAGGACAGAGCAATACTTTGTCAGGTCTCATCGTGGTTTGCAAATTTGGAAATGACTCATGAGGAACTGGAAATCAGTAACATGGCTCCTCCTGGACATTCTCTTGGTGGATGGAAGCTGAGCTGCAGACCTTGGGAACTGAGTTTGCCCTCAACCCCTTGCAAGCAGAGGGCGTGTGTTTACGAGCTGGCAGGAGCGAATGTGACAGCAAAGGAGAAATGAGAGAGGAAGGAGAATGAAGGGCTCTGCACAGAGGTGACAACCTTGAGGGCAGAGCTGGCAAGCTGAGACCTTGGTCTATTTGCACCAGCGTTGCTATTTGTGTCTGGATGCAGACAACAGTGAGGCAGTAAAAGGCCTTTTATTTAAGGTGCTGACACCTCAGGAGAAAATGAGAAAAAGAGAGGTGCTAAAAGAAAAACACATTGCTTTTCATTCTTCTGTCCTTTCACTTCTTCCTTAAATTTTATGGGATGAACTCGCTCAATTTAAGTACTTGTCAGCAAAGGTCTGACAGGACAATCAAGAGCCATCCACCGTGCCAGCTGGGAACACTTTCAGGGGCCAGGTGCTGGCAGGTACCTTGGCACTGCCTAAAGGGAGAGCACAGCTTCCCTCCTCCTTTTCCCCTGTCCCCTCCCCACCAGGCAGTGAACCTGGTGCACAACCTCCTGCATTCCCATTAGCAAGTCCTGCGAGCCCCTGGGTTGCAGGAGCACATTCTGTGTTCAGGAATAGATGAACATGCTCCTAATAAATGTGCAGCTTGAATCTAGCTCTGCAGAGAAATTGTGAGGCTGGTGAAAATTAATTTGTTGCTGGCAAAACGGCAAAAAGGGACTGTTTTATACAGACTGGGACTATGCCACCTGGCAACATTTGAGCAGTGCTAGCTCAGTAGATTTCACAATAAGCTCTTGCAGATGTTAGTCTCCATCCCTGCTTACTCGTGGGCAAAGCAAGGCTGGCAGGTGAGTTGTAAGGTTTTCTGCAAGGCTGTTCTGGATGGTGCTACAGCTGGAGGAGGGAGGAAAGCCTGGCTGACTGTCCTGAGATACAGCTTCCCTCAGGGCATCTTCCCATCTCTGCAGATGTGTTTCAACTTGCCAGGTGTACCTTGGGAACATTCAGATCCTGACTCAGACAAGGTGGATCTCCATTCCAACCATGTTATCCTCCCTGGTGGGCTCCTCTTTGGGACTCAGTCCCAGAGCTGAGATCTCAACAACGACAGAGCCTCCCAGATGAAAGGAAGCACTGATGCCATGCCCCTTTGGCAGTAACAGCAATGACAGCTGCGACGGGCAGAGGTGTCCCCCAAGACACAGAGCTGCTGCTGCCACCTGCGTCCTCTGACTTGGCTGGGCCTCCCGGGAAGCCGCGCATCTTTACGGAGAAAGCTCAGCTCTGAACATAGTATTTTTAGACTGGCTTCCTAAGGAAATGAAAGTTCTGTCGCTTCATGTCTGCCCATCTGTCCCCATCAAACTCTGGATCCACTGGTTGTTTGCAAACAAGTTTGATGGAGCATTAGAAGTTTCAAAAATATTTAGATTTCTATTTGTGAAAATTGGTAGCTGGGAAGAGACAAGAAGTGCAAGGTAATGCATGAATCTCTTATGTGACAGAGGGGAAGGAAGGGAGGACTCAGCAGTCACCTGTTCTGTCTGAAAGCTCTTTACAAACCTCAGCACATGGCATTTCTTGCTGCAAATATGGTGGGTAGAGAATTCCCAAAGGGAACGAGCTAGGTTAAATGAAGCAGAAACTGCAGCCTGTCAGAAACACCCCAAATGTGAAACTGAGAACTTGAAGCTTTGTTCAATGTACAGGGCAACACGTTTGACTCAGCCTCCTTTGCTCTGACAGGTTTGAATGAAGTTTGCGAGAAAACATAACAGAAAAGAAGGAAATCTGCATCACTGTGAAGGTGGATATTTGGAATTGTTTCATGTTTCATATTTTACTCACTGAGAACCTTGTGTACCTGCGTGTGTGCGCTCACTTTATTTAGTCATTAGAAGGCATTGGAGTGCCAAGTGGCTTTCTGTGCATAGTGGTTTCAGATATATATGGCCAGCTCCAAGTGCCAACTACTGCTATGAAGACTTTGCCTTTGTGTTTTATTCCCTTCTCTCACCCTTTGCCTGCCTCTGCTTTTCCAAATCACATCCTCCTTATGGCAGGGTTTATTATTTCTCCCTTTATGTTCCTGGCATGCGTTTTGAGTATTGCTGTGAACAGTTAGCAAAAGCCAAAGCAGGATACCTAATGCCTTCAGTTCTCCTGTTTAATACCTTCTGAAATACCCACCACCATCTCTGACTGAAAGGGTGTCTGGGGAACTGAGCAGGGGATAGGTGATGGCCCAAAGCTTGGACTCTGTGACCTCTCTCCAGCCATATCTGCTGGCAGTAGAGCTCTCCTGCTGCTGGCCGTGCCCTTGGGCCACCAGCTCATTTCCTGGTACAGAGCTGAGCTCTGTGAGGGGGCTTTGCTATGACAGGCAATGCCAGCTTCACTCTGAGCAGCCTGCTCCCGGTGAGGTCTTCTTTGAATTTCAGAGCTGAGAAGGCCAAGGGTTTATCTCAGGATGGGAAAAAATAGCAGGGAATTAAACAGTCAAAGGAAAAGTGCAGTTTCTTACAAAGAAGCGGTCATTGGTCAGGCTTTGCAAGTAAATAGCAGATGCAGGGTAGCAAGGACGATGTGTTTGAGGCATGCTGGGGATGCTGGGGCAAGTCAGGGGCCTGCATGGTGAGCTCTGGGATGGTAGCCTCTGTCACTCCTGGCTGGCCACAGGCTCACTGCTTTGTTTGGTGCGTTAGCAGGCTGATAAAATCAGAGCTGAGCTGGTGTAGTTCTTCCACTTCTGTCTCATGCAAATGAACAAGACCGAGCTCCCTCTGAGCAGGGAGGGAGCAAAAAATTTTAGTAAATGTAGCTTGTTAGGTGGTCTGGTTTTGGTCTCTGCAGGAAAGGAGCTCAGCCGTGACTCTTTAGAGGGCCCCTGGGGAAGAGCCCGATAATGTAACAGAATAATGAGTGTTGAGCTATGAAAGCATTTCATTAGCAGCATCCTCACCCCATGCAGCCCCAGCCTGCTGCACTTATAATGTGTGTCTGACAAGAAAGGTCACCGTGAGATTATCCTGCCTCTGAAGCACAGCACTTGCATTCTGGTGAGGGGCTCCTCACTCCTGGGTGGGCACAAAACATCAGCAGATACTCCAAGCAAAGGGAAAGCTGAACTTTGGGGGGCTTCTCAGGGACACAGCGGGCGATTTCTCTGATTCTTCTTTCATGAAGAACTGGAGTTGTTGCTGCTTGTCCCTCTGTTCAATCTGCTGAGGCCCCACTGTCTTGCAGATGAAGCTGAAAAGTAGATTTCTTTCTCCCAAACTTAATTCTCAAAATTTGCATTATTTTCCTTCCTAATTCAGTAGTTTTTTCCCTTCACGACCAGCTGGAATCTTGAATAGATGGTCCTAATTCAAAACAGGAGTTGGACTACAAGAGATGGGCACTCCTGCTACACTTCCCAAACTGAGCTGCCAAGTCCAGGTGCCCAGAATTGAGGTGGGGGGGTGGGGGGTGTCTAGGGTAGTGTCTGTGTATGACAGCCTCAGTCCCTGCCTTCCTGACTGAGACAAGGGCGCAGCAAACCCCTGCTCTTCCATGGGTGGCTCGTGTGATACTGGGTTATTGAAATCTCTCTGTTCATTTCCTCTGTGGTGAACTACAGTTAATGAGTTTTCCCTTCTTATATTGTCTGCTTTATCTAGCTGCATTGCAGGCTTCTGTGTGACCCCGTGGCTCTCATGAATCCTCTCATGCCCGAGGGCCAGACCCCAAGACATGAGCAGCAGCCTGGAAAGCACCACAGAGCTGGCAGCAGCAGGGCTGGGCAGCGTAGGCACTGCACCGAGCAACAACAAAAGGTGGGCTTAACATTCAGCCCTCACGTGGCTAATGCAAACCTGGACTTTCATGCATAAATCTTTCTTGAAGTCAGGCCACTTTCTTTCCGAAATGCAAGCCCTTCCATGACAGCATCTCTAGCTCAACCTTCAACAATCAGCTGGCTTTTAAAGTTCATGTTCTTCTTCCCCTTGCCGCGTAGGAGCGCTGAGCAGCTGAGCCTTCTGCCTCTGCGGCCACACTCCTAAGGCTTTCCACGCCGTCTCTGCCACAGGAGAGGGCACCTGCTTTCTCCCTCACCACAAAGCAGGTTCTGCAGACTTCTTTTTTTAGCACGGATGAGTCACGTTTCCCCTGCTGATGGCGGAGAGCAAAGAGCCGAGCAGCCCCGACCACCGGCATCGCTGCTGAACGTGAGCGCTGTCACTGAGCAGATGAGGGTGGCTGGGCGGGCGGCTGTGCTTGGGGCCCGGGCAGGAGTGCACAAGGAGAGGAAATGCTTCATCCAAAAGGTTTTGACACCTCGTGGTGCTGGATATGCCATTATAACACCTCTGTTCCCTTCATTGCTTTGGGGGAGTTACCGGCTTCTGCACCCCCAGCCAGCTCTTTCCTACTCCTACTCTCTGCTTCACCCCACAGATTTTATTTGCCACAGCAGGCAGGTCATAAGCACTGGCAACACAAGTGAGTTCTCTTGAAACGTGGCAAAAATAGGCACATTCTTGGAGTTCTGTGTTTAGTATATCACCAAGATTTCTCCATTCCTCAGCCATTAGTGTCAGGGAAGAGGTCAAGGAATTTATACCAGCACTGATGGGGTTTTTGACAGAAAATTGTCTTTTACACTTCTCCATTCTGATTCTTCATTTTGTTCCTTACTACAACTGGTGTTTTAGACAAGACCTCTTTAGGGGCAGGAGGGACTCCATCCTGAAAACTGCAGGAGACTCTTTGTTTTGCTACAACCCATAGTCTGTCATGAGAAAAACAGTCAGCTTGGGAAGGACCATCATGTGCCTTCTTATTTTTGACTGTCAGGTTTTTATACGTACAATGCCTCAATCAGCTAAAAAGAGTCAACACAGAAAATTTTGATGTTTAACACCATAACCAACAAAATAATCATGTTTAAAAATACCTTGCCATTATTTTTAATGGTTTATTTCTAGATTAATTAGTTTAAAACTCAGTAACTAAAAAGAATACTATTTGTGTTTTTCTCTTTGATCCACTCTTTTGCTCTTCTTCTGCTAGGACAGTTGCAAGCACTTTTGTCTATTTCTTTTAACTTCTTTTTTATATATCTGAGGTAGTTTTGATACCCCTTATGAATACCTTGAACGTTAGGTGTTCAGCCTGGGACATCTGCAGCCCAACTCAGGCTGCACACTCCAAGCCCTACAGAAAATATGTGTATGCTGCATGATTGTCTGTCTGCTGCATGATTGTCTGCTGCATTGCTGTCAGCCTGAGGATACAAGTGCAGTGAGGAAGCACTAATATCAGTGCAGCGTTGTGCCTGCCAGGTTTCCTGAAGCCCTTACAGTTGAGCACTGGAAACCCGGCAGGCTCCAATCCACATTCAGTTTTAGCTGTCTATTTGCTGGGGGAAGGTGGGAGCTAAACTACTCTGATGTCTCTATACATTTCAATCAAATCACAGACTTCAACACATTAAATGGTTCCAAACAGAGATTAATGGTGTTAGAGTACATGCAGTACTCTAACATCAAGGTTCCAGCAGGAATCAATCCCTTCTATGACAGACAGAAAACCTCCTCATAAACAGTCACATAGAGATCCTGCTTTTGTTTGTAATGTTTTGTACAGTGATTCTGATCAGAAGCCATCTAATCTTTATTAGTGTTAGTTTTCAAAGAGTATTTCCAGTACCCCATAACTCAGAGACCACCCACTTCCCAGTTTTGATCTTTGTCCTCCATTCTTCTGTGAGGATGGGGATGGTGAGAGGTGTCCAGTCCCACTCCTGACACAAGCAGATGCAACCTCTTAAAACACACAACATGATTTTTTTATTTGTTTAATCAGTTTACATTCCACAACTGACAGTTTACTTATTTAATTTTTTAATTTTCCATGAGCAAGTTGTTTAGTTAGTTACCAGACAAGATTTTAATCAATGGAAATACAGTATTCTGTGCCAATCTGAATAAAACCAGAACCAAAACAAGTCAAAACAAAAGGGAAATTGTAAGATGTAGCCAGTTTTTCAGCAAAGTCCTGTGACGCTTTCTGCAACTCCTGTCTTTCAAAGTTATAGGAGTTTTCATTCTCCCTATTAGTTCCCTGATCTCAACCCTGCCACTGAGATGTTCCTTCGGGGCCACAGTCCTGCAAACACTGATGCACATACACAAACACCCATGTGTCTGCAGATTAGCACCTTGGATTAACAGAACAAGAAATCTGGGGGTGTTTCATGTTTAAACAGATTTTCTTCACCTCTGCTGCAACAGATTACAGGAAGAAATGGAAAAGTACAATACACTTGATGTCACATTACTTGTGAAATTAGCCACCACACTCACATCTCACCAGAACAACCTAACAAAATAGTCAGTGGTTGTTGATGTATTGTTAGCACCGATGGCTACAGGAGCCACTTCGCCTCTTACATCAGCACAGAGGTCCCAACCTCACAGGACATGTCACTCTCTATTACTTTTGACAACTGGATGTTACTACCCAAAAGTCATAAAACTCTGTGTGTATTGGGTAAAAAGTGCTCCACTTGGTTGAGCAGCTGCATACACAGTCCAAATATCCTTTACAATGCCCAAACCATAATCAGAAATGGACATGGTTTTGGACTTTACAAAATACATTGAAGCTTTATATATTTCAATGTAATTCCCAGTCTAGCAAAGCACTTAGGCATGTGCCTACCTTTAAGCATGACAGTAGCATCCTTAATGGGAAATTTATGCTTGAAATTAGGCAAGTGCTTTGTGGGATCAAAGCTAAGTAGCAGTGCTCTGAAGAAATCAGGATCCTGAGTGTCCTAATCCTGGCTTTCACATTTATAGCCACTGCAGACTTGAGTAAACCCAGCTTCAGTCTGGATTTTCAAAAGTGCTGAAAAGAGAAGGCTCCACCTGCAGCTGGTAGAACTTGAGAGGGGGCATCAAACCACTAAACAGAAGGTCTTTTCCCAGGCTTTTGGCTTCCCATCTCCAAAATGGCTATAATAACTACCTGCCTCAGACAGGTCTGATGGGACTCATACTTGTAAAATTTTCTATAGAGAAAATATGCCAGATAAATGTGATGTATTGCTGCATTTCTCTAAATATGCCTGAGTATTGTGGCATTCTAGATCTTTCTTAATCCAGCTTTGATGTGTGTGTACTGCACTTAGAGGAAACATAAACAGCTGGCCAAGATATATCCACATGACAAATGTCTTGTACCAGTCATATTATTTTACTTGGGAAAGTCCTAGGAAAGTGCTGACATGCTTCAATTTGAAGGCATTTAAGTGAATTATTATCTTAAACCTCCCAAACTGTCAATTAGAAACAGTGTTGACTGCAACTTTTATCATCATCAAAAGATGATTATGGGAATTGTTTCATTTCTTCTAAGCAAGAAAAAAAATAGTAAGGAAAAAAGGACCAATGAGAAAGTCAAGGAAGGGAAACCCTCCAAAAACTTTTGGCCAGTGTGGTAGCATGTGGTTAGGCTGAATATTACTTGGGGCAGAAGAAATCCTGAAGACCAAATATCTTCATGAGCTGCACCTACAGTGGATGGTGGGGAGTCCAGTGTGTTTGGTTTCTCCCTGCCCCTTGTACCCAGCTCTCGTGCCCTCACACAGGAGTGTTTTCCACATCCACACACATTTCCCATGGGCACAAGTGGGAGAGTGAGAGTCAGACCCACGCACCCAACTGGCCGAGACGTTCATGAGCAGCAGGGGAGCTTGCAGGAGAAGGTGACACTGGAGCTCTGATGGCCTGACAGCTCCACCCATTCTCCCTCCTTACCCCCTGGATCACCCTGGTGCCAGGCAATGCTCTGTCCCATGGAGCCTGGGCATTCACTCCCTGCAGCAGAGTCACAGGAGGGGTTATGGCTTTCATTAGATGAGATAGGGGTTTTTTTTGAGAGAAAGTGGAAAGTTATCCAAGTAGATAATCAAGTGCTTTAGGGGGTGAGAGGTCAGGCAGGCCCCTCTTGGCAAGCCATACCTTGGCAAAGTGAACCCAGCAGGGAGGAGAATGTGCCTGGCTGGGCAAGCAGGACTGTAGAAAAGAATGGAAAACAAAGATAAACTGGTATGAAGTCACCCCTTAGAACCTCCTCCCACGTGATGTTGTGCATTGACTTTATCACCTTTTAAAAGGAGGTTTTCTTTGACACTAAAACTCTGAAAAACCTGTAAAATCCTTGTGGGACACAGTGAGTCAACAGTTTAAAAAGCAACCTCTGACAGTTCCACATCCCAGTACCTTCCTCCTCCCTCTCACAGAAAGAGAGGGCAGGAGACTGATGATGAGAATTTAGGAACATTCTGAAAAATCTTGCAGAAAATGGGGCTACATCCTTAAATTTGATATATTCTCAAGCTCCTCCTCATTTCCAGAGTTCACTCTTAAAGCCTTTATTTCTTTTTCACAGACATCTCAAATAACAAAACAGTCACATATGCAAGAGCTGGTATGGAATGAAATTTAGAGAAAAATGTCTCTACAGGAAGCATGTCTGTATTCTCACACACAGGGAGGAAAAGGAAGAGAGGGAGACAGAGATATATATCTTACTCCTCAAAAAAGGGAAATGGAGGACAGGAGAAGAATGTCAGGATGAGACACTACAGCTTGGGTAAGCTAGTACCATGCTGAAAAATAACATTTTATCCCTGGAACTCAGCTTTATCTCCCACTTTCTAACTAAAGGCTTTCCTTAAGTACTAGTACACAGTATTGAATCTTCATTTTACAGTTCCCTGAAGTCCCTCTTGTCAAAACCTTAACAGTATTTTTAAAAATAAAGTTGTTCTTAGAGATGGGTGAAGATTGTCAACTCACTGACTTAAATTTACCTGTAGAAACAAATAGTAGTGACCATACATTGGCACAAGATCCAAAGTTCACTTAGCCTTAGAATTTCCAGAAACCAGTTTAATTTTCCCACTCCTCTGACTCTGTTTGTTTTATTCAGGTAATATATGGGACTATACAAGAATGCCAAAGTTCTAATACTAGATTAAATTGCTGGTCCTTCTAGATAGACTCGCTATCAATATGCAGTTCCAAATTTTGGCTCTGAGAGACTCTCACCATGAGATGGAGACGTGTGCCTTGTCAGAGCAGCTTTCTGAATTATACAACCACAGTTCATCCTCCTGTTGAGTCCTCAGTTTGGTTTTTCTGAGGACAACTATAATCCCCACAATAAGGGATGAAATTGCAATCTCTTTAATCTCCATGTAAGCTGTTTGTAAAGCAGTTATTAACATTGAAAAAAAGAATATGAAACTACCCAGACTGTATCTTGGAGGAGAAGTTTTTGATTATCACTACCAGCTAGATGACTTTTTCAGGGCAGTTTGGGAATAAAGCAAAAAAAGTAACCTTTGAACAGCTCAGCTGTCCAAATGTTTAAGATGTAAATTCACACTTTGAATTGCTTCAGCAATGCCCAGGACTGGCAGAGAAAGGTGAAGAGTTCAGACCAAAGACCTCTGACCTCCAGCACTGGGACCATCCAGTCATCTGTGCCTGGAGGCCACCACAAGGCACTCACCTCAAATGCTATTTCCAGGGGTTCAGACAAGCCCTATCCTTTGCAGTCATGTTGCAGTTTGGGAGGGGAAGGCTGTTGTGAACATCCCCTTTTGTTCCAACAGGCTTTCACAATTAAAACCTGTGTTTTAAAGACAAGCCCAGGCCATGCACTCGAAGCACACAGACATGGCTGATCTCCATATGGATGCTCTCCTGCACTAGGTACCTGATTCACCTCACCAGGATTTAAGATCTTCTAAAATCTTGGGATCACCCAAGATAGGTGAGTGGTCATTGCACGAAGCAAGAAGGAGCTCCTAAAGCTTAGATGTCAGTTTTGCTAGGTCACCACCTGTAAGCAACCATCTCTCTTCACTACCTGTGCAAGAAGCTAAGGGAGATGAGCCCATTAACATCATGAACTCAGTGAAGTGTCTAAGGTTGATGGGGACAAAGGCAGGTCAGTAAATCCTGGCCTTTCTGTGGCTCAGTGTCACACACAAAGGTGCTCCTCCCAAATGTACACCTAAAGAGAAGAGCAGCATCTGTACAAAGGGCCTCCTAATAAAGGACAAGAGAATCAATTGAGAGAGCTAATGCTGAACAGAAATTCTACCATTGCTTTTTCAGTCCATTCCTTTTCCTTAAAAAAGCCCTTGAGACCCAGTCCTTTGACTGGATGTACGTGTGTAGATGTGTGTGCTGCTGACTTAAGTGTGGTACCCCTCCTCAACTGGTGCAATGGCAAAATGAGGATTTTCCTGGGAAATAGTACTTTTTAGTTTGTTTTGGTTTAAATCTGAAATACGTGAGGATTGTGAAAAAGAAACAGTCCTTTGCCTGAAATTCTGTACATCAACCTCAGGTTATTTCAGGAAATCATGAAGATACAGACATTTTTCATAAATTTACAAATATACATACAAATATATATACAAGTATATGTGTGTCAGCCTATGGGCTAGATTTAATAATGCTTCATTCCAGCCACACACAAGTATAATGGTTGTTTTTTTACAAAAAGAGATTGGTAGAAAGTTGGAGTGACTTAGCAGTGACTTTTCCTACATCTATGCAAAAGATCCTTAAGTAGGCTGACACAGAAGTGCAGCCCCCTTACCTAAGTCCCCTCATCACATATACGCATAAATAGGACCCAGTTTTACATCTACTAATGAAACAAATTTCTCCTTGATCCCAATGACCTGTAATCAAAGATAATCTAACTTGAGAAAGAACTGAAAGTTCAAGCCCATTTTAAATACAGTTTACAGTTTTCAAAGTTGTAAAATCTGTCATACTAAGCCTCAAAATGCTTTAAATTAATTAAAGTTACTGCAGAAAAATGCCTTCAAAGTTCCCAAATATGCTTTTCTGTGTAAGTAGGGGAAATTTTGTCCTGCAAAAGATCAAACCACAAATACATAGATACAAACACTCTTAAGTGATGGAAATTGCCAAGTAAAAATAGTAACAGTTTAAATTAGATATCTGTGATTGCTGTTGGTGCCCAGGAGTTATAAATAATTCAGTACACTCTAACTGAATAGTCTAAGGCTGCACTTTTGTTGTTCTGATTACTTTTTCTTATGATCTATCTTGTTAATGAATAACTCTTTGAAAAAAAATACAGCCTTATGCTTTACAGCCAGAAGAAAACTCTTCTTGAGATAAAACATCATGAGAGCTTAAGTAAATTAGGACCATATAAGTTTCTTAAAAAAATATTTGGTACCAAAAGCATTTAGTGCTTTATTCACTGTCTAAAGAGGAATTGGATGCTGAAGCTGTTTTGCGTATCTGGCCCTGGGAGACTAAACCATGACTGATTCACACTCCTTGGAGTCTACATAATTTTGAAACTGGGGCAAAACCCACAGGTTTTTGAAGGCTTTACTCTTTATCTCACCTACTGGTGAATCGCTGCTGCTGCTGCTGCTGCTTGAGTATTTCTGACCCGCTGGCTAGTAACAAGGCCACTTGAAGGAACTGCCTTTACAGAGATATTCCTGTGTCCTGCTGCCACAGGTAGGGCTCAGACCCACGGGATGTGAAGCTCCCTGCTGTGCCCAGCAGCTTTAACCACAGCCTTCATGCTGCCAACAGCCTGCATAAGCCCTCTGCAGGCTCAGGAGTGTCCTGCCATGGCACTGCCTCCTGGCACAGTGGGATTGTCACACTAGGGGATCGTAAACATTTCTGATTTGGAGGGGATACACTGACATCTCTTCCTTGAATATACAAATACTTTTTGATGGAAAATACCAAATTTATCCCAGTTGTATTGTGCTTCCTCATGCATCTCCAGCAGAGATTTTGCATGTGATCTGCATGTACAACCTAACAGGGACAAAGATGGCATCTGAATTGCATTGCAACTCCTGAGTTAAGTATAAAAGAACAGAGAACAATTATGCTGCATTTTGCTATGTATTTTCTCTCTTTATGGGACACTTTTACAGGTTCCTGGCATCCACATCATGTGGGATGTGCACGTGTGTGTTTAAGGAAAGAAGGGAGTGAGGGTGCCCATGTGTACACACTCTATGCAAGAAAACTTTGGAAGTCACTTTTTGCCTCTGTGCAGGAGTGTTAATCAGTGAAGGAAGAATATAAAAGTGCAGTCCTAGAAGGGAATGATGATTCCTGCTGCTGATGCAGAGGGTGACATTGGATTATCCTCACAGAATTCTGCCAATTTTGAAGCAACTGCTGTTGGGTCTCCTTTTTTTCACTCTCCTACTTTCCCCTGGAGATAACCTATCTGAGACTGATACTTTCACAGAAAGTCATCCCTGAGCAAGGGAAGGACAATTGATCTGTGATTTTGGAGTGCTTTACTAGAGGTGACCAGAATTTCATTTTCCTGTTGTGGCCTATATTGAGGCAGTTGTCCAGACTCTTTCTCAAGTTAAATCCTAAACTTGTGCAAGGCCTCCTGCAATTAAATTGACAGCACTGTATCAGGCTACAGTTCTCCAGCTGATGTCAACACGAAGCTTGTCAGAGCCCCCTGGCACAAGCAGCACTTGTTGTCAAAATGCTGTAATTAATAATTATGGCTCTGAAGAAGGCTGAATGATTGAGGTGTTAGTGGGGTATACAGGGTGGAAACCCTAAGTTTCATCTTAAGTTGAACTGGGGGGATGGCAGGGAGGGAGGGAGGTAGCATCTGATGACTTTCTCTCTAAAGCCAAAGAATAGATATTGTGTGTAAGCACACATTCCATTTTTGGTGTTAACCAAGACAGCACTAAAATATTTTCTAAGGCATCTGAGCTTTCTGTGAACCTCAACAGACTATGGAATAGTTGCATTATATTCCTGGCTATGACTGGAAACAGCAGACTATAGGTTTTGAACTAAGCCCTGGTTTTTGAGTTTTCACCTTAGACTGGTAGAATCAAGATTTTATAGGTCTAGCCTGGAGTTAGCAATCAAACTTTAGGCTTTTTTGAAGTTTGTTTCCTGATCTTGGAAATTCATCTGTCACTAATCTTTACATGCTGTTTGTGTTTCATGCCCACTTTTTACTCTTTGTCTGTTGTTGGTTCCTGGCAGTCATTCAGAGCTGTCTCAGTTTTTCACTTTGAGTCTTCCCTTGCTGGTTGGATGAGCACAGCAGTGTGGACCATGAAGGAGTGGGAAACCTGGGAGCTAGAAAATGCAGTGGTGGTTCATGTGAATGTGCCTGAGCACTCCTGTAGCCCTTCTAGGCCTATGTAGAGACACACAGAAGAAAGAGCCCAAATAATGCATGTCTTTATTTAAGCTATACTTGCTAATATATTATTTTCCCTCCATTTCACCACACAGTTAGTGTGGTGCTCAAGACTTAAGGACAGGTTACAGGGATTTTCTTCTGAGCTCTGCTTATCAGTGGGGCTCCAGGGATGAGCCTGATTCAGAGGTGCTGCACGGTGGGTAAATGGACAGCCATGGAGACACAGTCTTCCAGAATACTTGGGAATCTGAAATAGCCCTTGCACATCAATCCCTTCCTTCACCAACTTTGCTTTATTCACCATCCATTGAACTGCACAGCTAGTGTGCCATAGCTAAAAATGGTCCCAAATGACTTGCATCTATAGGAAAGCAGAATACCTGCACTCTCACAATTCACTCCTGGGAGGATGAGGACCCTCTGTTTAGAGGATTCTGAGGGTGCTTTTCCCCCCCTTTCATTTGTTATTGCAGCTGGAATAACATTTTAAAAAGTAATGACAATTTTTAAAAAGCAGTATTTCAAAGAAATTGCTCTGGTCACTGGTGGTTTGCGATCCACTTGTGACTGTCCCTGGGGTAGAAGAAAAAAAAAAAGCCCAACTAGAAAAAGAACTGGAGGGACTGAACTATTCCGATGAGGAAAGATCAGTTGTGTGTTTGCAGAGAGGAAGAAGGGATTGATGATATGTACAGGCGGCTAATATGTGTTAGGAAATTCAACACACAAACAGCTGGAACTTGAAGAAGGAGGTGTCCTATAGGACACCTATCCTATAGGACACAGGATACAGGGCACATATGCTCCTGCCACATAGCCCCTTCAGATGTACAGTGTCCTAGCAGGGATAGTCAGCAGAACAGTCAGTCAGCTGACTCGTTACAATCACATGGAGACACAGCTGAGTCACTACACACAAACCTCAGCCTGCATGTCACTATGGGTTGAGCCAATTCATCCTGCATCCTTAGGATGGGCATTTTAGGGTATCTGTGCTCACTGCACTCCAGTGGCTCTGTGGGCTCTGGAACATAGAGATGTGTTGTCCCAGAAGTGCACGTGAAGGGCTACGTGTGGCAAAGAGCCTGCCAAATATGGATCTGCACTTCCACCTCAGAGAAAGGGAGATAAAGAACATGCTGGTTGCTCAGGCTAGGACAGAGTGTCACCTTATCTACAGGGGAAGGATGGGAAAAGAAGAGCGTGGGCTGGACCCTGCAGGAAGCTGAATGTCATCCAAGAAAGCACATTCTTGACTTTAGGCATATGAATAGTCAACCAAATTTAAGGGGATTAGTCACATGCTCCAAGTAAAGCACATGCTTAGGCACTTGGCCAGAGCAGATCTGAGGGACAGAGTCAAGCCCCTTAATGCCGGGATCACTGATAACAGATTTCTAATTAGCTGCTCCTCCAACTAAGAAACCACACACTAGTCAAAAAGCTTCAATCTCTGTTCAGAAAGATAGTTCAAAGCCTCCCCCAAAATGCAGAAACTCAGAGTAGCTGTGAGTATGCTTCAGCTCAGGAGAGATGGAGACACTAACCATCACAAATTTGCATCTGGATATATTCTGGATCAATCCTGCTCTAAAGACAAACCTGAGCACTCAGAAGGCGTGGTGGGGCTGTGACCCCTATTCAGGGGTATGGAAGCACATGGGACTCCTGCCAGTTCTTCAAGGACAGAGGGGAAATTCACAATCTCCCAAAGGGGTTCTGCCCTTAAAGCAATGATGAGAGAACTGATGTTTGGACAAATGGTCCTTTTGGGGATCCAGTTGGGGATTAAGATTACATGATCACCTGTTGCTTCAGACATTCCCATAGATTTTAAGATGCTTCATAGTCACCCAGGCCTTACAGATCCTATGCTAGAGCAAGTAGAAAAATCACAGAACTGGCCCAAAGATTCAGGGTCAACACTTTTCTGTTGTAAATAAAAATAACCATAACCCTCTTCCTCCACTGCCACACACAGACAGACACAGAGGCTTATATACAGCTTGTAAACCAACACCATCAGAGAATACTTCATCAAGGCAAAACTGATTTTATGCCAGCTGCAGAAGAAAAGGAAACCTTTGAAAATCCATCAAAGAGCAAAATTACTTCAATTTCTTTAAATATTACTGTTATACCTCTTTCAAAACTGTATCTGTAAAATACACCCTGTGAACACTCAAGGACCACACAAGGATACATCATCACAGGAGCTGCTGTACTGCTCTGCCTGCCACAGGGCCTGATGGTAGACTCTAGATAGGTACCTCTGTGACTGGCTTACCTGTGTCACTCCAGATACCTGTATTTACATGAAACACCTTTCCTATCACATTCAGCACTGCAGAGGAAGAAGAAAGTTTGCATTCAAAGCTCTTTTAATTAAACAGCTGTAATTTTCCTAATTATTTCTTACCAAGAAATTCTTTATTTTTTTCAAAATTTTTCATGCTTTGAAGAAATGAACAATTTTTTGTAGGTCTTTTTTGGTTGCCAGTTATTGGTTTTCTGCATTCAGCTTTCATTTAGCTCTCCAAGGCTGTTTTTGTTTTAAATTTGCTTCTTCTGCTCAATGGTAATTCATCAACCTCCTTACCAAGTAGGCACTTGCACAGTCAAATGATTTCAAAACTTTTCAAAACCACTCTATTTGAAAACCTTCCCAGAAAAAAAAAAAAAACCCAAAAAAACCCCCAAAAAAAAGCCACAAACCAAAAAAAAAAAAACCAACCAAACATCTGCTTAAAAAGATGTTTCCTCAAAAGGCTTGTATTTTCAACTTGAATAAATAAGTAATTTCTCTGGTCACATCTAATGGAAAATGAAATTGTGGAACTTCAGTTGACAGAGATGGCACTTCAGTGGAAACACACTGACTTAGCAGCTGGCATTGGCATGTTTGGGGAATCTGTAGACAACAGAAAACAAAAGCTAGGTAGTTGAGCAAGAATGGAAGAAACCCAATCTACTCTATTACAACATGCCCTCCAGAAACTTAATTTCTTTGAGCACTGTAATACAACTACACGTGTAAGAATTATTTGTTAGCTGGATATTTTTAAACCAATACTGTTTCTTGCCAGCTGTGTAAATGGCATGACCTGGAAATTAATGCCTGCATTTCTGTGCAGCAGGCACAAGCTCCTTCTCCTGGTGAGATATTTTAGATGGAGAGGATTACTTTTTATTGACTAATGAGGACTGATGTCATGCAGCTATCATGTAAGAAAGGATTGCTGGTACTATCCCTGAATTAAGAGCATGTTGGGTTAGATTGGTTTTGGGGAGACCTTTTTTCTTTGCCCTGTCTCCCTTTGCCTGCATATTTGTCAGTGGTGTCCTCACTTTTGTACATGGCAATTCAGTCATCCTTCTTCAGAGTCCCTTTGGCTACACCCTTGGCTCTTCTTCCCCACCTTCCCCTCAGCCACTGGTACCCTGCAAGGACCCACTGTCCTCACAGCCAAAATGCTTTTCTTCCTCTAATGGCCTTCACCCCCTTCTCCAGACTTAGCTGTTTGTTTAACTCTTCTGGGACCTATGACCTGATGGGAAGAGCAGAGGGAAGGAAAAAGGAGACAATAGGAAGAGGAGTAGCAGGAAAAAGAGAAAGACCAAAAAAAGAGAGTTCCATTTGCAGATTCACAGTTATATCATACAATACTTAAGCTCATGGGAAATGGATCTCTGTTCTCTGCATCTGACCCTTTCACATCCATCTGTACACAGTTCTCCCAGATGGAGAGAGGAGATGTCCATTGAATCAGGGCAGTTTCCAAAGACGAGATGTGGGAAGGTCTTATTTGGCGTACATGAACACAACGAGAGGCATCTCTTACTTCTCTTCTACAGAAATTAGTTCCCTTTTCCTCCTTCGCAATGGCTTTTGCTCAGTTGTCTCAAACATCCAAACTGGAAACTTGATGAAATCCCATTTGGGCAAATCCCTGGGAAGAACAGCTACCAGCCCCCCTCCCCCCCACTCCCCCCATCTCCCTTCTCCTTGGTCAGTCTTCCCCTGGATCCACCGTCCTGAACTCTCAGAAGCTCCATGAAAAAAAAAAACCCTGCTGAAATCCACCAGAGAAGATGTGCTGTCTCAGACCTGACGGCTTTCCTCACACTTCTGCTGTTGCGGTGCCTCAGTCTTGGGCCACAAACACAGCATGGATGGCTTGGTGGACAATTACATTACTATGTTTTAAATTTTTCTTTTTGTTAAAAAAAATAAATAAAGTAAGAGGGAAGAAAAAGTTATACACACATGTATCACAGCATTTTCAAAAGGCCGTCTGCTGCATTTACATTAACAGTTCGGCCTCAGTTGTAAGCCTGGATGTAAGGCAGCTGGAAGATTAAAACCGCATTGTTGGAAAGTCCGCTGAGATGTCCTCTTGGAGATTTTTATTGTTTTCTGGTTTTATTTTCTTAGATTTTTAAATTATTATTATTATTTTCATTTGTTTGCTTCTCTCTAAAGTTTGGCAGGCAAAGAGAAAATGCTTTTCTACTTTTCCTCACAGATTCTGTCCATTTTGTTCTCTGCATTTTAAGGAGAAAAAAAACCCAATAAAACCCCCAAACCAATGACATGACAGGATTCTGTCATTTTCTTTTAAGAAAGGAAAGTAACATGGGTGGGTTTCTGATAATGGCCTTGAGGAGGTATGTTGTTGAAGTGGCTCAAATGCTTCATTTGCTTGCTGTTTGCATTTTCCCTTCTGGCTGCAATAGACACACTTTTTGTGTCATCCCCCCCACGCCTCTGCCCCTTCCATGTCCTGTACAGATTCTGGTTCCAGATTCCCCACATGGATCCCCTGTTCTCCCTCCCAAATGGCAGCAGGTAGGTGCAACTGTAGGTTCATTTGACCTCTAAGGTATGATACTGAAGTTAAGAGTTGGATGGAAAAGCCATGTGGGAGAAAAGCTTTCCCATCACTGTGAGAAAGAATGAAGTAACATAGAGTCCAGTGGAGATGTGAGTGCCATGTTGGACTCAGCTCTACCTTGGCACTGGCGTTAATTTGAGATTTTATATATATAATTATATATATATATATGCATGTATAGGCATACCTAGGCGCATATATATATATACATGTCTTTGTGTGTGTATTTGTTTGCTATTTGTTTTAGCACACTGTCCCATTCTCAGGTCTAGATTTGGGGCAGTTGGTCCTGGGGACAGGTTGGACAGAAGGGGCCAGAGTGCAGAAGAAGCCAGAGATCAGAGTGAGGCCCAGGCCCCCCCACGCACAGAACATGGACCAGCCATAGCCATGGCTGATGTCGTCGGGAAGTCCGTACAGGTAGCGGGGGTAGCGGGAGAGCTCAAAGTTGATTCCAGCCACGCACGTGCACAGTGAAATGATGCAGAAGGTTCCTGGAGGAGAGCGGGAAGGGGAGAAGGAGGGAGGAAAAAAAAACAAAGAGAAGTTAGAAGAGTGATAGACATACCTCTTTCCAAGCTGGTGCAAGCAGTAAGGAAGTGCCTAAAGGAAGACTTTTGTATAGAGTGGCTTAGTCTGGAGGCTCCACGGGGAAAGAACTGAGTGCCACCAGAGCCTTGAATATTGATCTGCTGCTGAACAGAGCTGTATGGAGAAACTTCAACAGGAACACTTTTTCATTATGAATACTCCCTTGGGAACCAGAATGCTCTATGGAACCATTGATTTTTCTGAAACTTTGCTTTACAGAGTAAACACAGAGTGAATAATCTTGTTTTGACATTTTTGGGAGGGAAAATAACCTTGAGGTTTTTGTTTCATTCCAATTTTTCAGTGATAGACTTTATAGAATATTACAATATACCTGTCATATTCTGGCGCTGTTGAAATGTACATTTGAACTTACGTGGGAGATTTCTTCATGCTTTTCTTATACCAAAATACAGATTTTTTCATTTTACAGTCTCCTTTTAAATATCACTAAAAAAATCCTTTACAAAACTCAGATTCTGCCCTCTGCATGACTCCAGTTTCAATCTAGATGTCCTCTGCCACATTGCTGAAATCTTAAAAATATCCTGTTCTTCTTTTCCATCTCTGCAGCAATATTTCATTTCTTACTTCTTCCTGAGAGCACTGGGAGGACAAACTTCCTAACTCTGTCAGGTGGTGTTATGGAAAGACACACATATCAGATGAGGCTGAACCTTATCCCACCCAGATGAGTTTAATTTTGATCTTTGGCCTCCAGCTTCATCGAAGCTAAACTCTGAGCTCCTGAAATGTCACAATTGCCACCCACACACCAGATAATGGATAGATGCAGATGCTGCACACCTGCCACAAGAGATAACAACTCACATCAGTTGTTACTTTGTGTTGGTACTTTATTTTTCTCCTCTAATTCCTCCCTTTGAGGGACTCTCTGAATTGCCTGGAAAGCCCTGGGCAGCCTACAGGATTCGTGCTACAGGACACACACTGTCAGTCCTGTGTGTCCTCCCTCTGTTCATGCATGGATCAGTAACGTGTGATGTGTACTACCTGCGCAGCACGTCCTGCATCTGTTCACTTACAGCTGCTGGTGAGGAATGTCTTCTTCTTCCTGGTCCCATCCCTATACCACCACAATCTTCCAAAGCAGTCACAGTCAGCCTAGTTTCAGTGACAAGCTCTGGTGTTCTGGTGCCCTTGCTTCCTTCTGCTACTTCCTGTCCCTGGCTCTGCTTCTCTTCTGCAACACTTATGCTATTTTTTTTCTGCTGCTTTGCTCTTTTTAGTTGCAATTGCATTGAATAAATGAATTTGACACTCCCCACTCTGAACACAGAGGTAAGATTATTAGGTGAATTCCCATGGAATTCAGTTCAGAAACTGGGAGCATTTGCAGGAACATACACATATCACCAAAATATGTGGACTTTGCACTATACCCACCTCCTTTATTTAACGTGAACATCACATAGGCATTGAATCCACAGGCAAATCTCTATTATGGACCTACAGTGAGATCACTGTTATGGTTCTCTCTCTGTTCCCTTTTGTGATCACTGCTGTGCCTGTTTGGATGGCCTTTTCTCCACTGTATTTTGGAATGTCACTTGTAGATAGTCTCTGCTGTAAAGGTCAGGTGCTTCCCCTAATGCCATGTACAGTTGCCAGATGGCCCAGGATATTCACAAATACTCATATTATGGGAGTGTCACTGGGCACCAGTGAGGACCAGTGAGCTGCTGCAGTAGGAGCTATGCCTATTTCGTTCAAAACAGCCTTCTTCATCAGCCTTCAGCCTCCCACCAGCACCCCATCAGTCTGCAATCAGTGATCTGGGTTGTTGCAAAATCCTCGTGAGATCCCAGGCTCTGGAATTGTCTTATACTACTTCAAAGCACAGAGTAGGATAAATGGGGAGATCTCCATCCCACAATCCATTAGTCAAAAATCAGGTTGTTTGATTAGAAACCACACGTCCTTTCCATGTTTTACAATGTTACCTAGGTTATTCAGCAATATGAAGATGTTTGTTGAACGAGAATGTGGTTGTTCCCTGTGTTGTATGTCAGAATGACTAGAACATTGTGGGATTGGGGAAAAAATGATGCCTCAGAGGCACTGTGCTCTGAACTGAGCTCTGTGGCTCGTTTCAAATGGTTGTGGTTAGAAAATGACAGGGAAGGCCTTTCTTTGCTACTAAGAACATGGTAATTTCTGCTCTCTCAAAATATAAGATTGTTAAGAGAGGTGGGTGGGAAAATCTGTGTGGCCAGACTAAAGCTGCACTTGCTAAATACAAAAGGGAAGGAAATAACTTTGGATTTCAAATACTCTCCGTGCTTTCACGCTTTGTCTTGGCTGTTTTGTTCAGCAGCTCTTCAGTGCAATGAGTGTTGCTTACTCTTTGTATTTGAACAGGGCCCAATATATTGGCACTCCACCTTGCCGAGGGCATTCTGCCCCTTAACAAAAGAACAGCAAAGAGGAGCAAGTAACAAGAGAACTAAGCAAATCACAAGCATGAGACTTCTCTAAAAAAAGCCTGGCCCCTTTCTGGAAAATGTGCTAACCCATAATGACAAATAATGACTGCCATGCACAATGTCACAGAGTGCAGAGCACAGTCCTCAGCCTGTCACCCCCCAGTGCTTCTGCAGGATGTCTTGTACAACACAGACTTATCTGTCTCTCTAGCGCTGTTCATTGCAGACACAGAAAATGCCATTTTACGCCATCTAGAAAAATCTTTATGGCCCTTTTATGAGTCCTATGTGTTGCTTGTGTTCAGCCAAGCAAGGAAGTTCCTGCTTATAGTTAATCTGGCCTCTCCCCAGGAAGGCTACTGATGAAAACCGAGTAAGGTTCCTACCTCATGACTGTTCAGTAGCTTTTCCTCATGAACTGGCAATCACAACACAAAAAATCATCCTTGCAAATTGCATAGTTGTTGGCCATTGTGGTGAAAGTCATGGATAAAAGGAATGCAGAACCTGAGCTTACCCATGGAAGTGAAGTCTCTGCTAGTCCAGGTAAGACATGGAGGTGAGGTGGCAGGAGGAGGGAGGCTGTTGCTCCTGCCCATGACACTGTGCACTACAGACACAGTGCTTCAGAGGCAGAAGGACTGCAGGAAGTCATGAGCATTCCCAACCCTATGATCCTTTTTCTCCCCAGAAGTCAAACTGAATCCTTCTGCAGTTTCCTCTTAAGTTTTTGCTGTCGGTGAGGTATCCTCCTACATGTATACTAATGCCTCAGATCCCCTGGAAACTGCATTGATACAAACTTTAATTTCTTTGTGAAAAACACTCACCAAAAGCAGATGACCAGACCTGAAGGCTGGTGGTCCAGCCATGGCCCTGGCACAAAATGTGAATGACAGGTGTCAATAAAAGCTTGCTGGCACATGAGCTGCACAGGGAGATAAAGGGCATGTCCTTCAGCAACTGGGGGGAGCAGAACTCGCAACGTTCTTTGTACTGGGATTTACACATTATCCTCCTAAGTGAAACCTAATAAATGAGACGTGGCAACAGTGGGATTTTTGACAGGTAATTCTCGTGTCACTGCAAAATGTTTCAATCAAGTGAGAGATGAAATTTCATGTAAAGCTGCGTCTGTGCAACAGCAAGAAACTGCTGTTTGACATGTAGTCAAACCTCCATCCTGGCTCCTTGTCAGGTAGCCTCCCTTCATCTTGGCCTGGTTCTGACAGAGCCTATCCTGATAATGGGCTGATGATCATCAGTGGTTTGGGAACCTGAGATATTAAATATCTCTTAGTTATCTTGTGCCTTTCCTATATATTACAGAATAATGTTAAAAATTACACTGAATGTCCCTTTTATTTAGATTGGTAGGCTTTTTAGGACAGAGATGAACTTAATTTGCTATATATGTATATAAGATTGGGGTCCTGCCATCCTTGCTGTGGGGCCAGACATGGTCTGATGAGGGATGGCAGAGAAAGGTAATGTCAGTGTTGGTCAAAGCCTAATTTCATGTGGATTATGAGTCAGAGCCCTTTGCTGTAGCTGTTTTCAAGCATGATTATATCAAGCAGTGCCGTGGGCCTCTGCCGCAAGGAATTAATTTTTTCTTTTTTCTAAATGTTTCTTTCTTTCCAGTCAGCCCAGCTGTGTGAGGGTCTGCAATGCCTCCACAGTTTTTAAACCTCACCTCCAGGGGACACCAAAACTGCTTGTGAGTGAACTGATTTAAACACAGTCTCAAATCATCCATAGCAAATCTGTTTGAATTTTCCCTGATGCTAGTATCCCCTTGAACCATGTCAGAAGCCACATCCTTCACCCATAAACTTGGTTTGACTTCCAGAGTGATAGAGCTTGAGGGATATCCCAAGGTCCATGGTGTTTTGAGACAAGAACTGGTGCCTTTCTTAGATGCACTGCAGATGAAGGGGAACCTTTGTGGTGCTAGGGCATAAACAGACCCTGTTGGCAGGAGCTTCATCTAAACACCCTCATCTTTATTATTAGAGAGGAGGTGTCTGACTGGAACCTGAAGGAGACTTCAGCAATTTGAAGGCATGGGAAATCCAAAAAGCCAGTAATTAAAATGATCTGGGCACCAAGCCCGTCTCTACAGAGACCCTCCTCCTACAGATCATTTGTCTCATGATTTGGAAATCATTTCCTTTGCATCTGACAGAATGATGTTTGTTCTCTCCCTTCCCCCCACAACAGATAGAAATGACTCACAAATTGTGCTGTCAGATGTACAAAGTAAACAACCCCAAAAACTGATTCTTCTCACCTTCTGTTATTTTTTAAAGCATATAGGAATGTCAAGTATTACTTATAAATTGGTAGATAAAAAGAGAACTGCAAAGGTATAGATTTTAAGATGTCCTTTGAAACCATGCAGTTTTGAAATAAATGTAAATCTCTGCCTTTTAAAGTATTTCTAGTAGCTTCTTGTGGCCACTAATGTCTTTGGAAGAAGTGCTGTTTACTTAATTATCATCACTTTCTTTCATTATAGGGCTAAGGGAGAAAAAAAATCTCACAAGTGAAACATTATCTTTACTTTCTCTCTGCTTTACTAGCTTTTACTATTTTCAAGGTACATCAAACAAACAAATAAAATTAGGTCTGATCCTAAAGTGGAGCGTGTAGCATTAACTATTTAAATTATATCTCAGTCAAATGAAATTATTAAAGAATACACCAAATTCCCTCCCAATACAGTGATGACAAAAGCCTTTTGGAGGGAGGGAGCAGCTTTGCAGTAAACTCCTTCTGTGCACAGATTAAACGCCTCAGCAGCACACAGCTCTTGAGAACACTTTATTGCTCTGTGCATACATGCATAGAATATAAATTATTGCTTAATTATGTACTGTTCCAGCAGAAGCAGCTTGCAGCATCACCAATAGGCTGCAGAATAGCAAGGGGTTTACTGGAAAATTGCCCTTATGAAAAAGCGGAGATGGAAGGATAAATCTGACTGGGTGATGGAGATTTAGTGCAGTGTCCTTGTGAGATTACATCCCCACCTGGGTTGGGACTTAATGCATTTTTATCTTATACCATGGGCCAGATAAACTGCAGGGTCTGCCGTGATATTTCATTATAACCACTCTCAGAATGTGGTTTGCATTTGGCCTTTGGCCTCCTGCCTCATAAGGTGCCAGAGGTGCCCAGCAAATGCCAGAGCTGTGCTCCTCCTGCGTGTCACCTCCCCTGGGTGCCTGTCTAGGGACTGCTGCTGCACAAGCTGTAATGTCTCATGGCACCAGAGGATTACGTGTCCTCAGCAACAACCCCAAACACTTAATGGGGACCATGCTTAGGCTTGTGTAAATCGGTATCTCATATATAGGAGCAATGTTACAGCAGCTGAGCGCTGAACTCCAGTTTGCTCTGCTGATACAAGTGTCAGTCCATATTCCACACTGCAGATTTGCACATAGTGACATTTCCCTGACCATATCCCTCGGGGCACGGGACTGCACAGGGAGTGGACACCCATGCTGTGCACAGCCACAGCCTGTGAGCTACAGCAATGAGCAAGCACTCTCTGAAGCTGTGAGCTGGCATGTAAGGCAAAAGCAACACTACTTAGCTAAAGGCACAATGGTTTGATGGACTAGGCAGGGAAGAAAGCTTTCAGATCAAAGCCTGAGTGAATAAACTTCTGAGCACGTTAGCAATGGTGATTCCTACGACCCAACCAAAATAATCTAGCAATAATAAAGTGGGTTGACTACAGCCATTACGCAAACATAACAGGTCATGAACTCGCAGCCACAACATGGGAGACAGCAAAAATTGTGCCATTTGTAGTACTGTGATTTTATTCTGATTTTACTGGAGCAGAAAGCAAAAAAAGGACCTCAGTGTCAAAATGAAGAAAAATTCTAATCCAAAGTTAGAAAAATTATCTCCTCCATGTGCTGGCAAGCACCATGCTTGGCAACATACAGAGGCTTCTGGCAGGTTCCTTCATCCTCTGCAGTGTGGAGCTCACAGCATATGCCAGGCAGAGACCAAAAGATAGATAGTGCAGAAAGAGGCACTGGAGGTCTGAACAAACTCAAGTGACTCCATTATACCTCAGATTTGCTTCAGATGATAACACATAAGTTTAGTATCAAGCTGTACCTTAGGCAGGTGCTTTCTACCCTAGACATTTGTCAGAGCTAGAGGGAAACTTGTGGAGTCAGGTTGGGTTTGCCTTGTCACAGGACATGTTCTGTAGTATGAGGAATCTGTGCAGAACGTTGCATCTGGTCTTTTAGTAATGAGCTCATTACACCTGTAAATATGTAAGACCATTTTCTTCCAGACAAAAAATTGCATATCTCTCAGAAGGAGCCTCAGAGGATTTGTGTAACCTTTCTTTTGCAGGAAATCCTAAATTGCTGAAAAGTCTACTGATAGATGTTCTTCAAGAAAAGTGAGACTGGAGAACAGGTACAGCACAAGTAAATTCAATACAGTCTTCTTCCATATTGCCTACTGTGTGCCACTATAAATACTTCTAGAGGGAATACTTTCAGGTCTAAAAGGATAGTTAGACACATGCCTTTTTAATCCATTTGTTTGCTGAAGGCAGTACTAAAGAAGCCATTGGGAGCTTGGAGTGATGGTGGTGGCTACCCAATATTTTCCCCTTTAGGTACGGGAGAAAAGGCTATGCATTTGTTTTTGTCAAGTGACCCAAGGACTCCTTGCTATAACTCTTTGTATAACTTTCAGGATCTTTACTGCAAAAGTCTCTGGGCTCTATTACTGTTTCCCTGAGTTGACCCGTTAGGAACAGAAAATCCTTTCTATATGTCCTGATAAAATTACTGAGATAGAATAGTCAGAAATCAAAATAAGATGCAATTTTGTCTGGTCAACAAGAACCACTTAGTGCAGGGCACCCCTATGAAGTTTACATCATCCACAAAAATGCTTGCAAGCAACAAACTAGACTGATCCTGTACAGCCCTAAAGGATCATGCTGAAATCTCCTTTCCTGTTGCAGAGGAAATACCTGCTCATCCTCTGTAGCCCACACAAGTACATTGGCATGACTGATCTCTGTATGCCCTAGAAGAGCCAGGTTGGGCAGAAATGAGGAAGGTCCTAATCATTTATAGTTTTTTCCAGGTCCAGTTACTTTTTGAATGCTGTCTCCAGTGTCCAGTTGGAGTCTGTCCAGGCAGATTAGACCAAGCAAGTGTTGCAGTGATTTGCCCAAGGGCAATGTTGTTTTCTGAGCTGACAA
Organism: Peucedramus taeniatus; assembly: GCA_013400575.1. NCBI lineage: Eukaryota > Metazoa > Chordata > Aves > Passeriformes > Fringillidae > Peucedramus > Peucedramus taeniatus. Next base: position 155,021 of record WBNO01029457.1, on the reverse strand, counting down.
CCTGAGGAGCCAAGAAAGTGAATCTAAATCTTGCTTCAGCTTCTGCATTTAACAGAAAGATCTGCCACACACAGAAATTTCCTCCCCATTCCCTCTGTAAGGATTTCTTTCTGTCTAGCAAATCATGCCAGTATTAATCTTCCTTCTGTTGCATGTGCAGTCTTTCCTTTTTTATGCCAGGCATGCAAACAACTCAGCAAAATTTCCTTTTAAAAAGACCAACCCAATAATAGATGCCAGTTTTGTTTTCATTGTCTTCCTTTGGCTTTGGTGCATCTTGCCATTGGAATTCAGAAGCCAGCAACAGATCAAAGACCTAGTGACATTATTAAAGGATATGGGACAACCACTGAATTTTAAAACACACAGAACTTGTTTTCCAGGGCTGTGGGTGGGGAAGTCTTTTGTATTTCTACAGAATCTGTCTCCTCTGCTTTATTTCTACTTTATTTTACCTTCTGTCAGTCCCCAAAGACCTACTGACATCTCTGAGAAGGAACTTGATTGCATGCCCTTCACAGACTACGCTAAGTTGTCTGTTCTCATAACTTTAGAAGATACTGATGCTCCTGCCAGTACCTCCCATCCTGGTGAGGGAGAAATTATAAGTCAGTATAGCTGACTTAAAATGAACACACAGAGGAATATGAACAGTTCTTCCTGCTGAAAAGCCAGACAGAGCTGACTCCTTAATTTACTGCACACCAAGTTCAGGGAGACAGATTTGAGCTAGGACAGAAAAACAATGAGTTTAGAGGTGTGCATACACTACTTGCCCTGTCTTTTGCTCCAGACTATGAGATCTCTGCACCTCATTACAGAAGCTTTTTCTCTCCTTCTCCTAAGTGCCAGTGCCCTCCCATGATCAGGTACAAGGCTGATGAAATTGTGTTGGTATTTCTTTCCCCACAGCCTGCAAGTGCACATTGAGGAGCATCAGAAATAAGCCACAGGGAAAAAAAAAAAAAAAACCCAACCCACAACACATTTGAAGGTTGACTTTGAAGTCAGCTGATAATGTTTCCATGGAGATCAAATGCTATGGAGTTGACAATGAATTCTCTTGTTGAGCCTTTCCTTCCAGAGGGAAAAAAGCCCCACAGAACAATACTTCTAAATGACTACACTCTGCAGCACTGCTGTGTTTTTGACTTGCAAAAACACATCTATATCCCACCCCTGTTTTCTTATGGAGACATTACCTCTGCTCTCAACATTTCAATGCCAGGTGTGCCAGTATTCACCCAGAGAATCAGATATATTCCTGAGATACTGGGAAAAAAATAACATCTAGTGAAAATAATATCCTATGAGACAAAAGATATAACTCTGCGTTTGAACTTATGCTGTAAATGAGAGCTATGATTCCCCTAGAGGAGTATTATAACATGAAATTATAAAAGAGTATTTCAGTTGCTGATAGGCAGTGACACACAGATGTCTGTATTACAAAAGTGAGTGATCTTTCCTATTTCCAGAGAGTCTCCTATTTCCTTTTCCAAATGAGTGCCAGCATAAATAAATAAATGCAAAATGTGTTGTTGATGCACCAGAGGGGAGAGAGAAGTACTAGCAGTTAAGATGTAACATGGACCCCCAGCTCTGCCTTTTAAGCCTTGTCCTGCCATCTGCTGAGCATCTTCTTTCTAGCTGAGAAATGCTCAACAGGCCATCCTGGCAATATATTAACTCCAAAAGATGGCAAAGGGGATGTAGGTCTGCCTGGGTGATTTCCTAAATATTTATTTTTTGAGTGAAAATAGGAAATTAGATAGCATTCAAAAGGCAAGAGGTAGCAGTTGTTAAAGGCTCATTACTAATGGTTTCCTGGTCTGGATGAAGAAGCAGTTCCAGTTCTACCCCCATATCAGGATGTGTATGTACAGTGAACCCATATCCACACATACATGTCTGGACATGTATCTATCAGTATGCTGGTTTTGAAAGACATAAGAAAAGAAAAGCCACACTTCAGACTCCAGAAACCTGGCCTAAAATGGGACTAAGGAATATGACCTTGAACCAGGTCTGTGAGAGACTCCACAAACTGAGCGGGGAGAGATGTTTTAAGGGAATCATAGGATTGCTTAGGTTGAAAAAGATCTCTAAGATCATCAAGTCCAACCATTAACCCAGCACTGCCAAATCTACCACTAAACCATGTTCATAAGTGCCACACCTACACAACTCTTGAATGCCTCCAGGGATGGTGACCCCTTCCCTGGGCAGCCTGTTCCAATGTTTGAACACCCTTTTGGTTCAGAAGATTTTCCTATTATTCAATCTAAAGCTTCCCTGGTACAATTTGAGGCTATTTCCTCATGTTCTATCACTTGTTACTTGGAGAACAGATCAACCCCTTCATAGCTACCTGACTTTCCTGTCAGGTAGTTGTGAAGAGGAATAAAGTCTCCCCTGAGCCTGTTTTCTCCACAGTTAAGAACCCAAATTTCCTTGGCCACACCCCATAAAGAGGGGCAAATACTTAAAAGCAAAAAAGGACTTTTTTAGAAACAGGTTGACTCTTATTTCCTGACTGTGAATGCTCTTGGCCTTCTTACATTACTTCCTGATGGGCATAAGGCCAGCATGACTGCTCTGAGCTCTGCTTCTCCTCACAGGTCCAAAAAGACCCTCATCAGTTCCTTTTCTGCCTTCCGCAACACCCTTGTCATGTGTTTGAGGGTTTTAAACAACCAAGAGCCTTTGAGAGGTTTAAACATTTAAAGCCTATTAATGCTGTACATTAATTCAAGTTTGTTCCAACTCAAAGCCTTAAATCACTTTAGAGCATAATGCAAAATTTAAACAAAAGCAGAAGCAGGAGCCAGAGTGTTCATGTGTGTGGTATGGGAGGCATGGCAGAGGGGGGAATAATTTTGTTGTGCTGAGGCTGGTCTCAAAGACTTTCATAACCCATTTATGGCATCTCTTGATGCCATAAACCAGCCTGTGTCTCCATCTGGAGGTCAATCCACATAAATAAGTTCTCACAGTGGTCTGTAGGGAGTTTTGCCAAATTTTTAAGCTCCTCTGCAGTCATCATTAATTTAGTACCTCCCACAGGAATAAAACATGATTGGTATTTCATTTTTTTGTAGTCTTCCAACTTGTTTTGAATTATAAATACTCTTCAAAGTGGCCAAAGGTATTATGCCTTTGTGAAAACTGTATTTATCCCAAGCTTCACAGTTCACGTTAATGCAGATCTTAGTTTTTCTAAAGATCACTTGCTGCTGTTTAGGATTTGTCTACATACACTTGTGCACACACATGTGCATTTATACTTGCTTTGCCATAGGGAAAAAAATAATTGATGTAAACTTTCTAAAACCATTCCTTTTTTTGGAAGAAACACAAGAAACTGAACTTTCAAAGAATAATGTTGTAAAATGAAAAAAATAGATATGACCACAAGAAATACCTTCCATATTCAGTGTTGTGGTTGATCATGTCACCACAAGTAAACATTTTGAAGAATGGGTAGAGACCTTGATTATTAATGAAAAATATAAATCCTAGGTGCCCTGTGGGATATATCATATTTCCCAATGAATTCCAAAGAATGGCTCTTACTTTCTCCCTTTGTTTATCTTTCCCTTTGCTTCCTCTTGGTAGCTACTATGAAGATACTTCCTAACTGCCTAGGAGATGTCAGTCAGAGAGCTTTGCCTTACACCTGCTACATTAAATTGCTCCATTTTTGTTAAATTATTCAGCAGTGGAACAATTATTTTGAGATGGCAGGACCACAGTTGTGTAGAATAAACACTCTTATTTTCTACCGTTACATGCTATTCTCAAATTACAGTGAGTTAAATTTGAGACTCAAATGACTCAACAGCTGGTAACAATCCATGGCTGCAAATCCACAGATGCCTCCACTGTCATCTCCTAACACATGCACAGCACGGGCAGAGGCAGCACAGCGCAGAGGCTCGGGGCTTTGGAAGACAAGGCTCTCTGTGGGAGTGGAAGAGGATACGGATGTGTGCAGCACAGCTTCACCAACAGCGGTGCTGCACGGGCTCCCAAGCTCTATTTTGAAGCCCCACTTTCTGATGGGGTTGGCATTCCAGCCTGGCTATCAGCTCCTGGGCACAGTGAGTCGTGCTGTGACAGCTGATGGCGCTGGCACAGAGCCCTGGGTGTGTCCTCATCCCCGCTGGCACCTTGCGACAGCCCCACATGAAGCATGGCACAGCTGGGGCATGAGAAGGCAACCCAGTCTAAATGGTTGGTCCATCTTCTGGCTGTGAGGATAATAAAGCATTTTGTTGCCTTACTCCTGGATTGAGGAAAGGAATATTTGCAAGTATTTCTGAGAAGGCTGGAAATTACTTATTGAAAGCTATTTCTCCCTAGTTTAAAATTAAAAAAAGGAACACACTCATAAGATACATAAGTGGGTTTTTCTTTATTTCTTTAAAAAAATTCTCTCTTGCATATCTGAAATAAAACATTACATTATGCCAACACACCTGCATAACTTAATTTTTTATTCCCTCTCACATATATTTCCTGCCTGCTTATCTTTACTGCAGCAGCCAGCATTGGAATGAATAGGTGATCACCTCTGCTGTGGGAAAGATTTGAAGCTTTTCTAAGCCTGACCTAGGTCCTCTGAGTATGGACGGGTTACAGAGAATAATGTCTCTGCAGCACTCTTAGAGGGGGTCAAAATAAGCCCAAATCAGTGGCAAAAGTGGAACTGGCAAATGGCACTTGAAACCCTCAGACTGGCAGATCATCACTGGCAACGAGGAAGGAGAGGATGAAAGAAATTCCTGATTTTTTGAAAGCAAATGCTAGAACAAAAAAGTCAGGCCAGAAGAACTCTATACTGCTACTATATGTGCACAGCATGACTTCCAGGCCTTTCAGTGCCAGTAGAAAAGGAAGTTTCAGACTCCCAAGCAAAGCTCCAAGCCCAGTACCTCAGGCAAAAATATTACTGGGCAAAGACAAGAAATGAGCTGCTTTATGAGACTCCAGATCATTTTATTACAGATCTGCATGGTGAAGCCAAATCACATATGAGGGCATTTAACAGCTGGAATAATTTCCAAATAGACTAATTAGAGACTGAATTATTAATGGTAAAATTTCTAATTGGCTCAAAGCAAGGTTACAGCAAGAAACTCACTTGACTTTGCAAAGAATAATTAATATTTGCAAGACTAGTAAAATTACATGCTTCTCTAAGGAAATTGTTAACAAATGGGGAAAAAACCATAAAGTCATCCTAAAGTGTATGTCACAAGACAAAACTGGCAGAGACCTGATAAGAGTGAAGAGAACAGGTAAAACAGTAAACAAGTGCAGAGATGATTCATTGCATTCATTTGCAGTAAATTTGGAACAAAATAAGACAATGCAGAAGTCTCTCCCTGAAGGGCTGTCTTGTTAGGCATGCGGTACAACCCCTAACTATTTCACTGAAATGTGTTCTCAGTACAAATTACAGACTTACAAAAGGAAAATACATGGATGTGCAGCTGACAGACAGAGCTCTGATAAGGATGATAAAACGTCATTCTTTATCAGTCTTTTAATACATTTACAAAGGCAAGTGATGCAGCTTTGGCCAGGGATAATTGTGTGCTGAAGCGAGTACCAGAACATGATATGGGAAGTGCCATTTTGTATTTCCAGCTGGGACAACAGACAGCAGTTCAGCAGGGAGGTGCACAAGTTAGGGAGGGGGAGGATGAAACTGCCAAAACACTGGATCATGCCACCAGGAAGCAGCCACCCCACTTTCCCCACAGCAGGCACTGATGAGGAGGAAAAGGGCTTTGAAGCATTTAGGTAAGAAGCCAGCCCTGCCCTCAAATTAGAAGTAATGCAAGCCATACGATATTTCAAAACAGCTGACTGAAATCAGCTGACCTGGGAAAACCTCAGGCTACCAGAGATTGTCTTTAAAAGATGATTTTACAAAGCAAGTACAGTAACAGAAGATGTGGTGAGGTTGGGTTTGCATGACTGCAAACCGAGCAGAATCTGAGATGCTGAAACAAGAAAATCCTATGGATGAATGTGCTGGAGAGAAGGTAGAAAAACCTAGGGCTAGATGGATCAGCTTTTTTGCTGATCATATACAGGAACTATTCACAAACAACTTGATGGGAGAACTGAAAGAAGGGATTCCTGGAGACAATGGAATTTGCCTTGGTAGAGTTACCAGTGTGCCAATTTGTAGCATTGCAGCTCTTTGGAGCTGGAACTAAAACTGACATTTGACCTTGACAATATTGGCTAAATTAGATGTTGAGGGAGTGAAGACACCAACCAAAAGAACTGGCAGGTTTGCCATGATAATAAACCCAAACAAGTCAAGGATTTGAATACATTCAAAAGAACTGTTCAAAGCCAGAAAATGTGATCACCACTTCCTGGGAACTGATGAGGTGGCCGTGTCTAGACTTGAAAATGCAAAGGCATCGTTTTGATGCAAATAAATTTGCTTTGGTCATAACACAATATATAAAATATCCCACATGCATTTCCTCAGGTAGATGTTTAACTGAATTCCTGTTAGACTAGGTACTTTATGAGCATGAAAGCATCACATTTACCACAGGACTCTGACATTTGGAAGTAGCGTTACAGATGCTCCTAAGGTTCCAGAAATTATTTTAAAATTACAAAATTACAAAATTACTGGTTGGAGCTTTTACTGGTGCACAGATTTTTGGTAATTTGCATGAAGAGAAAACACAAGAACCTGCAAGAGGATGTGCTTGGAGTCATGTATAATTTGAGTGTGACCCACTTCTGTAATAGAATTAAACAGTCTCAAATAAGATGAATAAGATAAATTAATCACAGTGAAATTTAAGAGCACAATTCCAAATGAAGAAACTATCAAAAAGGGAAACTCTCCCACCTTGCAGGGTAAAATGATACTGACCATACTGGAATATAATAGCGTAATTCTGGGTACAGGAGGCTGTGCAACAGTACCATCATGCAAAGTGAGATAAAAAGTGCTGAACATAATTTACAATATCCATCTGGCTCTGTAGAAGATGAGCGACTGAAAAAAAAATCCTACTGTGATCAAACACTGTAGTTCAAGATAAGGAATCCAAGTATAAATTGTACAATAAATACAAAAAATTATGGAAAAGAACTGTGGAAGCCGTAAGGGATCTGTGATTGCTGTTGATACAGATACATTTGGACTAAACAGAAAAGATGAATTATTAATAATTTTTAGCTTGTTACAAAACATGCAGAATAGCAGTGTAAAACAGACTCTAAATCATAGTTTACATGTTCTGGATTCCGGATGAGCTAAAAACCAAATAATGGCCTGCATTTCGTAAATGACTTGTTTTAGCAATTTGCTTGATTAGATCAAGCAAAGTAAAGCAAGTCCTCATAAAGCACTGCCACATGGGTTAGCAAGAGGACTGTTTGGTAAATATAATAAAGAACCAGAGGTCCAAGCAAACCACGTCTGGTCTTATTAGATTATTATAGCACGCTTCTCAGTGCTCTGTTGAGATTTCCTGCTCAAAGAATTATGGGCAATAAGGGACAAACCCCATAGATATGTTAAGCTGGCAAGGTTTAAGCATTGCAAAAGAGCTATTTGTCTAGAAATAAAAACAGAACAAATGCTACAAACACAGCCAAGACAAGTGGTGTTGAAAATGGAAGGGAAGGTTAGATTTCAGTCTAATTCTATGGCTACCAATTGAACACAGTCTCCTCTCAGCTGCAATGAGGTCAGATGGCAGAAACCTTCCAAAGCAATTTTCCCATTATTTGACCTGAAAAAAAGGCAAAACTAAAAGGCACTCTGTCTCCATGCATTTTAAGAAACAACACAATAATATGTTGACAGCACTTATTGCATGAGAGAAGCAACAGTTTTGTATTCAAACATCGCCCAGCAATAAAAAAGTTTAAATTAGAAGACTCATTGGTTGTAAAAGGAATGACACTGTAGCACATGACATAGCCTGAAAACATTGATAGCTACTGACTTTTAGATTAGATGACTCTAGTTCTGTATTTTATTAACTGACTGCTTCAGTTTGTGGATGTTACTTTATACCCACAGTATAGCAGTTGCTATTGACTTGTGCAAAACAAGAAAGAGGGTAACCTTTGGGTAATACTGATCCACGTGTCTGCACTGAAGCAGAAAATAAGTTTGATCTCCTCCCAGCACATCTTTATTTATAATATTACACATCTTGACAGAATTTGGCAGATAAAATAATCTGGTGCCTCTCATTTCAATTAGTTTCATGTTCCAACTGCTGGATCTGGTTATTATTTTGTCTATGCAAAGAGCATGATACTATCAGATGGCATCCCACTGCATAGGTACTTCCACTCTGTGTTCAAGTCAATTATAAACCTTCTGGTAAACAGTTTCAAGCAGTTGACTTTTTGTGGCATGCTGTCTTTTTCTTGTTTTTCAAACCACGAGTCATTTTTGTAGCTTTTCTGCAAACCTCTCCCATTCTTTCCACGTCCTCCTTTAGCCTTGACACCTGATTAGGATGTACAGAAATAGTTTTGCTTAGCCCAGAAATAACCCCACCTCATGGTCTCATTGCATATTCCATAAAAAATAACACATTTAGCAACTGGATTGCACTGATAGCTCCTGTGCAGCTGGATGATCCCAGCACCCACGATTCCAGAGATCTTTTCAGAGCCACTGCTCTCTGAGAGGGAGCAGCTTGTTCCATGGGATGACTGAGGCTGTTCCCAGTTCTGAGACCTTGGCTCTGTCTCCACTGAAATGTGTGTTGTTTGAGCACACCAAGAGATGGCTTTGGAAGCTGTGAGTGACCCATTCCACTACACACAGTTAAAACTGAATCTCTTTTCATCTGAAAATTTTATCAGTCATCTTTCAAATCACTCCGAAATAACTTTGAGCTAAAAGGTAATCTCTGCAGCTGCACTGGAAACCAACCCATATATAATGAAAATTTCCAAATAGTAAACAAGACAGAGCTAGTTTCTAATAAATTTAAGTTTTCTGTATTTATTTAGTATACTCTTAATGTTTTAATCTGAATGTTGTGCTGTAGTAAGTTAAATACCACACAGATATCTGAGCAGATTAGAGCAAAACGGCCCCTGTACAAACAAAGCTTTTAAATAAATAAGAAACACCAAGCTCATCTGGAAAGCCATCGCCTATAATGTTTTGACACCCACAACAAACCATTTACAGACATCCCCACAAAGACCAGTCTGTGCTTGCACAAGGTCCTAGCAGATTTCAAATGTGTTTGTGAGCACAGAGAGAACTGATGTCTAATGTCACCAGCACAACACCACTAGAACATAAATACTTGTTACCCCAGCACTTAACTCCTCTTCTGAGACTACAGAATCTTTCCTCTATGTCACACACTGATCTGTGTCACACCACAGTACAGATAAACAGATGATAAAATGCACTGGAGTGATGATCTGCCTGGAGGGCAAAAACCCAGCTAAACAAAAATCAGCAGCAGAGAAAAGAAGAGAGAACAGAAGTAGTGGTGTTCACTTTGAGACATTCACCCAGGGCTGTGTTTGGGACTTGACTCTCACACCCTTCATTTCAAGTAACTGTGCCTTGAAATTTGCTGCTAACAGAAAGTTGGATGGCATCTGTAATAAGGAAGGCTGTTACATTACATGGGAAATGTTGGATGACCTTGAGGGCTGGTATAGTAGGAATGGGAAGAAGTTCAAAAGCACAGAGTGTCAGGGAATGTACCTGGGGATTAATAAACAAAACCTCTGCTGTAAATTGGGAGAGCATCAGTAGGAAAGTACAAAGGTGGAGAAAGGCCTGCATGTTTCATCTAATTGCAGGATGACTGTGGATCTCCAATGTGATGCAGCATGAAAAAAGCAAATACAACCACAAAATATTTGAGGCAAGGAATTACCAGCAGGGGAAGGAAACCATCACACCACTTATACAAGGCATTGATTAGACCTTGTTAGGGAATGGTCCTTCTCATCCATATTTGAGAAAGGCAAGTACAAACAGGAACAGGTGGCAGAAAAGGCTGCTGGATTGATAATTATTCTTACAGAGAGAAGCCTACAAGAAAGTATATGTAGAGTGGGAAAAGGAAAACAGAGAATGCTTTTCATAGGTACAGCAAAGAAAGAGAGATATAAACTAAAGGTTACATTTGACTCAAGAACAACTGATGAGTAATAAACCTACATTATAACTCTCACCACAGTTTCTAAGTATCAAAGTGTCCCCCTGTGGAATAGGATAGTGGTGGGAATAACATCTGCATAATGCTTGGATTTTTATTACTGAGCTTACTAAGTGACAGTGTTACTTCCAACAAGGGAGTACTGTACTAAAAAACTCAGATTACCCTTTCTACTACCATGAGTTACAGACAGTCCAGACAAGTTTTGTGATGGAAGTTAAATGTAACTATGACTGTGTGATCCTTGATAGAAAGAGCTCTGAATGAAACTAAGTCCAGATCAAGTAAAACAACTCTGAAAACATATTTTCAGTGACTTAGGAGGGACGTGTGGAAAGAGGAAACATGAAAACAATGAAAAAAATGCATTTCTTCAAGCACCACCATCCTTACCTCCCATGAGGAAGAGAAGCCCTGCCACATACTGCATAAGGCCTCGATCCCAACAGCACCCCAGAACGCCGATGATCCATCCAAAGAGGATGATGGCCACAGCCATGCCCATGAAGCCAGCTGTCATCCTGCGCAGATCTGCAGTGAGGAAGACAGAAAAACTGCATGAGTGGGAACAGTGATAAATCAGCATCATCAGGGGTTCATAACAGTCTAAATCCAAAATGCTACTGGTCTGCAAGGACTTCAGTGTATGTTGGTATGGGACAATTTAAGTAAGGATGATTCAGAGCGAGGACAAACCATAAATTAAATCACTAGCTTGGGCTGGGGAGAGAGAGAGCAGGTGACTATTTTACCACACAATGAAGCTCAGTGCAGATGCACTCAAGTGACTTGTGATAGCTTGTTCAGGAGCTAGAAATTGTAAAATGGCCTCAGTGCAATGCAGTGCCTAATAACACCAGTCTCTGGGCACTAGCACAACATCTGTTTACATCTTGTCTTCTCTTCTCTGTCCATTTCTCCCCAGCATCCAAAGGATGTCCCTGCTCAAACTGATCAGCAAAGCAGTTTCTATGCATGACAGAATATTCACCTCAATTGTGACATCGTGTGTGTGATTCTGGGCAAGTCACTGAGCCCCTCTGGGCCACAGCTTCCAAGGTGTAAGTTGGGCCATGGCATCCAGCGGTGGTAGGAGTGAAATGTGGTACCTACAGAACAGCAAGGCACACCGATACTCTGGTATCAGGCATCATCAAATGCACTCCATATACACGGCTGGGACAGAGGACACATCATTGTCCTCTCCTGTACCTAGATGGTCACCTTGCCAGATGATTTTTGGTGAGGACATTTTTGACTGCTCCAGGAAGCACTAAGAGTAGGAGGAGGGCAGGGCGCTGCTCTTCAAGTGGGGACTGAGTACATCTGATGTGGATGACAGGGGCTGACCTGCATTTATTTCATAAATAAAGGAAAAGGGTCCTCAAGTCTTAATGAAAGGAATACTTAAATAAGACCTAGCTATGTTGCATATTTGTCTTCTGCAAAAAGGATGGGACTATGGGACTGCTGGGAACCCTCTTCCTGCATGTGCTGGGAAAAAAAATTCTTCACAGTTGGTCTGGATGTGAAATCTGGGCAGTGAGACCACGTGGCAACTGAAAGAGCAAGGACTATGTGAGCTAAAGAGCATCTTCACACCCTCAGATAATGAAACAGATGGGGGCATCTTCTCTAACATTTGATTGTTCCCTGTCCCCCCTTCACGCACACATAAAAAGTTTAAGCTGATACATCAAGAGTATATGAACAGAGAAAATTCCAGCCAAGTCAACTCATTTGTTTCCTTCTTGAAACCTTTTTTTTTTTTGCACAGCAATGATTTTGATTTTTTTTTTCTTCTTTTTTTTTTTTTTTTTTCTCAAGAAACAGAATGCTTATGACAGAGAAGAAAGATTTGAAAACTCTGAATCATCCATCAGTCTCTATGGCAGCTTTTCTCCTTGGCTGGCCTTTGACTATGTCTCATTTTCTGTTATTTTTTATGCTTTTCCCACAGTGGATAAAAGGACCAGCAATACCCACAGCACAGATTCAATGAATTCTGTGAAGAGATAAATTACCATCATCAGAGATTTAAAAAATTTCATATCCAAAATGCTAAATGTCCACAAAGTCTATCAGTATGCTGGGACAGAAGGACTTGAAGGCAGTTTGCTCAGGTCTGTGCTCATTATAGCACTTTGTATGCAAGATCAAGTTGCAGAACACAACCTCTCCCTTGAAGCTATAACTCCTTCCTGTAGATTGTCACTGATTTTCCAAGGAGTCTATCTGACTACATAAAGATAACCAGGTCTTCAGCCCACCAGTAACCAGGCTCTTTTAACAAGATACACACCTTAAAAGTACTTTTGTATTAGGTTTTATGACTGTCCCACCACATTTCAGTATGTTCAAGGAGCTCTAGTACAGGAAAAAAGGAGCATTTCCTGCAGAAACTTGTACTTCTCCCTGGCAATGTCTCTGTCCTTTTGGAATTTCTTAGAGTGCTTTCTAAAACAAGCAGTAAGTGTTAGTAAGCATTTTTGATGGCCAAGTGTCTTCTTACTTTTTCAGTCCATGAGGCCCTGGACTCAATTTGAAAATAAAAACATAAAATCTCTACTGTTTCTTGTATCATCTTCCCTAACAGCACAGCACATTTCTCCAAGGTGCTGCACAGCTCTTTGCATCAGCCCTACAAACCCCTTGCAATTTAACTTGTGAGTGGCTGACTACAAGTGACACCATTTCCATGTCCAAATGGAAACATACCCTAACAACCTGCCTCTAATGAGCTCAGCTTAAATAGCTTTATTCAGCTGCAAGAGGTCCAGAACCCCTCAGATCTACCCCAGTGGATAAAACTGGCTGATGGACCCATGTTGCCCTGATTTTCTTAAGTTTTACTAAGCCTTCTGATGTTTGCATTCTTTGCACAAACTTTCTCATGCACTTTATGTAAATAACTTATTGTTTTTCATTCCTTTATGGAGGACGAGCAACCTGACGGACAGTTGGGTTGCCCAGTGGCATTGAGGAGGTGGCACTGTAGCCCTCCAGTGACACTGGGATTTCAAAAAGGTATATATATGGAGTCAGATGTTTTAATAAGGAGTTTTTTCAGTTTGCTTTCACCAGAGCTGCTCCGTGTCGTTCAGTGACAGACCCAGTTTTCATAGGCCCCAAAGTGGTTCACAAGCATGCCCACATCATCAATGCCAGATTCAGGAATGGTGTTTATCCTGCTAAAATCTGTGTGAATTTTACCATTTAACAGAAGACTTAAAGGAGCAGGACCAAGATTTCTAGGACAAATTTTTACATTTGTTTCCTTCAACCTCTTTTGCTGATGGAGCCTGAAATTCCCTTTCTAACACAGTGAAATCCAAATAGAACTTCGTTATGAACTCTTAGTTCTCACAAGTTCAGTTAGTTTAAGGTTGCCACTGCTTAGGCCAGTTGCAAATCTGCTCCTCACAAGTTTATCCACTAGGGATTATCTGAAACAAATAAAATACAAACTTTCTTTTCTATTTAAAACTGTTTGGCTTTTGTCCTGCCATAACATCCCTTGAGGGGAGCCCTTGAAAACGGCAATTCTGGGAAAGGAGGTTGCAAAGTTGGTTTCAATAACAGCCTGCACTTGTCCAACAGTATCCTCCTGGCACTCCTCACCTGTCAGTGCCCACATGAAGCTGAGGTCAGTGCTGGGATCAAGTCTATTCAAAGTGATTATTTTGTGGAAAAGTACTTAATGGATGTAAATGAATCATCACTCTCAGGCTATTTAGAGGAATAGGAGCCTATATTCCCCAGACTCAATCCCTATTAATGGGGTTGTTTATGATTACTGTTTGTTGTGTGGTGCTTGACATGGAAAGGACAGAAGAAAAGCAAAGATTTGCATTGTGTGCTCGAGGCAATATCTGAATTTGCTGTGCTAATTTTGGATGGAGGGATGGCATATAAATAAACAATAGCTCATCAGTACAAATTGATGGGGTTTTGTCTGAGTTTGATTGGCACTGATAAGACCCTTCCTGAATGCATCCTGCAAAGGTAAAAAGGGTTATGCTGTCATGTAACATCACTTTTTGATGTTTGAGCACATTCTGGGTTTGGTTTATTTTTCTGAAATTGCTTTTATTTATTTTTAGACTATGAAATTAATAGTTCTCTACATTCTTTCTCTTTTTGAAAACCTCTCTGAGCAATAGGATCTCAGGGTCATGGCATGACAACAACAATCAACTGAAGGAGTGACTATGTCAGCAAAATGCGTTGTTGAATCTTATACAGCCTGATGGGAGCTGCAACAGGAAACAAACTTATCTCAGTGCATTCATGAGCATTGCTTAGCTGGTCCTGCAGCTGATCCTCTCCTGGGTACCCACTCCAAGTCCTCGTGATGTAACAAAGTGCACAGATTGTAGGGACACTGAATTCCCCTTCTCCAGCATTTAGCAAAGCAAACCTTTAGAAATGTAGCTACAAGGTGAAGGTAAGGAATGTATGTATTCCATTGCTTATTCCATAACCTATAATACAGAAGTTAATTTTTAATGCTTTGCCTCTATGACTGCTAGTTTCAATGATTTACTATGTGGACATAGATACCAACATCACTTGTGGGTGAAAACACAATATTATCTTTCCACACATTTTTTAGAAACACCTTCTTCATCCCTTTTTCTTTCTAAAATTTCTTGACTAAAAGCTACGACTGAATTATCTGCTCTTTGGGAGACTTTTCATATCTAGCACTGCTACAGGTGCTGCTGCATGTAAAAGGCAGGGAACTCAATCCTGACTCAAAAGCAACATGGATCATCAAGCAAGGAATACAGGTATCATGTTCATGTAGGTTGAGAACAACAAACTTCTTGACTGATAACATTGGAGAAAGGACAAAGAATGGAGTAATCCAAGTTCCATGATGGAAGCTGAAATGATAAATTTGAAAGCCATGAGCTTGGTGAATCATGACGAAAAGAGAAACATTAGCATTTTAGACAATGTCCTTAAAATATAGTCAGATTCTCATAAACCAACATGCATTTCTTAAAGCATTTTTTTTCTGCTGAGAATATTAACTCTGTAGGTTTCCTGAAGATAAAGAAAGGCAGAAAAGCTGATTAAGAGTAATTTATTTCCAAGCAACATGTGATGGCAGGTTCTCTCTGTCGGTTTGCAAATACCTCTGCCCTTCCTTTCACCCTGATGTCTGTCCATCTGTATTTGTTATGAGCAATAAGGTAATTCACACTGGTTATCACATTGTGGAAGAAGTTTCACACCCAAGCAGCTGCAAACATAACATGTTCTGATTCAGCTTTGCTTTTTAAAAATCTCAATATGCCTTTTTGACTTCTGATGTTCTGTTCTCTTCCTTGAAATTGCAGGTCATCTTTCTAAAGCAAGGGTTCAGTCTTTCTGTTGATATCTATCTTCCTTTCCACAGAATTTAATAATACCTCTGAAAAATTAGAGACTGCTTTCCTCACAACACATACAGGAAGGACTGTATGAGATTCTTCTGAAAGATGGGGAAACCAAGTCAAGAATAGTCAACATGCCCCCAGGTACATGAAAAGTTTGTGGAGAATGTATCATTAAATCTGTATTAGCAGGATTTCTGGACAGCCCTTGAACCACATAGCACAGCTTTTGCTTTCAGAACTGCTTGTTCTTAAGTGTTTGCTAGCAAATCAAACTACAGTGCTTGTTATCAGACCCTCAGAAAGTGCAATATTGCTGCAAATAGTATTTGAGATAGTCCATCCTACATGTTTTCCTTTCTTCTCCCAATAGAGGAAGGTCTGCAGGGACTAAGCACCCTGAAGTCTATATCAAGAATATCTAGAACAGCTTAGAAGACATTCTGGGTATATCACAGCTCTTTCCTGAGGTGTCCCAACAAATGGGAAAATTGAAAAGGAAATCACAAATGCATTTCTGTGCCCGTCTAGGAACAGATGGCAGGATATAGTAATGTCACAAGTAGAAATAGACTGGCTTGGTGTAATTCTTTAGCATAATCCTTCATTGCAGGCCACTCTGCACCCTCCTGTACCAAATTCCCTCTGATTTGTCTTTACCAAGGATCAAGAACATTTGTACTTGAAAAGAGTCAAAATCACTCCTTTTCCTTCCTTTTTCCAACAAGTGTATGTATTGAAAATTGTTCAAGAACTGCACACAGTCCTAGACCACAATTTACCAGATTTCACTGAGCTTTGTTTAAATTACTTCTCTTATAAAGAATCAGCAGCACAGAGGTATCTTTCTCTGACATAATCCCTTCTCTTATCTCACCCTGAAACTTCAGCGGGGGCAAGATAGAATTGGACAGACATGTCTTTTATTGAATGTCAGCCCTAACAGCTCCCAACTACAATGAACAGGTGAGTGTTAATGCAGATGATTTTGAGTGGCATCTTCTGGCTCTCACTATTCTCTCTGCAGAGCTTAAAACTGTATTTTGGATGAGGTTGGCAAATAGAGGGTGAGGGTTTTAATCTTTTCTTTACGCTTCAGGTATGAAGAGATAAGAAATATTTATTAATCTACCTGAGACTCTGCTAAAATCTCTGAGTGTCTTTCACTTTATCATGTGGGAACCCAGTCCTCAGTTTAAAGATTACTCTAATGCAATCTCAATGAGTACAACCCACTTCAACCAAAGTAACAGTAGATTACATTTACATGTAAGCACTTGCATCAGAGAGTCTCAGAAATACATGTCAGAAACATACACTAAAACACAGCTCTCTCAAAGCTGAGAGAAAGAACAGAAGATCCTCACAAAAAGGGAAAGCAGCTCTGTCAAGGATGAAGTGACCCTTCATATCTCAAGAGGTACAATGGCCTTTATAACACACATGCATAATTTCTCCTAAACAACAAAATCCCATAACCTTCTGTTGACTAGAGTTGTTATTTTTGTGATAAATTGTTTAATTGCCAGCAATGTCTGAACCCACCTATATGGAAAAGCTGATACGAAGCTTTGCAAGCTGGCTGTGGTCTGTGCTATTTAACATGTCCCTGAGGATGAGGTGTATGGAGAGTGGACATCATGAGATTGATTTATTCTTGTCAGGACAGGCCACTTATATGGATTTCCTCCACCAGAGTTCTTAAGTGTTCTTACAGTTATTTAAAACAGAAACACAATCACAAAAGGAAGGTGCCAGCTATGCACTGCTGGCACTTCAGTCTGCCTTCCTTCGTAAGAAATCCCACCATTTCAGAGCCAGGTGAATAGTTCATCAAGGGAGGAATAAAGGCATGTCTTCTACAAAGGCTGACACCTTCGGAGGTTTATGCTGGCAAATAGCAAACCCCACATGACACTGCAATTTCTTATCTCTGGTGAACTGTCATAAAACACCAGAGGAAAGGGGAACTCCCAGACCAGGTCACATACTGGTGTTACTGTGAAAGCAATTCCTCCAATATTCGGGGAAAATTACAGGGGCCTAAGAAATTCTGCAGTGGCCAAAAGCACTATCTGGAGCTCAAATAACAAGTTCTAATTTTATTCTTGCATTTTCCTCATGTAGAGCAGAGAAGAGGCAAAAGAAAACCCCTAGACAGTAAGGGAGGGATTTAAGGAGGCACTAGAGAAGGAAGGAAGGAAACAAGGCTTAAGTACAGCGCAGAAAAGGGTGAGAAGAAGTGTCTCATGAGGGTGAAAAGATGGATTTATCTTCAGGAGATTTTATGATATGGATATTAGAGGGTTCAATGCATAAAGGGGACATTTCTACAGCAGGAAAGATGACTGTGAACACCATTCCACAGAAGGGTTTTGCTCCAATCCTACTTTCCCTTACACTCAAAAAGAAACTTTGACCAAAGAAGAAAAAGGGTATTTTTCATTGTATTGGATATTTGGTTGGGTGTTATTTTGTTGTATTGCTACTCAGCTCTGAGTGACAGCAGGGTAGGAAGAAAAGAAAAGCTTTGCCCTTACAACCTCTGATCTAGTGGGCCAGAGTAGCTGAGCCTATGCCAAAGCATTGTTCAACTCAACTTTACTCTACTCTACTCCGTCATACCCTATTCTACCTTCCCTACTCCACACCATTCCCTCTCCTTCTCTGTTCTGGTGAGGAGATTTTATCGGAAAGTACCTGAAGCTGATAATTTACATTTCTTCAGCAATGTTCAAGAGCTGGTCTTAGAGAGTCTTTCTCTCTCCAGATTTACTATCTGTGATTTCAGCACTGCAATATATGATCATCTAGACATATTTCCAAGCTTTGGTCCCAGAAGAGTACACTTGCAATTTGCCCAGTCAGCCCTCTCATCCCTCTTTCTCCCCTCTCCTCAGAAACAGGGAAGTCTGAGGCACCTGCAATTTGGGCCACTCTTCTTCATATTCATAACTTTAATCCTTCCTGCTCCTGCTAGGTGAGGCCGCACAAAGCAAACATTTCTCGGTTGTGACCAAGCTAAGAGGCTTTTCATTACACAGCTTCCATGGATTATGCAGGTGTTGAAAAAGCTGAAGCATTTGAAATAAAAATGGCTTCTGCTCAATTTCAGTGAGGACTTTGGGTCTTTATGACATCAAAGCTGTGCCTTTTTCATTTTTCTTCCTTCCTGTACTTTTGAAAAACTCAGGTAATACACACTTCTTTATGCTAGTCATCTCTTACTGGAAGTGACCTCTACCTGGAGCCACCAAAGCACAAGTATGATCTTGATGTGGATGAAGGGCAACACAGTCCCTCAGCATCACATTAGCCTAACCAGAGGGGTCCTTCCTGGAGAATGTGAGGTGCTGTCTCCCTGCTCCCAACACCTCCACTCCTGGGGGTAGTGGGAGAGGCCAGGTGGAAAGCCCATTTCTAAATGGAAGTTTCCCTGCATTCTCCAATGGTCTGGAAGAAATCTGTGACGGGCTCTGGGTTCAGGGCAAAGCTGCCTCCCTTCATTGTAAAGTGCTCTCAGTACTGATTAAAAGTGCTGCTCTGATACCACGAAGACTGAGTACTCCATGCATGCCTCCACAAGGTACAGTGCACAGGAGGCAATGCAGAGCAGGACACCAGGGCCAGCTTCCCCACACAGCCCTGCTGCCAGGCTGTCTCAGGCACCTAGAGATACCCTGGGGGCAAGGAACTGATCATCGGTGAAGAGCCCAGTGGGCTATACCACGAAGGAAATCAGCGGGACGGTTGGGTGCTCTGAAACTTTCCTCTGAAAATCAGACTTTCTCTGTCTCCCAGGAGGCCATGGAAGCCAGTTTACCACTTTTTCTTCATAGGCATTCAGATAATAATGATATACAGTAACATTTGTATGAAAATAATCTGGACAAAGAAAGCCCTATAACCTATTCTATATATTAGTTATTTTATTATTTAGTTTACAGAATTGCCCTTCTGCTGTGGGCAGACTCTGACCTCTTACACTCTGCTTTTTATATGCTGGTCACCATCACAGTATCAACATATCCACTAATTACATGGAATTTTATTAAGATTTAATCTTCAGTTATTATCTCTTGAACCACTTCTTGCAAAAGTGGATAAGGCTCATCAGGGCCAGAAAGAAGCAGAAGAAAAACCAAAACCACTTTTTTTCTTTCAGTGAGGAAAGAAAAGTGTACAAAAACAGATGGATAATTGAAGAGTGATGAGAAAAAAATAAAGAAAACCTTAAAGATGAGAAATGGAGTGTGACAAGAAGCAAAACCCATACTTGTAGGTAAAACTCTAGTATCAGACAGTGTTAAGTGCTTTTTGTAAAAAGCAGATTTACCCTAAGCTTCTCCCAGAGACAAATGAAGTTGGAGACATGAAGCAATGGAGAAGAGGAGGAGCAGGAGGGGTAATGCAGAAAGAGAGATACTTGGTAAGGGCACCTTTGTTTTCTCTTCTTCCCTCTGCATTTGACTTCCCTCCTCTGCTGCCTGTCCCAACACCAAAGCCTTGCTCACAATCAGGAGCAACTAAAATATTATGCTAAAGGTTTTAATTTCTTTTCATGCCTTGCCCCAACCACTGCACAAGCCTGAGCATAATCCCAACACAAAGCATTCAGAGCAGCACATTTGATAAATGGCCAACATGAAAAAGGCTGGAGGTGGAGGGATGGTATCTCTGCTTTATCAGTGCCCCAGCCCTCTGCTCAAACACACTCATTCCACAGATCCCAGCATTAAACATTTTCATTCAGGAGCTCTGAAAGATGTATTCTTGTTTTTAAAAAGACTATTTAATGCAAGTGAGGCTGGGCTGAGGTGTAGGAAGAAAGGAAGGAGGATGGAGGAGAAGGAGGGAAGAAGTAGAGAAAGACAGAGCTGTGAGAAAACACTGTCCCTTATGGAGAAATTTTGGTTTTGAAGTTTACTCTTCTATTAACATTTAAATTGACAGGTGTTTCTTCCGAGCTCCACATACGAAACCAGAAAATCTGCATTTAAATAGACACCATTTAAATGTGGAGAAAAATATATATCAGCATTGAATGCTTTCCTATTTGTCTGAAAATAACTTCTCTTATAGATGATTATTAATTTTTTTCTTTTCTCTTTGTGTGTGCTAAAAAGAGAAATTGGAAGTACATTAAAATTCTGCTTGGCACGAGGAAGAGGTGGGGGATGGTTGCTTGATTGACCAAACTCCTGATTCTGAGCTCAGATTTTCTCCAGGAGGGCTGCTGGAGCCTGCAGGAGACAGTCCAGTCTGCTACCAGGGTCAGGACCAAGAAGGCCCTCACCTGCTTGGTCCTGGAGATGTGAAACCCATGACCACAGGGCTCCAACTCCCACCGCAATGCCCATCTCACTGGGGGTGTCACCAGGTCCCCATTCCCAGCTGGGGAATCAAACTTTCTGCAGTTTTGTTAGACACCTCTGTGGCTTCAGGACACCATCTAGAAAACAGGGACACACACCTCCTCAAAAACCACAGAAAGTCAGGCTTTCTGTGTCTCAGTTCTCCTAAACTGGAAAAATCTCACCTCAGTAGGTCATTTTGAAGATTAATACATTAAAGACTGCCAGCTAAACTCTCTGCAGTGGTAGTCCCAGAAGCCCTAAAAAGGCCTTGGACAGATGAAAACTGCAGCATGGGATTTTTTTTCAGTGGCAATTTGGAACTCATTCTGATTAAATCCAAAAAAAGCACAGAGATGTAAATAAGCAAAACAGTAGCTCTCACCTAAATACAGGCATCTATAAACTTGGGGAGAGCAACTGGAAATCATGACTCTTATGGGGCCAAGCTGGTATCGTGGAACAAAGAACCCACAATCTCCCACTTCGATGCTAGGTTTTCATCAGACCCAATTTTTACAGTATGATCTCATCTCTAGTCACTGGATTGGTGAAAATAAACATCCGTTGTCACTCAGCACTCAAATGAATTTAGCCAACTTGTCCCCATTGCCTCTACATCGGCCTCTCCTGGCTTGCTGGAATCTCAAAAAAAAACCCAGCCTTATTCTTCATGGGGTCTCCAGCTGATTTTTCTCCTATGCAGATGGCAACCACTTTCTGAAAATATATATGTGACAAGAAGAAATGTTTAGTAGAAAAAGCAGGTGCCTGGAAAATGGATTTCCATTTGTCCTTCCCTGCCCCTCTCCAAACCCCAATCATTTCTGTGTTAATAAGCTCACTGACTATAATGTGGCACTAACCTTTCACAACTGATGCCAGTGACATTTTGACAGTTCCACATATGGGCCTGCCAAAAGCAGAAGGAAAATAAATTTGCAATTTGGTAAAAAGCTGGGTGGGCAGCCAAAGCAGCTTGGGGGAAGGAGAAGAAAGCTACCAAAGAGGCAAACAAAAGCCCACTGCACAGATGTTGCACATAGCAAAAAGGAAAAGCACATCCACAGCTGGAGTACCCCAGCAATATGTGATTGGGAAAAAAGCCTTAGGCACCTATTAAGCCCAGTCTAGCTTGAGATGCCTCCCAATAAATTCTTCTCATGTGGCAGATTTAGAAGTCTTCCCTAGCAGAAGGGAAATGGGACATGGCCTTCAATCTGTACAAACTATCTAGTTAACATCAGATATCACAGGACTCAGCAGCTGCTCTGATAAGGAATCTTCAATATTTCCACCAATGTGATCAGCTGTAGGGAAACAAATATTTTCTAACACTGTTTTGTGGGGTGTATTTGAATTTACTTTTCAAAATGAATTTACTTTTCAAAATATCTCTGCACAAAGCATCACTGACAGTTCACAGATTGACTCAGCTACTTTGTGCCTGTATCACACTCCATCTTCTTCAAATTACATATATTGAACCTCATAATATTTGGCTAAAATAATAACTTCCAGAAAGAAGTCCAACCATTATGTGACAAGACAAAGAAAAGAAGAATGTTGCACTTAACAGTTTGTTCAGGTGGTTAATTAACCCCCAGCTTGGAGAGCCAATTTATTCTTTCAGCTGAATAGGTCCAGTTTCTGCTGCCAGGCAGTTACTGATAGGAGGCCAGGTAAGTGGTGCTTTGATCAGTCCCCTTCCTTCTGATTCCCATTTCAGCAACACTGAAATAATATTTCTCCTGAAATAAGAGGACTATGGCTTTTGTGATGGTGCACTGATGCCTTGGTGGAAAATGTGAAGGTGTGTTTGCTGGATTTGTGTACGTAAATAGTCAGGGGTTGTAATGGTATAGCTGATGTACATGGCTAACCAGAGATGCAAAATTAAAAGATAATAGCTTATTGAATTTTCTTGAAGACAATGTGGGTCTTCTTGGAACACCAGACAGAGAGGTATCACAAAGGTCTAGACAAGCATACTGCAGCTTGTAACTGAGAGGAAATGGAGCATGCTCTTTCCATGCTCAGAAACACAGAGCCAAATGTGGAGCCCAAGGGAGCTCTAACAAACCCTAAAATACTCCCTAAGCAAGGGCAGTGGGATCTGCTGGCCAGCAGCTGCTGGTGGAGGTGGGCTGACACTGAAAGCACAACTTCAGAAAACTGAGTCTTTGCACAGGCTGAGGACAGTAAGCCTGAGGAAAATGTCAGATACACTCTTTCCAAAACATTTTCCCCGAAGCATTTTTGTGTTGAAGAAATAACTCTGGGGCAGCTGCTGGACCACTGTATTAACCATGCTCATGGGGAGTGTGAATTCTAAGACCTTTTCAAAGTAATGTCACTGGATAGGCAGGGGACTGCGGCCAAGGCTGGAGCACACGTGGGTGTTTGATGCAGCTCCAGGATACAGGTGACTCCTCCCAGTGTGACATTTGTGTGGGGTTACACCTAATGGAATTGGGAGGATGATGGAGGTCAGAAGTGCAGAGTGTCCAGTAGTTGTGACAAAGAGCACTCTGGATTTCACTATGGTGAGCTTGATTTGAAGCCATTTACCTGTCAGACTTTGGGAAACAACCTGAAGCTGCTTCCAAAGCCAGTTTTACATAGCTGTAAAAAGCTATGTAAAAGCTTTTTTAGCTTTTAAGCTAAAAAAAAAAAAGCCAGTATACATAGCTCTGACCAAAGAGCCAGTATACATAGCTCTGACTGATTCTGGCAACACATTCCTTCACCTAAAATAGATGGTAGGATGCAACTTAGCATGTGAGACTACCTGGCCTCATCAGTTAAAAAAGAAGTGGGAACTTAGTCATTATTTGGCCACAGCAGTGCAAGCAGGTAGGGTTTCCACAGATGGCATGGGACAGAGTGAGACATGAGAGAGTTTACCCTGTTCTAGCAATGCCACTGACACAGAACAGCCTGTAGGTGCTTATCCAAAGCTTTCTCCTCAAGTCAAAGACCCAGCACTCAGTTCCCACTCCCCAGAGTGCTTCATTTCCTTCCCTGACTTCCCGTGCTGCTATTCATGCTTTTTCAGGAAGACCCGTCCTTGCACAGGCTTCCCTGATGGCAGCAGCAGTGGAAGCACTGGTTAGCAGCAGATTTTTCTTTGGCTTATATCAGCAGTCCTGCTGCTGATATAATTTCATAAGCCTATGCCAAACTGGGGCAACTGTAGGATATTTTCTGAGAAATGACCTCATGTTAATGGAAATTGTCCAGTCTAAACAGCCTTCATGCACTGACAGGGTAGGAGACTGAACAATCTTGGAGCTGTATGTGGTCACACAGGACCTGTTACCTTTTCATGGAAAGCGCCCCTTGATCTTTGCTAAGGAGAACAGTGAGTGCTGCTAATGCTGCAGAGTCCTGCAAGCAGCGCTCTGACTTGGTCTGACAGAGTGGTGTGAGGCCATGAGAAGTGGCTTGAGGTCTCTGAAGGGACTGATATTTGCATGGCAAACAGGATGGAAGGACCCAGATTCCTGAGGATACCAGTATACATTCTAGCAAATTACCTAAGATCACCTAAGCCCAACAAACAATTCCCTCCAACACCACCAACAGACCTTGGGTGGCGTTCCTTCATACCATGTATTTTTCAACTGTTATCACCCCAAATGGTGGATTATGGTTGTCATATACACAACACTCCCGAAACTAAAAGTCCCTGTGCACCTGTGTCTCTGAAGTCTGCAGAATGCACAGCAACATGAGGACAAACATGACCATCCCCCACCTACCTCATCAATCAGCCAGGAGCAGGGCTGATTATGTGTTTGGAGATAGGCAAGAAGAGAGACAGGGAGAGTGGTGACAGTTATAAATGTTTTGCCACCTGAATGTGACATTAATGTATGTATGCAGTGTGTTCATGATGTTAGGTATTTGTGCACACCCTAGTAAATACCATGTTTGACAGCACTTTCACAAAACCACTCAATGAGCTAGAAGAACATGCCATGAGACAGTTTCTAGTTTTACTGTGAAAAAAAGAAATATCCCTGTATTAGTCTGATTCTTGACTTAGTGGAAATTTAGAGCAATTCCAATGAGCTCCATATAAAGTTTAATTACTCAAAAACAATAACCAGATATGTAAGTGATGAAAGCCTGCTCCATAAAACACATTTAATTTCTATTCCCCAGAAGAGAGCCTTAGTAAGCTTCTGAGTTAGAAAGACCAATGTAGGATGCATGGCATTGCAACATCTCCATCTCAGGGACTCTTTTTCAGGGGGGAAGGCACAGTTGTCCTGTTTCTTTCACTGGATAAGGATCTGGTAGCTGCACTCCAAAGCCAGAAATTCATCATACTACATGACTTGCCTCATAAGTTCACCTTGAAGGCCAAGTCTGTGATACTGATGTAGATCAGAGATGTTTTTAACACAAGTTGGAAGCTGACTGGAAAGCTATCCTGTAAATTTCCTGACACTGCCCAGGGGCTGTGGTGCTGCATGTGGACACATGTGGGCCTGACTGGGTGCTGTCCTCTCTGAGGGACAGCCTCACATCTCCTTGTCAGCAGAGCACCCCTGACAAAAGCAGTGACATGTGTCTGTGCAGTTACCCGTTTGATTCTGCCTTTCTATTGTTTTTGAGATGTCACAAAAGAGGGGAAGTTAAGTATCACTTAAAAATGTTGATATACTTCATATGAAAAATCCAAAAGGTCTCATATGGACATTTTCTTATAATAAAGCTTCTGACTTTTCATTTCAAACAGCCTTTTTTAAAATTGCACTTACATTTAAAAGAAAAAAGATTCAAAAGTGTTAAAACAATCAAAGTACCTCAGTTCAGCCAAAACTCTATTTGGCTGCTCCAAATAAACTGTTGTTCATTTTGCTGAAAAACTTTTAAAAACCACCTGCAGCCCTGCCACCATGCTGTTGTATTCACTTTGCCTTTCCAGTCAGAAAGCCTTTTTATTTCAATAGCCCTGTCCATCAGTGCAGCACCTGAGCAGTGGCAGAGGACTAATAATATCCCTGGCAGGAACAAGAAAGCTAAACTGGGAAGCCAAGCTTTGGCAGCGGTGGTAAAACCAGAACTGATTCTCAAATATTTTGTTTTTGAGATGGCATATGGTTCCATTTTTGTGCCTCCACACGAGTGACTCAATTGATTTGGGATCTGAAATCCTTGTAGCACATTTTCTCACTTTTAAGAAATGTCTTGGTTCATCTGTATTGGCTGGTTTGCTCACTTCCTAATGGGTCTCCCTAGGTCTGATACAGCATTTGAAGTTTTGGTGGGTACATATGTGAAGGAGGGGGAACAAATGGAGGGAAGGGCCCACTGTGCATTTCTAACAGTCACACATTTCCAAAAAGCTGTGGTTAGGAGATCCCTAATTCACTTAACCTCTTTGGTCTCATCATGCAGTATGAGATGCTGAAAGGGAAAGAGAAGATTGCAGGCAGCTCTGCTGTGTTTGCACATCAAAACACACACCTCAACCTGGTACAGAGCAGCAGACAGATATAGTAAACACACTTGTGAGAGGTGGAAAAAACAGCTTTTGATTGGGAAAGAAGAACTTTCTTCCTGGTTGTGTCGTGCTTGAGTATGTGCAATAAGAAAAAAAAAAAAAAACAAAAAAACCCAGAAAACTCACTGTTTCAGGAAGCTATGCACACTGGGGCCAGGATTCATTTCTACTGCACTCCACTAGGGTACAGGCAGGATTTATCTCCCTTTTCCCCTTGGTAATTAGCAGTACAGCACAAGGCAGACAGTTGTACCTCAGACAACAATGACCTGCACCATAAAAGAACCTATTCTGCCAAATGCTCAGGCACCAAAAGATGAGATGCATTTTATCAGGGTCCAGAACTCCATTCCCTTTTCCTTTAACTGAGACCTGTCTATCTAGAAAGCCAAGATACAAGTCCAGTGCATGCAAATATCTGTGTTTTAAGAAAATAAAACACCCTTCCCTCTACAGCTGCTGACCTGCACCTCCAGCCATCTCTCCACCTTCCCTTCTATCTGTCCCTCTATCCCCATCTCTGGTGCAAATCCCTCCTTTTCTCAACCTGCCCTTCTCTGCTTGTCTTCATTTTGCATTGTTTTTTGCTTCTCCTTTCTTAACACACACACACACCTCCCTTTCCTTCCTAACGTTCCCCTATAATTTCCTCCCATCTCCTTTCTCTCTCTCAAGGCTGACACATCTTAACACCCTCCCTGTGACTTTCAAGACACGTGAAAAGCTGTAGTCAGGTATTAGATTCCTTATCAGGTCAAAAGAAAATATTAAGGAAGTCAGTGGACAGATGCAATGATTATAGTTCAGTGTGGACAAGAATGACATCAGTCTCTATAGTCCCAGATGGGATTTAAATTGTTGGTAAAATGCATCATCATTGATTTTCCACTTCCTCCTGTTGTGGTATCTCTCCAGGGCTAAGGTAAGACAGTTTGGGTACCTTATCTCTGCATTTCTTATCTCAATACAGTTGCTTTGTCTTATATATGAAGTCAGCTATGAATATCCAGAATTTGTGCAGTTAGATATTGCCCTCTACTGTTTTTTATTGCTAAATTACTGATACTCTTAACTGTAATAGCACTTAATGCTTTGCTTAGTAATTTTTTTACTGTGCTTTCTTTTATGATTTTTTTAAATCACACCTAGTGAGGCAAAAGAAAGTCCAAGAGAATCCTACCTTATGATATTTCTAATGGCTTGATGTCCTGAAGTACAGGAAGTACTTTATATTGCTCTTCCTAACTTCCTGAAGTACTTTATATTGCTCCTCCTAATTTAATCTTTTTAGGACATGTTCACTGTGTTCCTGTAGTGTCACACACCCAAACCACACTTGTGACTTTGGCTTTCCACCTTTGAGCAGTGTTTTTATCAAGGGCCCTACATATGAGCCTCTCACTCAACAAGAGGTGCAGAGGATGCTCAGATGAGTCTCAGGGTCTCTGTGCAGGCTCCATTCTCCCAGAGGCAGTGCTCCAGCCACAGGGAGCCATCCCCAAGGCATGGTGGTTTTCTGGGTCCTGGTATATCCCTGCCAATGGGATCTCTTCCTTCAGGGAAGGGACATCCTTGGTGCCAAGTGCCTGCAGACCACTGCCCTGCTGTGTTCAATAAGCCACAAAGGAAACACAGCAACAGCTTGGGCTCCTTTGTCTGCAAATTCAAGTGACCCAAGTCTGGCACAGACACTGATCACCCCAGCTTCTAGACATCATTAACAACTTAGCTTAATTACATCCTAATTTCTTTACAAAGATCCTATGAGCAAGATTTCAATTAATTTTAACTATATATAAACCATAAGTTTAACGTGTCTCTATCGTTCCATTAAGATGATGTGGGACAAGACAAAGATAAACATAGATATTAACATTCTATAAAGTATGAGATTTGTAATTAATTTAAACAAAAATTAATTATCAAGTTATTTATAAAGCTCATAAAATTCATTTTCTACTCACAGAATGTACTATCTGTACATTTGGGATCGGTTTGTTCAGTCTCTCAAACAAAACAAAGATTCTCAACCCCTTTTGATCTAATCTGGTTTTAACATGGAGCATAATCAGCAACTCTTATTAAAAAGAGCTTTGGAACCCTCAAATCAAAAACCCATCTAAGTGCAAAGTCCTATTAATGTTTTCAGTGGACATTTTTATTATTATGAGAAGAGCAAAATAAGGTTTAGCTCAGACAGGAGCCTTTTTGACTGAACCAGAAACTCGTCTTGCTGGGAGTAACAGCAGGAAATACGCCATGCCCTTAAAATGAAGCTCCTCTAAAATCAAGCTCTACTCTGGCCCACTCCATTCCCAGGATAGGGTTTGAAGCTCTGCAGGCACATCATTAAGTAGGCATTTTCAAGCAAAGAATTCCACATGATAAATCAGAAGATGCATCAGTCTGCGGAAGAGGATGCGTCCTGAATCTAGATTTTGGATTAATTTATTAAGAGGGCAGCTCAGCTTCAGAATTGCCAGGTCAGGGTTTGCTGGCCATTAAAGCTGCCCTGCTTGCTGGTTGTTAATTTTAAACATGACTGCATAAGCAGCCAACAGTCTCCCATGTGCCCCTGTTGAGCCAGCAGCCAGGTCTCCTGGTCACAGAGCTATCACTTGCAGAGATGCTCAGAGCCTGGGGATGGCGTCTCAAGGGCCCCACCCAGGGACAGCCAATCCCCACATTTAGGACAGAGTCTGACTGCACCCACCTGTCAATGCATTTATGGGGACATTTCTCAGGCTGTGGGCATGGTTTTCAGTTCATCCCCTGCCCTCCTTGAAGATTTTGAAAAAGTCTAAGGGATTTGCTCCAGAGGAGCCAGACTTATCTCTCTGGCATACGGCAAACGCAGTTGTACCCCTGGGCTTGGTGCACTGAGAAGCCCCAACCCTGAATCTCCTTCAATCCTCCCCAGACAGGCTCTGGGGTCAGAGGCAGGGTGCAGCCATACCAGCTGCCATCCCTATAATCAGGGCCATAAGCAGGTTGCTATGGAAGTTTCTTCTCCCTGGAGAAGGTGTCAGAGCACTGCTCAGGGGAGACAGAAAATTAAAGAGGAGGAAGGAAAAATGCAGATGACTGGTGGAAAAACACTGTCTGTGGAAGCTCACCCCAGAGCATTATTTCCTTGGCCAGAACAGACCACACACCTTGTAGGCAGGACTGTGTATTTTGTCTCCAGAGAAATGCTCGCCTTGGCATGACTAATACAACAAGCAAACCCAGCACAGCAGAAATGTCACCAAAGTCTCTCCCACACAGGACCTGTGATTACCATAAGTGAGTATTCTTAACCTGCTGCACCTTTAATGCATAGCTAAAGAAAGATGGGAAGGAGGAGAAAATTATTTATTATTTATTTATTATTTATGCTGAATTTTAGCATCTTCCTGATTCTCAGTAAAAACACGGCTTCTGGAAAAAAAAGAATTAGAAGCATGAGGCAAGTTCAATTCCCTTTCTGCTACTGATTCCCAGTTTCCAAGCACTGGAAATAAACAGATCAAATCCCTCACAAAACCATATCTCCTGTTTGGGAAGAGAGTGCAAACAAGACTGAGGGAGAGGTTTAGTTCCCAGCCCACACCGACTGCTGTACCAGTGGGGAGAAGCAGCTGGGGAAAAAGACTGGTAACGAAAAGTCTTTAAATG
The DNA here is from genome assembly GCA_013400575.1 of Peucedramus taeniatus. Taxonomy (NCBI): domain Eukaryota; kingdom Metazoa; phylum Chordata; class Aves; order Passeriformes; family Fringillidae; genus Peucedramus; species Peucedramus taeniatus. The sequence continues at coordinate 124,903 of WBNO01029457.1, read as the reverse complement.
GTTTTTGTTCCTCCAGAGTCACAGGGGCTGAGAATCCATAGTCTAGGTAAATCTGGATGTAAAACAACCAGAGACCTAGCTGGAATCAGTTTAGTGATATAAAGACACATAGTCTTAATTAAGGGAATTGTGATTTGCCAATGAAATCCCAGCAGGGCGTCTGTCTGCCTGATCAAAAACTCGACTTTCTGATGGAATCTTAAGCGCATGAGCCATGAAATTACTTTTTGAAAAGGGAACATGCAGCACAAAGAGGCAGAGCTAGAGGGGAGGAGGTAAAGGGGAGAAGGGAGGGAGTTAGGGAGGGATGGGGAGCAGACTGGAGCTCCAAGGGATGCTACTGGGAGCCTCCATTCCCTCCCTCCAAACAAAGCTAGACAGGGGTAGGCTGGGGAAAAAAATGATGTCAAACTGCCAGCAGAGTCAGCACCTAAAATAATTACCCCTCCCACTGAATAAAGACACATTCCAAACTTGTTTTTCTTTCTTTTGTGTTTTGGGGTTTTGTTGGATTTTTTTTTTTTTCAGCAACACAACACATTTCCCTCCATTTTCTTGCAGAAGAATGAAACAATGAGAATATCTGCTCGAAAAGATATCAAGTTTTTCAGTATGTATGGGAAGAGTTTTGGATCAAGTCCCAAAATAGGCAAATCCTGCATGATCTGGAATTATAGTGCTGTGAGCCCTAAAACACTAAAAGCTCCATAAATCAAGATACAAAGTTGACAGAAGAGACACAATCTACCAGCTTCATTTATCATGTCTGTACCACATAAGCATTCCCACAGCACTCAATAAACTTTCCAAATCCCATCTCCTCACGTAGCAGACTCAGTACAAAGCTACATGGAATTACCCCAGAAAAGCCTCACCTCTGTTTATGAAAGTCTGCCAAGGCATCCAGGGGACATGACATTTCCAAACATCTTACACAGGCCTTCTCCAACATTTAGATATGTATTTTTTAAAAAAGCTCTCTCATCACCAGACTAAAACCCAATGTAGGGATTACAGATTCTATTATATCAGAAAAAGCCAACTGTCACCTTGTCATGCCGTCTTCCTCAAAAATTACTGAAGCAGGGTCTTCAGAGAAAGAAATAAAGCATCCATATGCACCTGCTGTGAAGGGCAGGGCTCCATTTAATGGAAGAACAGTCTCAAACAAACACACTGGGCTGTATTACTGGTCAGGCAACAGCATGAACTTAATAAATCTCAATCAGTATACTGATGCCATGCCAGGATCTAAGGTAAAAGAGAAAATGAGCAATCCAGCCCTGTGAATTTCTATCTGCATTCAAAATACCTGGAAGAAAGCAATGAACTTGGTAAAATAAAAATAATAAAATAAAGATTAAAGCAGTGAGAGAAAACACTCCATTTTCAAGCATCTCCAAGCATTTGTGTAGCAAAGAGCCTGCGGGTTTCTGACAAGTGGCTGCGCAGCACAGAGAGCAGCTCTGATCCTAGTTTGGTGGAAGGAACATGGTGCCTCCACTGCTCCCCACTGCTCACTTGGTCCTTAGTGATGCTGTTAGATCTACAAGGAAAACAAATCTCAACATCATTCCCTGATGTCGTTCCCTGAGTCAGCTCTAAAGCTCTGCTTCAGGACCATGAGCCCTCAAGAAAAGCTGCAGGTTGAACAAATAAATAAGTGCATCAGAGAACTCAAACATTTACCTTATTTACTGCATATTGAGCCAAATGGGAGCTGCCACAAACCAGAAGTGGACCTCCTGGACATGGTTGCTTTACTTGCAGTGGTGGAAGAACTTTTGAAATTTGTATTGGTGAAAGAAGTATTTTCCTTGTTGCTTTTCGCCCCACAACATCTTTTATCAAGAGGCACTTCTTGCAGAGCTTCACCACTATGGGATGAAAGAGCCTCCTTCACCATAGCTGTGGCCACCAACTCCCTTTAACTCAACCAGATTTTCTCACTTCTCAATCTTTTCAGGGTCCAGGGAAATGGATTTTCTCTCTTGCCTCTTTTCCCTTTCCTCTGACATTCTGTGTGTCAGCTGTTCCTGTACTTGAAATTTTTGAAGAGCAAGTTTATATAAGAAATACAGCTCAAAGTAAAAAGGAAGGTGTTTTCCAGGAGCATATAAAACAAACAAACAAACAAACAAAAACAACAACAACAACAAAAAACAAACAGAAAAAAAAACCAAAAACCAAAAAAAAACAAAACAAAACAAACAAACAAAAAAACAACACCAGAAAAACCACAAAAAACAAAACAATTGGCTTTAAGGTGAATTAACAGCTATTTCACATATGTGCCTTCTTCAAAACATTTTCTTCTCACTATTAGAACAGGCTTCACAGCAAAGCAGCAGTTTACAAGCTTGGGTTTTCCAAGCAGGTTCTGTGCTGTGCTTGAGGGGCTAATTAGAAGCACCAAAATACACTATTACTTTGTGCATCCTTAGTAATAAACTGCTGTCTCTGCTGTTCATCCCCAAGCATGCTTAAGATCTAGAGGAAAATATCCCACCAAGTTTTCAGTTACTCACACTTAATTTTCCTAGCCAAAGAGTAGGGAGTGGCCGCTCAGGATCAGGAGAAAATCTAAACTTCAGGTTGCCTTGACAAACAGAATTTCTCATGCCTTGGATTTCACATTTTCTCAGGGTTTCTGACTCAGGAGCTCCCAGCACCAGCTGTTGAGCCACCATCTACATCTGTGTGTGTATATGGCAACTGCACAGATATGGCTGTTAATGCTAAAATATACACCCTAAAAAGTCTTTGAAAGTTTCTTTGAAAGGTTTCCTTTAGGATACTCTTCTGTATTTCCTTGAAAATCCTAAGAGGCCAGAGTCTTGTAATGCCACACCAAGTGCCTTTTATTGCTACAGGACCAGATGAGGAGGAGGATGGTTTTCTAGTCATGGCAAAATAAGAATACCAAGGAGAGGCCAGTCCTGCTTATGGACTTCAGCCCTCCATCCAGGAAAGTGTACATCCCTCCTTCTTTCCCTCCATCCCATAGTATGAGTCTTGTCACCTTTTCAAATGCTACAGCTACATCAGACCAAATGAAAACAACAGGAGTGAGGTGCTCCTGCCCTTCACAGACCATGTTTTTTTCTGCTCTCCTCATGATGTATTTCTGAGCACTTCTGCTTTCTCGGAACTCTATGAGTACATACAGCAATTTTTCCTTTTAGGAATAAGGGTTGCTTGTAAAAAAGATGTGATCAACAGTCACTTCCTGCATGCAGGTTCTAGCTCTCTTGCCGTTCATACTTGTTTTACTCATTAAGAGATTCCCCCTCCCCCCTTTCTTATATAACGAAAAAGTCCTAATCCCTCCCTCCCCACAAACACTCTGCTTAAAATCAGTGCTCATTGTAGTTGGTCCGGAGATCTCAAAGGGCATTAATTGCTTTGGGCTTCACCTAAGAGCTGTTGAATACTGATAATAACTGGTTTGCCTGGGCTTAGTGCCTAAATAGCTGATAATTACAGCCCAAGAACAGCAAGGAGCATGCTGTCTTTCTGCCACAGCCGTCTGTCTATCTGGTTTGCTAGGCATCTGTCCACCTGTCTCCAGGCAATTGTTCCTATTTCTACTTGACTTTCTTCTCCATCTCTGTCATTTATTTTGTCTTTCAGTCTCTCTTTTTTGTGGGACTTTTTTTTCAGAGTTCTGACATCTTTGATCTCTTGTCGACAAAGAACACAGCTACATGTTCAGAGATCTAAACATTTTATCACCCCCCAGAAGCAGGGGTGATGTGCTCACTCAGGATGTGTCAGGTGAAACGTCAGAAACAATTAGAGAAGGAGAGACTTTCCAGCCCCCAGGGGAACCATCCTGTCTGCATTTTGCGCTTCATCTCCTGACTCTGCAGGAATCAGAGCACTGAGCTGCTGCAGCAGCCATCCAGAGAGACAAGTGGGAAGAGATACAAGCATGCAGGGAAGATGTTAAAGGTTTGGGAGAATAAAGGGGTGTGCGTCCTGCAAGGGAAGCCAGTTGGATCCTCATCTACCTTCCTCTTCAGCTGTGACAAGATACAGTCATCCCTGTGCATCTGAGAAAAATGTGACCCCAGCAGAGACAGTTTTCCTATAACCTCACGGTGTTATTGTGACCATCTGCTCCCCCATCCTTGCCAGACTCCCATGGACCAAGAGGATCACCATACTGATCAGAGAGTCAGGCACTGAAATAGAAGCACAGTGTTACAAGCCAGAAGGGTGATGCAGAAATTTGGGCTATGCTGTAGCTCAGTGCACTGGAAACACAGAAGGATAAAAAGAACACAGAAGCCTAGCGGTAATGTGGGCCAAAACCCGGGGCTGGCATATTGGTTTGCAGACCATGGTGAGAATCTGTGAAGCCTCTGATGTCTCCAGAGATTGCTGGGTACAGCAGAGAGAAGAAAGGATTGCCATGCCTGCCACTCTGTCACACCATCTGAAGAGTCACAGGCCACCTGGGACTGCTGGGATTTGTTGTTTGTACAACCCAGAGCTCCCCTACTAGGACTGCCACATGCTGAGGGCTTTTCTAGCAAAGGAGCTCACAAAACTTTTCATCCCCACCTGGTTGCCTGAACAGCAGAGATGGGTAGCAGAAGGAGCCCTGGACACTGCTGTACAAATCTTCCCACAACTCTAAAAAAGTTGTCATTTGAATCCTCTGTGAAAGTTTAGGTCCAAACTCCCCTCCTGCCTTTGCCTCCCTCTCTCATGCACAGATTCTAAGCAGGCAGCTGTTGGGTCCTGGAAGGAGCAGCCTATTTCTGCCCTGAGAAATTATTTCACTCAGCTCCTCTCTTTCTCCTGTCAATTGTACAAAATAGTTTTCCTGCACTCTCTTCTTCCCTCTCTTTTCCTCCATAAAACTGATCCAGCAAATAGTTCTTTTCTTTCCTGACAAATAGCACCATTGCCTCTTGTGTTGTGCACCCTGCCAGATGGCAGGGGGAAACAACTATCTGTACAAGGAAGCTTTCTGGCTCTCTGTGCACAGGAAACAGCCAAAAGGAAAAGGAAAAACACTTGCAGATGATGTGCCTCCTGACACAGACTGATACAAATCCAGGAGACTGATAGTTAAGCCCCTTGCACTTGTCCTTCATTTCATTTTTTCCTATGCTTTGATGTGTGGGAACAGATGACTGCCAACTAACAGAGGCTGGAGGGAAGTAAAGGTCCAAGCTCTTATTGATACTGACCTAGTGTTAGAACTCCATGTCTTGGCTGCTGTTTTCCAGCCCATGGCTGTTTAAAAAAATAATGGATGGGGAAAGAGAAAGCCCTTCTCACTCCGGGTTGATAGGTTTTCTCTGTAAGTCATGCACCCCTGCCCAGAGGTGGGATGGAGGTTGCGTTTGCCTGGATATTGTTGCAATGGACAGTAATTCCTTGTTCACTAACTTCAATCAGGATATCTGGGACATGAGAGATGTTTAATCATGTTCCTGTCACAACACTGTGGTTCTTTACTGAGGCTGTGATGACATGGATCATGTCTTCTAACTCTTCCAGGGCAAACAGCCCCAGAGATACCTGTATCTTCATCCAACCTCACCTTAAAGACTTCACCTCAGATTCAGACCTGAATCTGCACCTTGAGGGAACATGGATTTAACCTGATGCTGATGAATGCATATACAGCAACATTACTGCTGTGGCCTAAGGTACCTCAATTATAGGAACCACTTTTCTAGCTGGTTTAACCAGCTCTCAGTCAGCCTATGGAAAATATTCCATATTTGAAAACCAGCTTTAACAATGTGTGTGGTGTGTGTGTTCAGATATGACTTTCCCCTGTTGTTACTGAAAGAAATTCAGTTTGAAAGTCTCCTTCAATTGACATGGTACCTAGGAGGACAAGAACAGGTTGCTTGGGAAGCACAGATCTCTCTATTCCTAGGCTGTCTGGAGAAGAAAACTGCCTGGCGACTTAACATTTTGAATGATTCAACCTTTAATAGCAGTGAATGCAAAACAAAACGAGCCTGACACCATTTTCTCCAGTGATGTGCCATAGCTTATTAGGAAGGGGTTATAAGCTGCTTTCCAGTGAACTTGTTCTCAGACAGATAAGCTGACTAGTGGGAAATCAATCACTATGAATTTTGATAGCAGCGCCTGCTGAAGTAATTACTTCAAACATCAATAATGCTGCTCACCTGCCTGTGCAGTTTTCAGTCATGCTGAAGGTTAGATTAACGCCACAGAGCTCCTGGGGACATTTGTTTGTTTTGTTTATGTTTTCCCTATCTTTTTCCATCTACTTCCTTAAATATTTTTCTTAAACACAGATTCAATTGAAATGTCACTTTGTCCTTTTCTCTCTTTCTCTGTCTTCTCACCCAAGTAATCAAAAAGAGTTTGCTCATATCAGTGAAATTGTCTCTGCAATTCTGCGCACACCTGAGTTGCTGCTGATCCCGCCTGGCAGAATTACTGAGCATTGAAAGCTCACGTCACATCTCTCCTCAGCTGTTTGTGCCTGTGTTTAAGTTAATATGTATTTAGAGAGAAGGTCAAAACCACTTTGGTGCCAAATGCTCTTAGAATCATGGAATCGTTTAAGTTGAAAAAGACCTCTAAGATCATTGAGCCCAACACTTAGGCTAGCACCATCAAGCCCACCATTCAACCGTGTCCTTAAGTGCCACCTTTACATAGCTCCAGGAATGGTGACTCCACCACTTCCCTAGACAGTTCATTCCAACATTTGACAACTATTTTGGTAAAGATATTTTTATTATATCTAATCTAAAACCTCCTCTGGAACAACTTGAGGCCATTTCCTCTTGTCCTATCACTTGCTCCTTGGGAGAAGAGCCTGGGCTCTGTGCCTCTTTCGGGCAGTGGTAGAAAGCAATAAGGTCCCCCATGAACCTTCTACCTTTGGCCTCAGGCCATTGATTCAGCCTGTTCAGATCTCTCTGCAAAGCCTTCCTATCCTGCAGCAGATCAACACACCCATCCATCTTGCTGTGACCTGACTGAGAGAGCACTCATCCAGGTAACTGATCATGGTATTACACGAGGCTGGCCCCAGCTGAGCCCTGGGGAACACCACTAGTGACTGGCTGCCAGGTGGATGTAGCACCATTCCTCACAACTCTCTAGGCCTGATCATCCAGACAGTTTTTACCCCGCAAAAAGTGCACCTGACCAAGCCACAAGCAGCCAATTTTTCCCAGAGAATGTTATGGGAAGTGGTATCAAAGGCTTCAACTAAAGTCTAGTAGTCATCTTCCACAGCCTTTTCCTCATTCCCTAACTGAAGATCCTCACCTTGGCTGTGTACAATGTGATTTTAGTTCCCACACAGATAAGCTTGTCAGTTCAGGTTTTGCCACATAGACTGGGTGCACTGATAATTCATAACTTAAAGCACATCTTACCAAAATTTTAAGGTGATAAAATATCACCTACAATGTCCCTGTCTCAAAATTAATTCCCTTTGTAAACAACAAGAGAATGGTTGGCAAAACATGTGTGTGTATGCTTATATGTTCAGCAGATAGTCAATTAAAGAGCATATTAGTCCACAGAGAAACTAATTATTTCATCCAGTTACTAAACACCATGATAAAATGATAACAATATCCAAAATGTGTATTATTTTCATTTTAAATACAATGAATTATCTGAGTTTTGGACTGCTGTGCTTCACAGACTACAACCTCCTCCATTTGCCACATCTCCTAAGCCCCTGGATATGATATCTCCTGCTGCCTTATGCTAAATATCCTCCAGGTCTCCCACTACTACCACTTTTATACCCAAATTTCATGCAGCCCCAGAAGTTCTGCTCTCTCTGCTGGAGCAGCAATATATTTATTACTACATTATTATTGTATTTCAGCTCACAGCTATAGTAAATTCCATCCTGCTGTAACCCCTACCTCCATCTACCATTAGACAGCCTGGGATTCCCACAGATTTGACAAATTTGATAGATTTGTTTATCAGCACATCAGAAGTGATGCGTGCATGGACTTACTGCCTGACTGAAACTGAAAGCTGGCAGAGATGTGCCAGGGGGTATTTTTCTCACTTTCCTCTCCTTATCTTTCTCCATCCAGTGTGGAGAGCAAACAATAGTGATACTCCAGGAAGCATTAATTTGCATTTGAGTTTCATTCCAATAAACAGCCCACTCCTCTCCAATTAAACATTCTGGAAGCTCCTTTTATTGTCCATTATACTGAGCTAATATAGCTAATACTGAGCTTATATAGATGTCCTTTGTTTATAGCAGTGATTGAATGCACATCACAGATTTCAGCAGAGAAAGTCCTCCACAGACCCAATTACAGATCCAAAAAGTGCCCTGCTGATGATTGCCCACATAAATCCAAGGAAGGAAAGAATGAAAACCAAGCGCTTTCGTGTCTGAATGACAATTTCCACTCCCAGCAGAAGATGACATCCATCACTTTAGCACCACTTAGCTGATCACCACAGACACAGTAAGAAGGGAAGAGCAGGGCAGGGAAGAGTGCTCAAAACCACAAATAATCAGGATTTTTTCATGTAGGCCTCTTACTTATCCCTTAGCTAAAGGTAAAAAAAAAGGTAAAAGGTAAAAATAAAACCTGCACTTTTATCTATATTCTAGTCCCTTATCTTAATACAGCTTTACTGAAGTCAGGTAACTGAGAACTGAATTTGTTCTGTATTGTCCATAACGACTAATCAATCTTTGCTGACTTCCTGTAAGAATGTCCGTTCAGTTTATTAACAGGAAAGTGCTCTTAATTGACCTGACACTGTTTATCCCATTGTTATCAAAACTCCTCCAAAATTAACTATTGGGAGAAATGAGGATATCTCTGCAAAGAGGAACTTAAGTAGAAGAAAGAAGTTTTGGTGGCTGAGAAGGGGATTTCAACACTACCCAGACAGGTAACAGCAGATCACCAGAATGGTTCCTAACTCTGGATTTTAAAAAAGATTTTACACTACTCCAAATTATATTTGGGATCTTTAAAAAATTCTCCTCTGTCTTCAAAGTAGTAGGAAAATTGCATGGTAAAAGAGCTGAGATTTTTGGTATTTGTTTAGTACTTCACATAAACATGTTTAGAAGGGATCTATGAAAATGAGTGAAGAGGAGGGGATTAAACCTCCAAACAATGCCATTTGTTTATTTTGATAAAGAGTGAAGAATTTGATAGAGACTTTCAGCTGAACCTGGTGAACCTGTGAACGAGCACAAAGACAAGAAATGAAACTTGGTGCTGAAAAATGTAAGGTACCAGAAGGAATGACTTGAACTCATTGCACACACATTACTGACTTCTAAATTATCTATGAACTCCATGGACAGTTCAGTGCGTGACAAAGCCAATCTTCAGGACAAATTAAATATCAAGCTGTATGAAGAAAAGAAGAAAGAAGAACATTTAAATATTATAGTTTCTTTATAGTAATCCATGATATCCACATAGGGAAAGAATTTAGTTAAAAAATTGGAAGGATATGACTGGAAGGAAAAAAATCAGGGAGTCAGTTACAGAGAGAGCAACTGTTACAAGTCTGGAAGCACTGAGGGGAAAAAAGACTATAATGACTGTTCAGAAGAGCAAACCCCATTGCATAAGGAAGAATTGCATGAAAACAAGAAATGGTGAAGAAAAGTTAAATTAGAAGATTCTCTTTCTGTCTTCTTCCTCTGAGATAAATTAATCAATGGATTGAAAAATGACAGTTGCCTGGAAACCAACTATCACGACCAGATTACAATCAATAAGGGCAACAAAAGTTCAACATCCGCAAGCAATACTTACACACCCCTACCCACATGCATACAAAGTACACAGGTACCAACAAATGGTCTTAAGGCTTCAAGGGAAGGTATTTGAAGAAAATCTGAGTGAAACTGAGAAGGGACCAAAGATTAGAGAGGTAACATGACTGAAAAGTGGAAGTACTTTATATAAGAGTTAACTGACTAGTCAAAATGCTGGTATCACAGTTAAAAGCTTACACTGGATAAGAAAACAATGCTTGGTTTGATGACAAATAAAGCAGTAATTAGAAATTAAAGCAACATATGGTAAAATGCAAGGCACCAGTTACAGGTAGTCAATACAAATGAAAATTGTATGGGATGTACTAACACCCCATGAGGGAAGCTGAAGAAATTAGGGAAAATTCTTAGCTGACAGAGTTAACAATTATAAAATCATAGAATCATTAAGGTTGGAAAAGATCTCCAAGGTCATTGACTCCAGCCCTTGACTGGACCCCACCATACCAACTATACCATAGCACTAAGTCCAGTTGTTTCTTGAACACTCCCAGGGTTGGTGACTCCACCACCTTCCTGGGCAGCCTGTTCCAATACCTAACCACCCTATAAGTGAAAATGTTTTCCTGATGTCCTGTCTAAATATTCTCTGGTGTAATTTGAAGCCATGTCCTCTTGTTCTGTCACTAATTGTAAGGGAGAAGATGCTGGTGCCAGTATTCCTTGGTCCTGCTGGCTATCCTATTGCTAATACAGGCCAGGATGTCACAGGCTGTCTTCCTAGCCACCTGGGTACAAACTAGCTCTTGGACAGCCACTGTCACCAGCATTCCTAGATCCTTTTCCTTTGGGCAGATTTTCACTTTTCCCCCAGCCTGTAGCACTGCAGGGCGTTTTTGTGACCCAAGGACAGGACCTGGCCTTGTTGAGTCTCAGAGAGATGGCCTTGGCCCATCGATCCAGGCTGTCCTGATCCCTCTGCAGAGCTTTCCTACCCTCCAGCAGATCAACACTCCCACCCAACTTGATGTCATCTGCAAAGTCACTGAGGGAGCACTTGATGCCCTCATCCAGGTCCTCGATAAAGATACTAAACAGGACTGGCTCCAGCACTGAGCCCAGTGACCAGCCACCAACAGGATGTCACTCCATTCTCCATCATCTCATTCTCTGGGCCCAGTCATCCAGACAGTTTTTCACCCTCACAGGGTGCACCATACCAAGCCATGGGCTGCCTGTTTCTCCAGGAGAGTGCTGAGGATATCTGAAAACACTCTGGGAACAAAAGAAATCTCAGGTAAGTAGAAGTATGATGCTAGATAAAAGTGGCAAAATTGTTAACGCTGAGGTAGCAAAATGTCTTATAACCATTACTATGTCTGTTTAACACATTATGTATATCTTTAATATTTACTGAGTTGGCAATAATTAGTTCCAAACCTATTGGGAACCAGGGACAAGTTCTGTAGGCCAAACAGCCAACACTCACAATTCTAGAAAAACTGGCTTACAAACATCCCTCAGCACCGTGACATTAATTTTTAATACACTGTAGAATGTTTAGGAATTTGATAGGACTGGGGGAATCTTAATGTTGAGTCAACAGTCAAGAAGGGCAAGGGAAGAAGGGAGGGTTCTCAGTCTGACAATGCTCTCAGGAAAGATCACAGAAATGCTGAGTCAGTGTTAAATATATAAAAGAGTATCAATAAAATTCATGCCAAGAAACACAGGATTATGGGGACAAAGTGTTTTTAAAGCAATAGTTTCATACTCTAATTAAATTACAAACTCCGTTGACAAAGGTAAGTGAACATCCTACAGAAATTCTGGCTTTTGTAGAGTTTGTGACTTATTATCTCATAGCACTGTGATTTAAATTGCATTATACCCTGACAATAAAGTACCTATTCAACGAATTGAGGACTGTCTGAGGAATCTCAAAAAGGAACAAAGAACACAATTATCATTCAGTAGGAGGATTTGGTGTGAGGTTCTGCACATATCATGAGTAAACAGAACGTGATTTTACATCTCATCACCGATGTAGAAATAAATGCAAAATACTTGAGGTGAACTTTGCAAAGACTGGTAGAGAAGCAGAAATATTAAATAAAGTGGATCCCTTCTAAATTATACCTATTCAAACTGAATACATTTTAATCCAGCCAAATAGAGAGAAATATGTTAAGGACCAAGGAATGCAGATGGTATCTACAAAGCAAGACACTGCAACTGGGAAGGCAGGAACCTTGAGGAAGATTAAGGTTCACTGTGGATAAGCAGAGCAGTAGAAAAATGGGTGAATGCATGCCAGGAAAGTGAAACACCTTCAAATGAGAAATGAGGCACAACTTACACTGCAAGTGTTTAACTACTGGAACAAACTACCAAGAGAAGCAGTAACTTCCCCATCTCTCAGAATCCTCACACCAAGAGTTCATACCTTTTTGGAGAATGTGCTTTCACCAAATACAAATTATCAGCCTTCATACAAATGGAAGTCAATGAAATTAAATAGCCTGTTTTCTATAAAAGGTCCCACCATTACAATGTCTTTTATCTTAAGGTCTTTGGCTTTGCAAAAGGAGGTTTTTCAATGAACCAAAAAGATAGCAACATAAAAAATGGAAATAGCAGACATTTTCAAACGCAGAACATGGAAACTTTTTTCCCCACACTTTGTTAACTGACTACACTATAAGCTGCTGCATTCTTGGTCTCACCAAGGATGCTACCTGCAAATCACTGCTGGTCTCTTTCCGGGCTTCTAAAAATCTGGTTCTATGCAAATCCTTACCCTCTGTAACCTGCCATGACTCAGGGCTGAGGTAAACTGAGCTTCCTTGCCATATCATATCAGAACTCGGGTTTGGTTGTTTGTTTTGGGCAAGAAAGGAGCACAGTGGGAAGGCACAGGAGAAGGACTTCTACTCTCCTGACTGAGCCTGTACCCTCACAGCTCTCTGGCCTTTGGAAAGCTGCTGAGACTACGGGCCACCTAATGCAGTTAAGTGGCAAACAGGAGCCATGGGGCTACTGGGAGAGCACATCTGTCCCACAGAAGAGAGCTCAGGAGGATGCCAGGCATATCTAGAGGAACTAATGGACCCTGGCCAGCTGTGGATGTACATCTCAGAGAAACTTTCCCAAATAGATCTGCTGATGTTCAAGGAGTGATTCCTGCAGGGGGTTCTCTAACCAATTTGGCCAAAGAGGTTCAGACAATTAAGAGGAAGAAGTAACTCTAACTCTCATTCTCTCTCAGTGTTAGTATGTAAACAGTTTCCTTAGAAAACTGGAGTAGAAAAAATTCAATATTTATAGTCTCCCTTCATACCTGTATTGAGCCCCCCAAAAATATAGTGGCCCAAGAGGGAGCAGAGAACTGTAAATGCCTAGAAACAAGCTCTGTCAATGTACAGTAAATACAATCACTCAAAACCAAATTAAGCTATTTATATGCAGTTTTGACACATAGAATTCAAGGTATAAGGCACTGAGACATGCAGACCTTTGGCACACATGCTACAAGGATGTCTTGTTTGCCCTCACACCTGGCAACAGAGATAACAGATTTATCTGTTGTCAGCTGTGAGGGCAAAGAGGGGGCAGTATGAAGGGGAGTGGGCAAGAGGGAGAGTGGGGCTGCAGTGAGTGTCTGAGGCTGGTTTATCATGACAACTTGCACTGCCATATCCTGTTGCACTAGATCCACTGGTATTGCACTCATCAGCTGGAATTGAGGAGTCCAATCTCATGGTGTTAGTGGTGAAATAAACCAAGCCATTCCCATGGCTCCATCCTGCCACATCACAGGCTGTTTCTGGGCATAAAGAGTATTGTGAGAAGACACTGGAGAAATGTAATCACGTCTTTGAGTCTGAATCCTAGCACCAAAGCAGGCAGTTTGTCAACTGCAGTAAGAATAACACCCAGGCTTTGTCTTATGACCAAATTAACTAGTTCTGGTTTAGAATATTGTGTGTACATATATATACGCACACATATGTATATACGTATGCACATTTATATTATTGTCAGTGTGTACATATAAATAAATAGACATATAGATGTAACAGTAGGACACTAGCAATGCAGAACACCAGAGCAAGAACCTCTGATTTCTGGACAAGGAAAATAAATCCATGAAAAAAACACAAATGGGTAAGAAAGAGAAGTGTGAAAGAGAAAAAGGGTGTAATGGAAAAAGGGAGACATGGGTTATGTGTCAGAGAGCCTGGGAAAAGGCAGGAAGGATATGTGAGGAAAAAGGGTTTGGAAAGTGCTTTTGGCTGAAGAAGAACATGGGGAAACAGAGACAAAAAAAAGTACAGAAAGAGCCAAACACAAAATGCCAGAGAAGTAAAATAACAAATATCAGAAGGGAATTCACAGATCAAAAGATAGGAAGGGAAGAGGACATGTTTCCATCCCTGCTCACTGTTATACTTTTCAATCTCATGTCTTTTGTTCTCTCTCATACACTTTCTTCTATTCTTACCAGCCCCTTATAGATGTTTCTGTCATAAACATTAATCTGCACAAATTCCCTCACTGCACCTCTGCCTCTGCACTTCCCTCCCTCCCCAGCAAGAATGGTAAGAAAGAAGACCTCTCACCTCTACTTCTCCCCAGCGTGACCTTTTGGCAGCTCAAAAATGCTGCTAGGTGTGTGATACAAAGACAGGACAATTTACCATCAAACAGAAAGTCTCATTCTGACACACCCAAAATTGGTTTCCATCAGAATATGTTCCTCAGGGGATGGAGTTTTACAAATCATATGCAGTGTAATATTAATTTTTGCATGTTACTTCAAGCTGACATGCTGTCTGTTAGATGACTGTTTTTTCCTAACAGGACTATTCCACTGGGAAGAAAATTAACTCTTAATATGCATTTCTCTTGTACTCTGCCAGGTTCCTGTTCTTGCTCTCTTTCAGTCTCCCTCATATACTCCCTCCATCTGCCATCCTCATCCTTTTCTCTTTGTCTTGGTTTGAAAGACAGGTACCTGCCAGCAAAAAAGCTGGAATCTCCCTTTGAATAGAGAATGTAAACCCCCTCCCTCAGATTATTATAATTTTGCAATTGGAGGCTCTCAGGCAAAGATTTGGGAGTAGGAATAACAGTTCTTTACTAGGAATATTAGACAAAGCAAAGAAAAATACAAATGTAATAGCACTAAGAG